>JAMRYI010000042.1:0-483437 GCA_029231635.1 Ditylenchus weischeri | reverse complement strand
GGTGCGGCACCGGTGCCTTTACAACACTGGTCGCAATTTTTTGTAATAAAAATTTCAACGTATAATAAAACTCAATATAATAAGGTTTCACAAATCAAATTTTTCGTATAAAAAGTTAATTTTGAAACCCATTAAAATTTTTATGCGATTTTGCCTTGGTGTCCCCCTTTGGTTTTTTTTCCAAATTTTTTGCCTTGGTCCCCTCTTTGGTTTTTGTAAGATGAAATGTAGGTAAAATGTATATTTGATATATTACTTGAAATAAAATTAATCGGTGAGTTTTCAATTTGGAATGTTTCTGTTCAAATTTGAATACTAAAACTCAATGAAAAACTTTATGGTAATTTTTATAATTAAATTTATGACTCATCACAAAGCGGTTGGTTAGTTCGGGTCATTGCTGAACTTTTCCTACATCGGAAAGTTCCATTAAGCCACCGAAACTATTAGTATGTCCAATTAGTGTTCGCTTTAAGGAACCTTCAGTTAGACACTTAAATGGATCTAAAAAAATTAATCTTAATTTTTTTGATAGGTTGTTTTTACGTTTTCTGTAGCATTCAAGGTCTAAAACATCTTAAAAAGTGGTCAAAACATGATTTTGGGTAGCTTCTTTATAAGGAAGTTTAGCCGCTTATTGACTTGTAAAGTAATTCTTGCACTAAGACCAATGTGATGAACGCTTTTCTGATGGGTTTCATAAACACCAATACATAAAAATAATATTGCACTTCTAGTTATAATTTTCAATAGTGAAAATTAATTAGTAAAATTTGATAGGTCTCGTAATAAAAATTTTAGCCAGTGTTTACAGTGCGGCCGAAAAAAACGGGTCAAAAAAGCCGAAGCATCTGCTTTTGCAGAATTTATGAATGGCCGAGTAAATAAATATGCTTATCAACAGTTTCAAAGAAGCAGACCGACAAAACTATGCTTTTTGAAAAGCATAATTAATTAAATGATTTTTCTCGGCTTTTTAAAAATCATATCTAATTTTTAAAATTTTCTCGGCTTTCAGAAAGCCGAGAATATTCATATGAAAACCATGAAGAAGGGGAAGAATGGGAAGAAGATGAACAAGCCAATGGAGAATTCTGCTACACTCCTACGTCTACTGTAGAGCGTGTATATTTGCAAGCGGAAATGGGCACAAAAGGACGCAGTGCGGGTGCTACTCTACTCAAGAATCAGCTGATTTTCTACCTCAATTACGGACAGTTTCATGGTCAGCTCTTATTTTCCTACCTAAACCGCCCAACGCGCATATATCCATTACCTGGATAGGACCACTTGGATATTAAGGATGGATAGACCTACCTGGATGCTACCAGATTTAATTTGAAAAAACTTTCTCAGCTTTTTGTTTGGCGGATTTTTTTTTGCCTATATAACTATGCTTTTTCAAAACAAGTCGAAAACTGGAAACACTGGTTTTAGCAGCAAATTTAAATTTGCAACCCGTCAAACATCTCCAATACGATTTTACTAATCAATTCTCACTTCTGAAATTCATAATTGAATTTTAATATATTTTTATATATAGGTGTTCATGAAACCCATCAGAAAAGCGTTCATCACATCGACCTTAATGCAAGAATTACTTCACAAGCAAATGGTTTGCCAAGTTACCGTATTTCCTCTATTAACTCCCCTCCCCAAAAGTGGGATTTTTGAATTTTATGGCATTGCCTATCGACCCACTTTTTTAAATAGATTTTTGAGCATGTAGCATACTAAAATATAGTCCAAATTCCCAGCTACATTTTGGTATGTTACATGCTCAAGAGTCTATTTAAAAAAGTGGGTCAATAGGCAATGCATAAAATTCAAAAGTCCCACTTTTTTGGGAGGGGAGTTAATAGAGGAAATACGGTATGCTTTTTTGTTTAACCCCAAAACCCCTGTAAGGCCTACTTTTATCTCTGCCAATTTGCATATGCAGTGGGTAATAGTAGTGATTACTTCCACTTTTCTCACTTCGCACCTCTTCACAATCAATCCAACACAACCTCAACAACAATAACAATACAAAAGAATTGTGCCAATAGTAGGAGCACTTATAGTAGCAAAAATGTCGCATTATATTCCATCAGTTTGACCAGCCAAAAACTTTCAATCCAACTGGCATTCAATTACAGATCCTGCCCCCAACCCTCCAAATTCCAATTAGCCAACTCCAAATGAATGGATAAACACAAAGGGAGACAACAAGACAGCTCTTGACTTCCCAGCCATTTGCATTGGGTCCCCCACATCCAAGTTACTTAAATGGCGGATTGTCGGTGGGAATTCCTGTGTGTGTGTGTGTGTTCCTCTCCGCCAATGATTTCCTCACCAAATTTCGGCGGCTGAATAATGCATGAGAAGGCCAAAAGCGGCTGCTGCTAAGTCAACAGTCAATAGACTTTGGAACAAAAAAACTTGCGATTGTCGCATCAACTATGGGAATTTTTTTTTTGAAGCGAAAACTTTTTTAGTAGTTTAGGTCTGGTTTATTTTTTTCTTACTAGTTTTTGGTGTGCTGGCCAGTGCGTAATTGATGAAGAGGGAAGTGGAAGGTGAATTTGCAGCGATTATTAGGAGAAGAAAGAAATTTTGGTGGTTTGCTGACCAGGACATGAGAAGAAAGTAAAGTGGGGGTAAAAATGGATATGGATTTTTTCTGGTGCAAAAAGATTTCTTTTTGGTGCAAATTGGCTCTATTTTTGGCGCAAAGGGGTCCGATTTGCACCAAAAAGAAATATTTTTGCACCAGGAAAAATCCATATCCGGTAATAATTAGATGAGGGAGAATAATTTTTTGGGCAATAAAAAATTATGACCGACAAATCGTAAAACTTTTGATCGCGGTATTCTCACACGTATTTCCACATCTATCGTCCGTATTTAGTGCCGCATGGAAATCGTTCTAATTCAAATTCAAATTTGTGCACCCCTGCGCTGATGTTTTTGTTGTGTTTTATAACCTTGAGGATCATTTCGATACTAAACTCGTGAATGAAATGTGAAAAAAATGAATTGTGCAGCCAAAGGGTCTATTCGGCTCTATTCACTTTTAGGGGTCAACATTTTTGCCTTGGTCCCCCCTGTTGTTTTTTCTTAAAAATTGCCTTGGTCCCCCTGTTGTTTTTTCTTAAAAATTGCCTTGGTCCCCCTGTTGTTTTTCTTAAAAATTGCCTTGGTCCCCCTGTTGTTTTGTCTTAAAATTGCCTTGGTCCCCCTGTTGTTTTTTCTTAAAAATTGCCTTGGTCCCCTGTTGTTTTTCTTAAAAATTGCCTTGGTCCCCCTGTTGTTTTGTCTTAAAATTGCCTTGGTCCCCCTGTTGTTTTTCTTAAAATTGCCTTGGTCCCCCTGTTGTTTTTTCTTAAAAATTGCCTTGGTCCCCCCTGTTGTTTTTTCTTAAAAATTATGAATATTATTGAATATTCAAATACAGTCAACCCTCGATTTAGCGACACCCCAAAAAGTTCGTTCCCACCTCAATTTTAGCTCGATTTTTAAAGCCTTTTGCCAGTTGTCTTTGGCCAGTCTAGTCCGAAATATCGTATGGATTCTGATTTTGCCTATCCTTTTTGTAAATGACAACAGTTTTGGCGAAATGACTCGCGGGTACTCGATTGAACGACGGCATAATATGATTTGGCTTGCTAAAAAGTTGAAATATGCCACGAAAAAGAGTTCTGCCACAAAAAAGCTAACTCTTTTTTTCGTGGCATAAAAAACCCTAGTATAGAATACCCCCTAGCTGATTTGAGCAAAACTCAAAAAATAACATAGGGGACCAAGGCAAATTCCGTGTTGAGGATAGAAAAATCAAAAGCAACTTTTCATTAAAAAATTTTACATACAATAATAACTTTTGAAAATCCAAAGAAAAATTAAAAATGCTGCTTAACGAAACAAAAGAAAAAAGATCGATTTGTAAGCTGGATGGAACAATAACGATAATTTAGTTACAATTTAGGTCGGCAGGCAGTGTTCTGGCTGAGTTGATGCTTGGTCACCCAATTTTCCCCGGAGATTCTGGTGTTGACCAATTGGTTGAGATTATTAAGGTAGGCAAAACTAAAACATTAAATGGATTTCTGGTGAATAATACACAATGCCGATCTAAATTTAGAGAAAAACAATATTTGACCCTAGTATAGAATACCCCCGCAAAACTTATGCCTTCTAAAACTTAAGTAAAGAGCACCCAAATATATATCCTAAACCCCATTTATTAGTCACAACTTCCATACGCTGGCTTACCCCTAAGCCTAAGCCTCGGACCCGAGGTGGGAACGAACTTTTTGGGGTGTCGCTAAATCGGGGGTTGACTGTAAAAACGTTACTTATGCAAGCTAATGTCCACATCTTTTGGAAGTCGATACATTCGAAGGTTTCGAAAATACGGCTGGAAAATTTCGAACTTTTTGACAATTGATTTCAAATAACATTAGAGTAAACCAATTGGAAAATGTCTGATCGCCGTACTTACAAAAGCTTGGGTGTAGGGTTGGCAAGGGTAGTGTTAAAACGACTTGCCGACTAGTTTCTGGGTTTGATAGCACCTTTTTTAACAGGCTATAATGTCTTCATTTTTAGCATGTCAGAATTTTTTTTGAACTTTTATACGCAGAACGGCAAAATCTACAAAACAGTACAAAAAAATTTCTGAAATGCCAAAAAACGAAGATTTTACAGCGAGTTAAAAAAATGCTTACAAACCCAGCATCTAGTCGGCAAGTCGTTTTAATACTACCCTTGCCAACCCTACTTGGGTGGTCATCAGTGCGTGCAAATCCAGGGTTGTTATTATTATTACCCCATATTTTATGCAGAAAAAAATTTCTAATCTGTTTATTGAGAAAGCCGATTGTTATAAAAACAAAGTAGTTTTTCTTCAGATTCGCAACGCTCAATATCATGTTAAATTTTAGACGGATGTATTCACAGTTTATTTTGACGGCTACGGGTCTGAGCGGAAAAAATTTCTGTTCCCTAAAAATTGGCCAGCGAATCGGAATCTTTGTGATTTCTCGTAGTAGGCCGACCGATTATGAATATCTAAAAGCTCCAAAAACCGGGGTAAATAAAAGTATCGAAGGCGGCTAAAGGCCTGCGTATAACAGTCGCATTTGGCTGACGAGTTTAACCCCAGCTTTTCTCCATCATACGCACAGTGCGGCTCTGGCCTTCCGCTTTTCAACAAATCGTGACAACCAAAGCGTAACATCATACGCAGGCCTCAAGAAATAATGGGTTGCATAATAAGTCTTGCGATAACAGAACTGTGTGGTTTGACACCTTAATAGGTTTCAACAAGTTTTTATTTATAATAAATAATCCGAAAAATATGGGTTTCATAATTCAAATATTAGGGCTGCCATAGCTCGAGGAAGCCAGCCTATAAAGGGGTACATAGCTCTCTTAGTAAGTGCAACCGATACAATAACTACGAAAAACTAACCGGAAAAAAATTTAGATTTTGAAACCCATCAAACAATTTCGTTGAGTTAATTCAACGTGAATATTTATTTCGCAACACAATAAGAAATTTTGCTAAGTTTTTTATACATAGAAAACTTAAAACCCATCAAAGTGTCAAACCACACAGTTCTGTTAAAGCAAGACTTACTGGGCGATCCAATACCTTAGTGACCGCCATAAACGAAAATTGGACGGCGTCCCGTCCGCCGTCTTGACGTTTTTCGCCGGCCGTCCGACCGGCCGTCCTTAGTTTTTTGCGTTCGGCCGGCCGTCCAATATTTCGCCGTCCTCTGAAATTTAGCCCCGGCCGTCTATAAGTCAATTTTTTTTTGCCGGTCTTCGACCGGCTGTTCTTATTGCAAGGCAAGACTTACTAGGCGATCCAATACCAGCGTAGAAACCTGATCAACAAAACGAGCTACAATGTGCGGGGACCACCAGCCAAACTGTAAGATGCTGAACACTCCAAACCAACCTTCAATTTTTGGTCCAGCACCTCCTTGTACATCTGCATTCTTCGGTGAGTGCAGCAGTGGACTTTTTCTGGACAGCACAATATTCTCTGCCACACCACTTGTATTTTTGGACTCGTTGCTTTTGTGCGGTGAATCAGTAGTTGTGGCTATTGTTGTTGCCAGAGTAGGAGCTGTCCTAGTGGTCGATGGAGCAGTTGTCTTAACTGGGATTGTGGATGGAGCAGTGGTTGTGGATGAAGTAGATATTGTCTTTGTGGTTTTCTGTAATTGTTGATCCACAGGGTAAGCCTTGGTCGGCCTGACCACAATTGGAGGTTTTTGAATGGCGGTCACCAGATTTTCATATGGAGTAGTTCTGAAAGCGAACAGTTGACTCTGTGTATTAGGAGATTTTGGTATAGTTAGTGGCACCACTTTCAAGTAATTCCCCGCTGGCTCCTACTACTATTAAAAGTGCAATAACTTTTCTTTGTTTAGAAAAACATATTTGGCCTAAGATATAACTTATCTTTGAGGAATTATTGATCTTTTTCAGTTTAGTCGAGTTTTTTGCCCATCAATATACTCAAAATGGTCGATTTAGTCTATAAATATGACCTTACCATTGAAAAATAGTCACTTGAGACTGGACGAAAACCACAGAGACCCAGGAATTTTAGAATAAGTTTCGAATTTTTTTTCCAAAAAATTTTTTTCTTCTCGAATTTGACACCTAGAAGAGTTTTCTTGTGGCAAATTTTTTCTTGCTGTAAGAGCAAAAAAAATAGGCGAAGCGGCAGAAAAAAGTATTTTAACAAAAAAGGCTTTCTCCCTGAAAGAGATAAAAACACGAAAAATCAAAGTGCCGTCTTGAGGCGGGTTTAAACTTGAAACCCGGAAAAAACAAAGTCAGGCAATATACCACTGCTCCACGGGGTTTCAGCACTGAACTCTTCTAGAAAAGCCTTCATATGCAAACAATTTATTTTCAATAAAATATTATGGAGATCACCAGGGTTGGCTAGGTGTGGCTTTTAAAACCCACCACGTAGCACCCCTCTATTTCAAAAAAAGGCAGAAGGGTGTGGTCTGAAGCTTCGAGGTGAGGCTTTTTATTTTTGCCAATTTTAGAAGCCCCATCGGTGTGGCTTTTGGAGTAGGGTTCGCAGCCCCGGGGGAATCTCCCGTCCCCCGTGCATTTTTTCGACGATCCTCGTGAAAATTTTTTAGGATCCCTCATCCACCTCAACCGTAGCCCCCCCCCCCACCCCGCCGTGGTAACTTCAGCCCCCGTGAACCCCCGTCAAAAAAATCAACTTTACATTGGGCCTACCTCAAATCTGGAGTAGTTGGAGTGCCATGAGTAGTTTGGAGTTTGGTCTGAGTGACCCTAACCCTCATGGATGGAGCAGTGGGTGAGGGTGACGGTTTGACGAGTGTGTACACATCCAAATGGCTCGAGTTGTTGTTGTGGATGGTGTAACCGAAGTTTTGGTTGGCTGGATTTTTGAATTTGGTCCAGTGACCTCTTTGATGGTGCTGTTTAGATTGGTCCACCTGTTCTTTTCTCAGCTGTTCTTGGTGTCGCAGAGCAGCTGCAATTAGTATTTAGTTCAACTGTTGATATTTTTCAATTAATTTTTACGCTTATAGGATATATTACGGAAAACTGGACAAATAAAGTACAGTCAAACTTCTCTATAAGCTACACTCTTAACAAGCTACACCTCTCTATAAGCTACAGCTGAAAAATATTTAGTTGGTTCTAAATGAAATAAAGGCGAACGGACATTAAGCTACAGCTGGGCAGTCCCGACTGGTAAACTGACAATCTATTCAAGCAACAGTCGAAAAAAACATTATTGCATTCAAAGATTTGGCAGGAGTTCCTTTTACCGAGTCCTCTCAAAAGTGTGTTTCGACCACTTTTTAAAGTTTCCGAGGTTTTTATTAGGCTAGAAAAGATGTTTTTAAGTGGCGGACGGACACGGGGAGAGTTGACTGTATTGGGACAGTTAACTGTTGGGAAAGTTAACTGTTGGGAAAGTTGACTATATTGGGATAGTTGACTGCATTTGGAGACTTGACTGTATTGGGATAGTTGACTGCATTTGGAGACTTGACTGTATTGGGATAGTTGACTGCATTTGGAGACTTGACTGTATTGGGACAGTTAACTGTTGGGAAAGTTAACTGTTGGGAAAGTTGACTATATTGGGATAGTTGACTGCATTTGGAGACTTGACTGTATTGGGATAGTTGACTGCATTTGGAGACTTGACTGTATTGGGAGACTTGACTGTATTGGGAGCTACACTCTACTTTACCTACACTCTCCATAAGCTACAGCTGGGAGCGGTTTCAAGGGTGTAGCTTATAGAGAAGGTTGACTGTACCCCCAATAAATTTTTTTATGTCCGACTTTTGCGTTGTTAGGTACAGTCGTCTCTCAATATAACGGACACCCAAAAAGTTCGTTCCCGCCTAGGGTCCGACACTTTTTAGCATAATTTTTGAATTCTTTAGCCAGTTGTCTTTGACTAGCCCAGTCTAAAACATCACAAGGATTCCGATTTTACCAATCGTTTTTGAAAATCGCGATAGTTTTGCCGAAAAGACCCGCGCCTTTCGATATAACGGACATCCTTTTTTGTAAATTGGTGTTCACTATATCGAGAGGCAGGTGTCTTTTCGGCAAAACTGTTGCGATGTTTAGAAACTACTGGTAAAATCTGAATCTTAGCGATGTTTCAGACCAGACTAGCCAGAGACAACTGGCAAAAGAATTCAAAAATTATGCTGGTCTAGCTCTGTTTTCGTCAAAAATCAGAATGATCTTTATGTCAGAGAAAAAAGGTGCTTAATGTATTGGGGCAATTCCACTCCTCCAGAAACTACGAGCAATTCTTTCCCACTTTTCTGCTGATCTCGGAACTTAAGTTACCGTAAATCCTCTAATATAAGACCCCCCCCCTTTGATTCAAAATCGTGTTCTTGGCATTGTATTTTTGACCCACTTTTTGAAGAATGCTCTTATGCAAATTACCACCTATTTTGTAGCTCATTTCACTGGCTACAAAATGGGTAAGAACAAAGTTAATCAAAAGTCTTATATTAGAGGAATTACGGTAGATAGGCTTCAGAACTTCGTAGATGGCCATGGACGTTTCTCGAACTAAGTTGGCAACCGTTTCAAGACCTAGTCGAAATTGGCGCGCCAGCGAACGAAAGCTTTCTCCAGGGGCAAGGAACAGCAATGTGACCGCAAGGCATTGCTCAGGCAAAATTGGCTCACGAATAGAAATCTTGACCAGCCTAAAATTAGGGTATAAAAAAAAGAAAAATGATTAGGGAAGGACGCACTTTTCACGCAGAAGCCCAACAACATTTGGAATGTTTGCAGCCCCATCCGCACATACCCCTTGAAGCGCCCCTCGTCCTCCTTCAGCTCTTGGAACAGTTGATAAAAGCCTTCTGCTGCTTTCTTCTTTGGTTGATCGGGTGCACCCACCATCGACGCCTGGTACTTCTCTAACGAATTCGCAACAACAGCAGCAATAGCAATAGCTTGCGATCCCTTGGCGTAACCATCTACATCGAAAATGAATGAACCATTAACCGTGCACCTTCAAGACAACTTAAATACGAAAAGACAACGCTGGAGATAAAACCACGTAATCAGTGAACTCAAAGCAATCTGATCAACAATTTCAACGACTTTATTCAACGACTAGAACACTACAATTCATCGAACTCCACTTGGTACAATAACTGGTTGATCAGGTAATGTTTCCAGCAAAAATCTATAGCGAAAATATAATATGAATGGTAAAGCAACACTGGTTATGAAAATGATAATAAAAATATGATGAATGGAAAAATAGAGGAAAAAGCAAGATTTTTGAAAAAACGCCACACTCTTTTCAAACAATTTTGAAAGTGTGGCTGCAGAGTGTGGCTGTGTGGCTGCAGAGTGTGGCTGTGTGGCTGCAGAGTGTGGCTGTGAGGCTGCAGAGTGTGGCTGTGTGGCTGCACAGTGTGGCTGTGTGGCTGCAGAGTGTGGCTGTGTGGCTGCAGAGTGTGGCCGTGTGGCTGCAGTGTGTGGCTGTGAGGCTGCAGAGTGTGGCTGTGTGGCTGCAGAGTGTGGCTGCAGTGTGGCTGTGAGGCTGCAGAGTGTGGCTGTGTGGCTGCAGAGTGTGGCCGTGGCTGCAGTGTGTGGCTGTGAGGCTGCAGAGTGTGGCTGTGTGGCTGCAGAGTGTGGCTGCAGAGTGTGGCTGTGTGGCTGCAGAGTGTGGCTGCAGAGTGTGGCTGTGTGGCTGCAGAGTGTGGCTGTGAGGCTGCAGAGTGTGGCTGTGTGGCTGCAGAGTGTGGCTGCAGAGTGTGGCTGCAGAGTGTGGCTGCAGAGTGTGGCTGTGTGGCTGCAGAGTGTGGCTGTGTGGCTGCAGAGTGTGGCCGTGTGGCTGCAGTGTGTGGCTGTGTGGCTGAGGCTTTCATTGTAGACATAGTGTGGCATGTGGCTGTGGCGTGCGACTGTGGCTGTATGGCTATCCATTGTAGATGCCCCTCAGCCACAGCCACACATTGTAGACAGGCCTTTGAGGCCATTTTTGCTTGAAAATTTCAGAATTTTCGAGGAATTAAAATAAAAAGTTACCCCTTCTAATGAACGCACCCCGCACGGAACGCACGGAAATATGGTATAGTCAATGCAACAAAAACATGCCTAACCACCCAAAAGTCAGAAAATAAAAAAAGTTTATTTGGAGGCGCTTTATATGGCTCTAATGGTCTTGCAGTCTAAAATAGTCCCACCTTGCTGCCTTTCCCTGTGCTCCTGAAGCCTTTGCTGGTACATTGCCTCCTGTTTCCTGCGCTCCTCCCTCCTTCTTGTCTCATCCAACCTTTCCCTGTCCAGAAACAATTTTTGTTTGTTGACCTCCTGCTCAGCCTGCTGATTTCTAGAATGGTTGTTGTTGTTGTTCGATTGAAGATGTTGCTGGGACCACCTCTGATTTCCTGGACTACTGGTCAGTGCTATAGCCGTAGTGGAGGCAGTGGTAGCAGCTGGAGAAAATGTGGAAGTGAAGTAGTAGCGCTGATGGTAGCTGGGTGGGGCAGTGGCTGGGTAATTGCCGTTGGTTAGAGGGGTGCCTAGATTTCTTTGACGCAGTTGGTTTTGCAGCTGGCCCAATGACCTGGCTGGACCCATTTCTCCGGATGCACTGATCTCGTCTGAATTTTTTTGACTTTGAATCAAACTTAGTAGGACTATGGCGAAAATCCGGATTCGAAATACGAAAATTCCGATCCCGAAAATTACCAAAATTTGTCTTCTTTTCTTTCCGCATCCGGCTCGCCAGTACAAATCATGACTGTGCAAAACTCCCCCAGAGAAGCCATGGTTTCTAACTCTCACCTACGGCTGGAGAACAGAAGTGGAGGTCAGAAAGAGTGAAAGAAAGTTCGAGGCGAAACTTGCACCGTGAAAGCCGCAGGGGAAGCCGGAGCATGAAAAAGTATGCACCAGCAAAATTGTTGGTTGATTTTTTGGGTAATAGGAAATAGTTTCTTCCAGGGTACTGTAGAAGTTAATATTATGTAGTGAAATAATAGCCAAATAATATCTTTTGGCTATTAAAAAGATATTGGCTTTTATGCCCAAGGTATAGGTATAATTTTATACCCTCTTGATTAAGGTAATTTTTTATACCCAAATATGGTATTATTTTTATACATTGGAGCCAGGGTATTGTTACATAGTCAGCATTTTCTGTTTTTTGTGTTTTTTTATATAAATAAGGCTTTTTATTAGGATTTTCATACCGCTACTTACAGCAATTACACCAAAAACTAATTTAGCCCTCTATATAATTTTTGTAGCTGAGGTGTCATAATTTACCCTCTACCCCGACTCTGGTGAAAATATGAAGGGCTTAAAGAGTAGGGATGACAGCTGGGCAAACCTCCGGTAAAAACGACCTTTCAGGTTCCACATTTCGCTACAGCTATGGGTAGAGGACCCCGCTTTTAGTGTAGGGAACCGGCTATGTGAAAAGGCATGATTCGGCTGGCCAGCAAATAATTTTAACAAAATGAACCACCAACAAACTGTACCCTCGATTAACCGGCTCTCCAAGCTGGTCCATAGGGTGCCGGTTTATCGAAAGTCGACTGTATAAGCATCAAGTCGAATATTGACTAGTTCTGAGTATTGATTAAAGCACTCACAAATGCACTTGTTGTAATTGGTCTGCAGCCTAATCCAGTGACAGTCGGAGTTGCTATCGAAGCAGGAGCAAGTGCCTAGACCAGTCCAACTGATTCCTTCAAAAGACTGCCAGCAGTCATTTCTGGAACGTTGAATTTAATAATAGGGTTTTTGGGGTAATGTTGAATACAGGCTTGCTCACCTGTTGGTCATCTGGCACTGGTTTTGGGCATCCACTACGCAAGATTGTCTGAATAGTTTCCATAGTTCGCGACAGGAGATATGGCTGAGACACAAATCATGCAAGGCGGCATTGCAGGACACTGCTGGCAGCACTCTACTGAATTGGGCCAGTTCTGCAAATAACCTGTTTGATGCGAAAATTTGTTTATTGTAAAGATAACTTTGGAATTGTAAGACATTGGATTTCTGGTTTTGGTGATGCACTAAACTTTCGATTTTAAGCCAACCTATTATGAAAAAACCGGTGGGTCTTAATCATAAGATTGTTGACAGTTGGAAAAAGTACGGTTCTGGACTGACGAAAAATTTTCAGCAAAAGACTCTATGCAATTACGAAGTTTTAGATAACTTTGTTAGCCCAAAGTTGACATGGTGTTAATATTCTGTATATATCGGTGCTGCAGCCAAACCTCATTAACATAATACATTTCGGAACAGTAATTCATAATGTAGAGGGTGTCATAATATCGCAGTTTGACTTTGGGCTAGATATTTGGTTGAAATGAGCTGGGATGTATAGCATCAGGGGTGTCATATTATCCAGGTTTGACTTTATTGTGAAAAATGTTTTACAAATTCGCGCTAAAATTTATAAAAGCCTACGCACGAAAAGCACGTTGATTGCTTGTGGTCCACAAGTTGTGGAAGCTGCATCGTGCGCAAGTGGCTTGGCTAGAATTCGATAATGGATGCTGTCTGCTTTTTAACCCTAACTATCTCGCGGAGAGACTTCATTATTCTGTCAGAAAATCCCTCGTGTCCATCTCTCTCTTGAATTTTATAAAGCTGAATTTTTCTAGCTATTGGTGAAAATGCGCTTCTCTGCTTTGCTGTGTGTATTGCTCTGCCTCGTTTCGACGGCCTTCGCTGATTCGGTGGTTGATGAGAAAGAATTCGCTGTGGTCGTTACCCAGGACAATTTCAAGCAATCGATTTTGGAGGCAGACAAGGATGTGTTCATCGAGTTCTATGCTCCGTGGTGTGGTCACTGCAAGAATCTGGCCCCGACCTACGAAAAGTTGGCTGAAATGGTAAGATTTCGCATTGATAACTCTTCTTCTGTCTGTTACGGTCTAGCTTTAGTTGTCCGGCGAAGATGTGATCGTGGCGAAGTTCGACGCCCAGGAGCATGAGGTTCCTTCGCTCTTCAATGTTCGTGGGTAGGCTTTTTTCAATCAGCGAATGATGAGGTTGTTTTCTAATCATCCATCTTCAGGTACCCGACTCTCTACTGGCTTCCGAAAAATGCTAAGGACTCTCCGATCGCGTACAAGGGTGGTCGATCCATAGATGACTTCATCAAATTCGTTGCCAAGCACTCGACGAATGGTCTGGAGCAGTTCGATATCAACGGCAACAAGATCTCGAAGGAAGAGCTTGCTGACAAGAGCCAGGAGACTGTCGTCAATGAGAATCCTGTGGCCAAGGAAGAGTCTGCAGTTGCTGTGGATGAGAAGAAAGAAGATGCCGAGTCTACTCCGGATGAGCCTGAACTGGTCAAGGAAGTCGTGGCAGACACCATGAAGCAGATCGTCTTGGATGCTGACAAGGATGTTCTTCTGCAGTTCTACGCTCCCTGGTGTGGTCACTGCAAGAAATTCGTTCCGATCTACGAGAAGCTCGCTCTGGATGTAGACTTTGCATTCATCTAAAAGTTGAAATATACGAACGATTTTCAGTTGGTCGATGAGGACATTGTGGTCGCCAAGTTTGATGCCACTGCCAATGAGTTCGATCCATTGTTTGAAGTCTACAGGTAATTAGTCTTCTTCTCTTTCGTTTATTTGAGATCCATAAAGCTTTTAATTCTAGTGTTCCGACCATCTTCTTCTTGCCTAAGAATGCGAAGGAATCGCCTGTTCTCTACGTAGGTGATCGTCAGCCGGAGGATTTGATTAAGTTTGTTGCTAAGCACTCCACTGATGACCTGAAGCAGTTCGATCGTGATGGCGAAAAAAAGGTGGATGAGCTGGCTGGAAATGAAAGCCTTGGGCAGGATAATATCTATGGTGATGAGCTCTAGAATCCTTTGTTGACCTGTTAAGTTGTTGCCTTCAATAAGTCCATTTGTTTGTTCTGAGTGTGAGCTGTAATCATGCTGTGTTCGTGGGGTGTGCAAGCAATTCGGGTGGCGACAATACTTCTCATGTTGGCGATGCCCTCGAAAAATATATGCTTTGTTGCCCCCTGTTTTTCTGTTCTGAAAAACGTTTGTTTTCTTTGCAAAAAAAATTACAAAAAATTTGCAAAAAAAAAACCATAAATTTGTATGGGAGTTTTTTCACATGTTTAAGTTTCATAGTGTTTTATATTAAAATACAACTGCCCACTCTACTGCAGTGATGAGTGTGCTGCTTCTGGTCGTGCTGCTGTTAATCTTGGCCGATATAAAAAGCTGTGAAATCTTAGGTTAGTCTCATAAAAGTTAATTTTTAACACAAAGAGCACATTGAAATGATATGTAAGACATTTGAGAAATAAAATTTTTTTGTTAAAAAAATTAGGAGCGGTGACCAAGGCCTATTTTTCGGGGGCACCGCCAACACATATAAGCCTCCTAAATTATCTAAAGAAATACTATTTGTCTTATTTTTGATCCGTCTTACTTTTGATAGTAAAAACCAAAATTACCTGTGCTCAGTTCCGTTTTCCACTGCTGTATCCGACCATCCGAAACATTTTTGTCGTTAGCAGGTGACCTGGTTGTCCTATGACCAAGGCTAGGAGTTACTGCCTTGGTCTCTTCCTCCAGTTTCTGAATTTCTTCGATCTTTTTGTTCTGTGTATTACTGTTTTTCAATCTATATAATGGTTGAAGACCATCTTGAAGATGATAGCCAGGACATTGGCGCTGATGATTTTGGTTGTTGACCATCCAAAAGTTGCGAGATTTAAGGAATGATAGGCACCTGTTCAGCAACTCTGAAATTTTTGTGAAGTTGGAGTTACTATGAGATTTTAGCATCCCAATGTTGGAACTTTTTTTTTTGCAAAAATATGTGTTTTATTGGGGAACTGGCCAGTTTGCCGAGGTTTTTTTTAAATTTTTGTTGTTTTTCAAAAAAAATTTCCATTTACAGTCAACCCTCGCTTTAACGTCACGTTCGTTTAACGTCACACGAAAATGGACCAACTTGGTTGGCCTTGACTAAAATTCAGTCAAAACAAGCCTTCGATTTAACGTCACCTTAGGGCCGGTCCCTGGGGGTGACGTTAAATTGAGGGTCGACTTTATGTGTGAATTTTTAGGTGTTAAACGGGTATTTCTTTAAAAAAAATTATGGCCGGACTGGATTATTGGTTATATATATCAGGACTCCGAATAACCCAGTTTAGCAAAAATTATGTCCATACGTTTCTGGAATGTTCTATAGATAACGGTATAAAGCTAATTTTCTACCTTTTGCCTTCTTCTCCCAATACAGCCCCGTATCATCTTTTTTATAATAGTATTCGAAAAAGGAGTATTTTTTTTATCAGTTTTTACTAGATTTGGGATATTCGCGCGAATATTCGGAATGTTCGCAAATATTCGTTCGTTTTTTGTCTTGGTCCCTTTTTTGAATTTTTGAAAACCAAAGCATTTTTGGGCCTCTTTGGGGGTCGAAAATTGGGGTCACGAATTTGAAAAGAACTACCTCTTGAGAAAAAGTAAATTTTACATGTCTTGGGGTTGGTGGGATTTTATACTTCACTCGGTCCAGACTTTCATAACTGAATCTCAAGATTCAGTTATGGTCTAGACCTACCAAACTTTTCTGAAAGGCTAGTCCACAGTGCATACCTCTGGTTTCAACATCTTGTTCCACTTCATCCAAATCTCCATCGTCAGTTGGCTGCTGCCTAGAGTGCCGACACCAATATCCCTTATTGGAGCGCATGAAGTGTTCTACAACGGTCAGATGTCTGCTGCAATACTGCCTTTTCCTGCCAGTGCAGTTGTTTCTGCCCCCAGGTTGTGGCTGGTGCATGGCACAATTGGCAGTCAACTCGTCCATGCTGCGCCTGCAAGCAGTGGAGGAGTGCGAACACAATCGACACAACTCTTCACAACTGTATAACTGGTGGCTACTGTCACTACTGGGGGTCTTGCTTGTGGCCTTGGCTCGCCAGTACTGCTCCTGGTGCCTGCTAGACACTACTGAAACGACATCTTGCAATAAAAGTTTGGTCATGTTCAACTTTTTTTTGACAGAATTTTTATTTTTTTGAATTAAATACAAAAAATTTTCTCCATGTGGTACAAAAAGGGGCGTTGGGGCGTTTGGCCCCTTTTGTCGCATTTGCGTTTGGCCCCTTTTTGGCCCCTTTTGTTTGGCCTTTTTTGTCGCATTTGCGACAAAAGGGGCCAAACTCCTTACGTAAGGCGTTTGGCCCCTTTTGTCGCATTTTTGAATTCGCGCCTTATTATTTTTGAAACACGTTCTGCTCGACTATCACGTGTCGTAAGTTCCTGGTGACAAATCCTATTTTCTTTGCATGGCCAAGAGTACCCTTCTCGTTTTTCAGTTGGGACACGTTGTTAATTTTTTTTGGCCATTTCTACGTAATTTCCAGAAAATTCCACGTTAAAATTTTCAATTAACGTATTAATTGTAATTTTTTGCCATAAGTTCTTGACGCAAAAAACTCTTTTTTTCTTTGCATCACCAGTAGCACCCTTCCCAACTTTACAGTTTTCATACAGTTATTCAAACGTTTGTGAAATTTCCAGTAGAAACACACTGGTTCATCCTTAAGCACAAGCCTATATGATCTCAATGTATCCTCTGATTAAAAAATTTCTAGGAATTTTTGGAATGGGAACTTTTTGTCTTAAAGAAATGTTGCCAAAAAAATTTGGGTAATGACCTCTCTTGGAAACTATTTGTGATATTTTGAATGTTTTATATAACACGGCACTTTTCTACTCCAATCACATCTTCTTTATTAGCCTTGAGCAGCAACATAAATAAATTAACATTCGAAAGAAAAAAATACATTTAATTCCGGTTAGCATTTCTTTTCTTGGTATACAACATCGAAGTGAGAATTTCGGTATCTGATGAGGGAAGTAGAAACGCCAGGCATCAATGGAGTGAGCATCTGAAGACAAAATATTCAGTTCATAATTCAAAAAATCGTTAATAAACACTGACAGTCTTGTATTCGGCAGAAAAGTTAGTGAATAAGAACGGTTTCTTTTCTAGAGGCTGGTACAGAACAAAGTTGCACATCAAATTTTTAATCCTCATAATTTGCTTCTCATTAGCAACTCTCTGTTCTTTCTTTTCGACAGTGGCGAGGAGATTGCTAGCAGCGCTTAGGAAAGAAAACATACTTGGCAGGACACTGGTATCGTGCTTTGCTTCGGCGGTTTCTTCCTAAATATGGAACAGTCATGCACAAATAAAATAAAATTTTCTTGCCTCGTATTTGCTCCACAGACTTGCCAAACGTTCATTCATCGCCGCATATTTCTTGTTTACTGCCCTTGGCTTTGCCCCAAATCCAAGTTGAAGAATCCTTACACACCAGGTTATTCACATCCAGGTTATTCCACGCGAAACGCTTCATCTAAGAAAAAAATATGTCGAACAACAGAAAAGAACCAAATACTCATGTGGAGTAAGCGAAAAACACAAGCACAATGACCTTGGTACACATACCAGTCGAGCAGAACGTGTTTAAAAAATAATAAGGCGCAAATTCGAAAATGCGACAAAAGGGGCCAAACGCCTACGCACCCAAAAAGGATGACAAAATTTCAAATATTTTTTTTCTTTTTCAATTTCTTTTACATTTTTCAATTCATTAAACAGATGTCGTTAGAAAACCAAGATTCAGGGCTACATGCTGGTGCTGACCAAAAATTAAAAAAAACCACAACAAAATCGAAAGAAAAATGTCAAAATAAAATTTACTGGTGAAATTTAGTAATTTACTGGTGGAATTTAGTAATTTACTGGTGAAATTCAGACTTTTGAGGGCGCAATGTATGAATTTTTTTTTTAAATTTAATTTGAGCCAATTTTTTTATTTTTATGCATGGAATGTAAATAATTTCTTGGTCGGAATTGGAAATTTCCGACTCTTTTAAACACCACAGGAAATCACGGCAAAAATTTTTTTTGAAATATTTGTCCATGTATGAATTTTTCTCAAGTAAACCGGACAAAATGTGGATTTTAAATATTTAAATTTAAAAATTTTGTCGTAAAACTGAAAAAATCCATTTTTTGAATGGCGCAATAGTTCAAGGGAAAAATAGTGTTTTAGGAGTAGGGTTGGCAAGGGTAGTCTTAAGACGACTTGCCGACTTATTGCTGGGTTTGACAACACTTTTTCAACAGGCTGTAAAGTCTTCATTTTTAGCATTTCAGAATTTTTTTTGAACTTTTATACGCAGAACGGCAACATCTACAAAACAGCTCAAAAAAAATTTCTGAAATGCCAAAAATGAAGATTTTACAGCTTGTTAAAAAAGTACTTATAAACCCAGCAACTAGTCAGCAAGTTGTTTTAATACTACCCTTGCCAACCTTATTTAGGAGAGAAAAATAGTTGTGATTGCACCTACCCTCTGATCCAATGGCATTGTCCTCGGCGGTGGCCAGCAGCACAAGTAGTATTCGGAATAGGGCCTCCATTCAATTTAGTCAGTCGATTTACACATGTTTGGGAATTACAGAATGAATAGGTAGAATTACAATGGTTGGTGGATGACTAAGTCTCATAGTTGACGCTAAATTGCAAAAGATTTTCAGAATAAAATTTTATATAGTGGTATGGCTCAATTTCGGACAAATAGGCACTAGCTAGTTCCCGCGGCAGACAATTAGCTAATTGTCTGTCTATTTGTACGGCATTTGACCCAAAAAGTCCAAAAAAATAAAACTTTAAAAAATTTGACGAGACAAATTTTCAAAAAGGTTTTGACTGACCAAAATCACAACTCCAGCCACAAGTACTGGTTGGGACAAAAACCTGAGCACTTAAAAATTTTTCTGAGCGGTTCTTAATTTACACATAAATGGCTATTTTTATTAATGAAAATATTTTTTTGGCCGTATACTAAAAGTTATATCACTTATAATTCTAATTTAATTGCTGTTCTCTGAAACAATTTCAGACCACAAAAAAAGGTTTGAATGCCCTAAACCTTATGTGGGTTCAAGGCGAGTTGCCGAAAACTCATTTGAATCCAGCCAGCATTGGAATAGCAAATGGATTTATGGTGGGTGTGTTGGACTAGGTTTGTGTGTTCCCTACTCTTAGTATCCAAGAAGAAGAAAACATAGAAGGAGAACAAAAAATTTGTGCAAGCCCTAAAAATTCTCCTTGTTTCAAGTGGACTTATAGGGCAGGAGGCATTCATTGAGCTGAGCAAAAAAGTTGGACATGAAATAATAAAAAATTGGTTAATTTCCTCATGTTATTACGTTTTTACGTGTAACAACTGGACTTGACATCACGAAAAAGTTCGCGGGAGATACTTTTTCGCCGCTAGCAAGCCCTTGATTCTGACACCGGATTTGTGTTCAGCATAGTCATTTGTATACAAAAGTGCTCCTAAAGCACTATCGCCGTTGATGACAACGGCTATTTCGAGTTTTGGGATTGGCGGGGGACAGCTTTTTTTACGCCGAAAATGCGCAAAATATTTTTCTGAACTATTTTTTATTTGCATTTAAAATTTATATTTGATGTATTGGCCGAGGCGAAACTCCTTTCGACATTAATAGGTATAGCTCACTGAAAGTGTACTAAGTCGTCCTATCTAGTCGATCGTTTAAAATTTTGAACAAATTTAAAATTTTGAACAAATTTTAAATGCAGACAAGGATAATTCAAAAACATTTTCAACATTTTTGAAGAAAAATAGCTATTCCACGCGAATTCAAAAATTTGAAATTGCCATTGTCATCAACGGCGATGGTCCTTTAATCCTACCAATCAAAAAGGGTTAGATCTAATTATCCTTTGGCAAAATGCCAAATGAGAAGAGCTCAAGGTAGTCCTAAAAGAGTCTTTAGAAAAGCGGTATTGAAATACCCAATTTTGTGATGTCGTGATGTTCTATCAGATTCTCCTACTATTTTTACGGAAAAAGGTGGGTCATTGGAAAACGGGCTTTTAAAAAGTGTCATGTTGGAAATTTCGGAAATTGCAATGTTTTTTTCTTTGAAGTGTATGTCCATTATTTTTTTAACTTCAATATACCGATAATATACTGTTGTGCGGAATTATTATTTGTAATTGTTATTGTCTTGACACGACATCGGGTCTTCTGTTGACTCGTGTCACTCTGTTATTAATTGTTATCATCATTCTTCCCGTTATAATAAATCTTGTTGCTTTGCTCTGCTCTCTCTCTGCTCTCAAGAACACAACAATTGGCGCAGTCAAATGGATCCAGAACAATTCAAAGCAATTTTGGAAGCTCAAGCGCAGCAAAATCAACTTCTCGTCCAATCTCTGAAAGAAATGTTCCAAGCCTTGGGTGGTGGTGCAGCTTCAAATCCTCCAATCGATATGAATGCCCTTGGTGGCTCAGCAAACTCAGCTCTTCATCTGGTCTCATCGCTCTCAGCCCGAATGGAAATGTTCGTATACAATCCGATGGAAGACCACACGTTCGATGAATGGTATGCTCGCTATTCAATTCTCATTGAAAATGATGGTGCCTCGCTCCCGGATGAATCAAAGGTCAAACTTTTAATTGGTAAACTTTCCGAGTGTGATTTTAGGAAACACGCCGACGCAGTCCAGCCTAAGAGTGCCTATGAAATGAAATATGAAGAAGTGGTGGCCGTCCTCCAATCTCTCTTCGCTACTACTCGTTCTCTTGTGATCCGCCACTACGAAGCTCTCAAACAAGATTTTCATGGTAAATAAAGAGGCTCGCTCAATTTTGTTTACAAAAAGTTGTATAAAGTAAAATAAAGTAAAGATAAAGTAAAGTGGTGACTGAGAAATTTGGATTTCTTGAAAAAATTATCAGAAAAGTTTATTTTTTATGGACAATGTGCAAAATCTGAGGCCAGATTGGTGCTCAGTGTGGTCGACTTATTTTCTAAATTACTTTCTAAATAGTAATCAGATGATTGAAATGAGGTCATCGAAAAATCGATATTTTGCCTTGGTCCTTCCTTATGATTTTGCTGTTTAAACCACGAGAAAGAAAAAAAAACAAATCTTGGCATATTTTTTGCCGCCCCTGTGAAAGCAACGGAAATTTTTTTCGGAATTTTTTCAAACACTCACAACTTTTTCGGCTATGAGCTTTCAAAATTTTTTCTTCACTCATACTTCGGAGCCGGAGTTGGAGACTTTATAATCACACCTTGAAAAACACAAATTTCGCAAAAATTTCGGTAAATAAATGCTTCCCAGTTTGGTTCCCACAAAAAATCTTTTTGATTTAACGTTTTTCTAAAAAAAATTGAACAGTAACAAAAAAGTGAAAAAAGCAATTGAACAGAGATCATATTGCCTATTCAATTTTCAGGCTAATAGTGGGAACAACATCTAATTTAGAGAGACTAGCCAGCAGCAGCGGCAGTAATATTATTATTGAGTAATGCTTGTGCAATCAACAACCGGCTGGCTGGCTGGTCGGTGGCAGTAGTAGTAGTAAACAGCTGTTGATCCAGTAACAGCAGCACCAATTGCCTAATAACAATGGAGATGTCCACTGGCAATTAGGAAGACAATAAAACCTTTAACCTTAGCTCAAACAAATAGCCCCAACATGTGTATTTAACAATTTTGCCGTGAAAAGTCTTTTTACGGCATTATTGTATCATTTGATGTGGAATCAAAAAGTTACTGAAGATCATGAAAATGAGATTCTCAAATGTTCCTTTGAAAATTTGAGTACAGGTAACACGAAATTCCAGATTGAGTTCAAATACAAGGCACGGCTTTTCAAACCATGAAAAAAAGTTCACTTTGGACTTTTGGACGTGTTTGCATGATGCAGTGGTAAAGCCTCCCGTCAAAGTATTTTACATAGCAAAAGGTTATAGCTGTAACTGAAATGCGCCCCTCAAAAGTCTGAATTTCACCAGTAAAATATTTTTGTTTTCACCAGTAAATTCAAATTTGTATCAAAATACTGAATTTCACCAGTAAATTTCTAAATTTCACCAGCAAATTTTATTTTCTTCTGCATTCACATTTTCTGTTGTAGATGCAATCTGAATTCGAGCTAGCGAACAAAGGAGGACAGGCACGCGAGTGGGCAACTGTGCTAGAATGCAAAAGCAAAGAGGATGCTGATGGATGGCTGGCCGAAAATGAAGGACTATGGACATAGTAAGGGATAGAACTTGGGTTAAGATTTATTTAATCCTTGCATTTCAGCCAATATAGCAACAATACCATTAAGTATGCCGACCAGATATACTGCTGTGGTCATTCGAAGAAGAACCGTCCGGGGCATTTCCAGTGCAAGGCCAAAATGCGAATTCGTTATGGAAAAGATCTCTCTGCACCGTCGGTGGCATTCATTCAGACGACTGGAGAACACGATCACAAAAGCTTGAGGGATAATGGCCTAAGTAGTCCAGTCAAGAATAGCATCAGTGCGAAGGATAAACCGAGCAGAGGAATGACTGCTAGGATGATTCAGCATAAATTTCAGGTAACTTAGTTTAATCACGCGTGAAATTCAGTTGCTTTACTTATTTTTTAGACTGAAGTAAATATTTCCGGCCTTCAGGTGCCTGCAATCAAGCAAATACAAAATCCTACAATGCCCAGAAAAGAGGGTTCTCTAACACGATGTCACTCGAAGATCTTCAGAAATACTACGATGAAAACAAGCAGATTCCGGGTTAGGATTTACCATATTAAATGATTGTTTATGAATTCTATTTTAGTGGATGAAGATCAATCGTTTGTGGTAGCATTCCGCCATACTGTTATTATTGTGCGAGAAAACGAAAAAGCGAAATCTGTGTCTAAATTCATCATGGTCATTTCAACTCCAAAGCTCCTTCGGCGACAAAGTCAATGGCCGGTCATTCAAGTTGATGGCACCTATAAACTAATGACACTTAACTATCCTCTTCTGGTAAGTACTTAATTTAGGCGGTGGAGGGTGTTTCTAGTCTAGCTTTTTCAGGTTTGTGGGTTTTCTGACGCAGACAAAAAAGTTCTTTCCAACCGGATCAGCTATAGCATCTCACGAAGACAAGTGGTGTTACGGTGAATTTCTGAAGTCTATTGCACGATGGGATCCAGAAAAGTTGTGCAAACCGCGTCATTTGATTGCAGATGGAGCTGCTCAAATAAGTAAGTCGATTCATATTTCCTTGAGGTGGCGAGTTTAACCCCGCCTATCGAACACCTTGATTTTTTTGCAAATTTTTTATTATACCGTATTTCTTCTAATTGCCGCACATGTGCGCTTATTTTTCAATCACCCGAAAATCGGAAATTTTCAAATTCGATCTAGAGTTTTTCGGGTGCTTAACCAAGATCTGAAAAGTGGAATCGGTAGAGCTCGTGGGAGTTAAGAAAATGCATCAAACAGATCAGCAAAATATTCACTCTGCTCCGATATATAAGTCTTTAAAGTTAGGGGGGTGTGCGGTAATTAGAGACTGTGCGGCAATTAGAAGAAATACGGTAATCCCATTTGACGTAAAATCGAAAAGTAAATATCGGTCATAAATATCGGATTCAAAAATTTGAGTACAGATCAATTGAAAGTCCAAACTTGACGTTATATACAAGGCAAAAAAGTTAAATAAAACTACTTTTGCATCAAAAAGCACGAAATTTGTATCTTCAGTGACAAGTCATGTACCAAAATGTAGCCTTGGATCTTCTCTAAAAAGGTGAAGCAAATCTTTACAAATCGAGCATCTATGGAAACTAGAAGACATTATCAGTCCGGAACTTGTTTTTATACTTTTTCAGTGTCCCGCAAATTTTTTTTGAAAAGCCAAAGTGAACCTTTTTACGGACACGGACAAAATTTTAGGGTTGTCGAAATGCGCCGCAAATAAGAATCGGCCGCAAATGCGATCGCTAATTGTGCATATGCGCGCAAATTACCGCAAATTGAAATTTTGCTTTTCATAGTCTAAAATTAGCTTCTATGTCATTTTTATGTAAGAACTTCTTACTAGGAACAATAGCGGACGATAACAAACAAACTTTATTGAAAACACCAAGCCAAGAAGCTAATTATCTCCGATCAAAATATCCTCATCACATAACACATTTTCAACAAAATCAGATACTTCGCTTGCATTTTCCTCGATTTCTTCTTCTTTCGATGCCTTCTCACAGCTTGATTTCTTGAAGAGATCCTTGTGCTGCAACATCAGGTTATGCTTGATGAATGTAAGCTTCGAGGCCATCTCCACATCGAGACTAAAAGAAGAAAAACTTATCAAAATCCACAATCACCCGAAAATCCTACCGATTTCGAACTTTGGTGTGGATTGCAGCGCGAAGAGACCAGTTCCTTTCAGTTGGGGCGGCAGTAATTTGGACAATTTGAAGCGCCTTGTAGACGGATGACAGCACAGAGTCGGAGCAGAATCCTGTCCAAAAAGTAAGTCCATCGACTGGAGGCTTTGCTTTCAAAGCGTCCCAAGCAAATTTGCGTTGTCCTTCGGCAAACTTGTTTGTCCGCCCTCTCCACTGAGCCAGTTCGATCATGATCTAAGTAAGAACTAGCCTTTATTAACAAATTACCAAATGACTTTTAAAGTGAAAAATTACTTCGTTTTCCCTAGTGATGAAGGCCGGATTCTTTGAGATCTTGTTTGCCAGAAGCTCCATTGCTGCTTGCAACTCTTCCTCAGACAAATTTGAACCGCGATCGCTTGGCTCTAGCAAGTCCATCAGATACGTTACATCTGTGCTCCCAAATTCTCGTCGATCGTTGAGTATCCGAAACAGAAATGATACAAAAAAATAAAGCTTCGCGCTAAATCATTCAACCAGCGTTGATTACCTGCAATAGCTGAGGCCGCAAACACTCCTCGAAGTTCCCAATCGCTTCTTCTGCCTTGTCAAACGCCCTCTTGATCGACTTGTACGCATGCCTCTGATTGACAAATGAGCCCTCGACTGATATGATTGCTTTGGCCAAAGGAGATAGCATTGCTTCGATCGTTTTGACGCGTTTCCAAAAGTCATCGTCGTTGCACAGCAGCTTTCGCTTGATTTGAGAGAGACGGCACTCCTGTGATATTAGCATTCCACACGGCGCTTTTGAGACAGTCTTCATTTGACGAGAAATTGGAGATGAGATCGGCATACGTTGACCATCGAGTTGGCTCTGGCAGTTGAAACATCTTCGTTCGACCTCTTGTTGTAGCTTGCGTCTTCTTTAGCACCACAGACGGGACCTTTTTCCTAAAATAAACTGCAAAGTAAGCATTGAAAAACTTTAAAGTTTCAAAAATAAGGAATACCGGAAAAACTTAGCAACCTTCTCACAGTCCTTGATACAATCGGCGATAAGTGTTGTTTTGCAGAGATCCTTGGCCGCCAAATCCACCATGTGCGCCTTGCACCCTCGAACAGAATCCACGGGTAGTCCAGAGACAGCAATTCCCAAGCGAGTCTCATGTTTGCAGCATGATCCGTGACCATAGCAATGACCTTGTGCTTACCTGAAATTGAAAAAAGAAGCAAGAAGAGCACCATAAGCCCAAAAGAACCCAAAAAACTTACCCAATTTCTCAATTTGCTCAGACAAAATTCCCTGATGAAGTTACCAGTGTGCGAATCCAGCGTTGCATCAATTGTTTCGAGGAGGAAAGGCTGTGGCGCATGCACGATCACGTTGATGAGACGATTTCTGTTGATGTCTGACCAGCCATCCGAAGAGAGCGCCAAAAAATCTGCTTTCCCAGTCGTTTGCTCCAAGTTGGTTTTCACACGCTCGAACTCCGCCGGAACCAGAACCTTTGGATATTTGTGTGTGCGCGATGGAATCTTGTACGATGGCCTTATCTTGCTCATCAGCTCTTTGAAGAATGGATTGTCGAGGAAGTTGGCGGCAATATTTCCCGTAGCGAACGCCTGAAAGACATTAGTGCATAAACAAGAAAGAATCTCAAAACTCGCTCAAACACTTACTCTTGTTAGCAACACGTCAAACTCAGCTTGTTCGCACTCTGATATCCTGTCAATATGGCTGGCGATAGGCTGGAAAGAAGAGAAGGACGACCCTGCCCGTTTTGCAACCTTGTTCGATGGAGGCTCTTCCGGCTTTTTCTTGATCCCCGCCAAATTGTCGATTGTCTTGCGCGCTTCAGGATCTTTTTGCACTGATTCTGAAATAACAAAGATAATTAACGAGACGAAATCTAATATCACAATAACACACCGTAAGATGATGAGCCATTTCTCCAGCATGTCCACGATTTGAAGCCGAGCAGAACTTACAGATGGCTTTGACTGTTTCCTTGCCTGCGACGAGTTCTTGTACATTTTCGAAAAACTTCCAGCACCAGTGCTTAGGTTTCACCATAATGAGCTTGGAAACAATACACATTCAAGGACACACATAAAACTGCAATTCAAGAAGGAAAGTGTTTTTTTGACTGGCGCGAAACTTATGAAGGCTCTCTTGTACATACAGTTAATTTTGAATTTGCGCAAGTTTTGATTAAAATCGCAGATTGCGAATCTGCGATTGCAAATGCGAGCGCAAATAGGTTCGAATTTGCGGATCGCATTTGCGATTGCTCAACCCTACAGAATTTGCTCGAACCGAAATTTGCTCGCGGCCGAAATTTGCTCGCGGCCAAAATTTGCTCGCGCCAAAATTTGCTCGGACCAAAATTTGCTCGGCCATAATATGCTCGGCCATAACATGCTCGGCCATAATATGCTCGAACCTAAGTGTTATCACATGGGGATTTGCTAGGTATATGATTTTCTTGTGACGAAGGTTCCTAAATTTTATAGCTCTTTCTTAATTAAAAAAACAACCAAAGTGACCAGAGGCCGATATAAATGAAAAGAATAAATTTGACGTATAACTTTGACTTCACTGACAAAGATATTTTGTACCTTGGATAACTTTTTTTTTTTTGAGAGAAGAGATGGATAGAAAAGAAGACCTGAGCGATCGCAGCGGCTCTGATGATGTGCGAGAATTCCTAGCGGTGTTTAGCGGTCCGATTACTTATAAGCAATTTCTTGAGCAGGTGTTTTTTCTCACCTTTTTTTGTTTTAAATGACTCAACATAACGGTTTTAGAATGTCTTGAATCTTTTCACTTCTCAAAAAGGAATGTATTTAGACACTCGAGGTTAAATCTGGAACATTGAGTAGAAATTGACCCGAGCATATTATGGCCGAGCAAATTTTGGCGCGAGCAAATTTCGGCCGCGAGCAAATTTCGGTCCGAGCAAATTTTGTCACGTACCGACCTTTTTAACGGTGAAGGTCAAATTTCGATATCTTTTTTAAATTTCCCACAAAAAAAATTCAAAAGGCAAAAGAACCTTATTCGTATTTTGAAAAGCCGCGCTCTATATCAACATTTTAGTTGTGAAAGATATGCAGCGAAAGACATTTGTATTTTGTCATGTTATACCATGAATTAGTCTTGTTTACAAACCTCAAATCGAAACAATTTTCGATATGGTTTTATCCTGTTCTAGTGATTGTGAACTTTGCTGACTTTTATAACAATAATTGTTTTATTACAGAATTTGATATCTATATGAGCGATTCTAGCGGAAACTGCAATGGTTGGGAGGACTATGTTACAAAGCCCCGTGGTGTAAGTATTTCTGACGTTTTAAAAACCTTTATTACTTATCACAAATCTAGCCAAAGCATAAGACTGAAGAGGAAGTCGACAAAGATTACATTTTTGATGGATTGGTGGAACTGTTTTTGGAGACTCAACCGAATCATGGAGAACTTGGCCCTCAGACTTCTGCTCCGAATCAGCCGCGTGTGGAAGCTTTGGCTGAGCAAGTGGCCGATTCGATTCAAACCAATAGTGGTGAAATTGGCGCACAGACTTCTGCTCCGAATCAGCCGCATGTGGAAGCTTTGGCTGAGCAAGTAGTCGACACGATTCAAACAAATAGTGGTGAAATTGGCTCTCAGACTTCTGCTCCAAATCAGCCGCGTGTGGAAGCTTTGGCTGAGCAAGTGGCAGATTCGATTCAAACAAATAGTGGTGAAATTGGCGCTCAGACTTCTGTTCCAAATCAGCCGCGTGTGGAAGCTTTGGCTGAGCAAGTTCCTGATCCGATTCAGCAAAATGATAAAACGCAGTCGCCTGGACCGTCCCGCACTTCTCAACCAAAGCAGCGTAAAAGCGAGCGTTTGCAAGCCAGTAAAATCAAGAAGTCCATCCAAAACTCAAAAGAACAGGTAAATATTTTTTTCACATCACTGAGCATGCTGTGAAAGCACACAGATTTCATTGCGGCTACCAATTCAAAAGTATCGGCATCCTAAATTATCTAGCTTACTTTCAAATGCAAGACCTTAGTCAGAGACAAAATAATGAATGGACTTCACGAACCCTAGCTGTAGCTTCTACTACTCTTATGATCAAGAGAACGAGTTGGATGCAAATTTCTAATAAAATTATACATGCAGACTAGTATAAAGACATTTGAAAGTGAGGCAAATGGTTGGGACACGCTTTTTCGAGATAAGAGATAATGCTTTTTGGAAAATTTTCGACAGACTCCACGTTTGACAAAAAAAGTTCTACTTTTCAGTCTTCCAGTGGCCATTTTAGTATTACTTCTTACTCCATCAACATGCTTCCTGCTGAGGTGTGCTTTAACATCATCCAATTCTTGCCAATCTCTGATTGTCGCAGCACTATTTTTGTATCCAGAAAAGTGTCCATCCTGACCATTACCCATGTTAAAGCCCTTTCATTGGTCGGTGGTTTGTTGGAGAAAAATAAAATCTTAATAATCAAGTCGAGCACAATCACATTTTAAAATTTCAGAAAGCTGAACTGGCTAAGCAGATTTTGAAGGGCAGGCTTAGCACATTTGGCAAGATTGAGGTTGCTTGTGGTTGCAATGTTTTGGTGAGCTTGACGTTCTATGTTTCGTGATGTAATCAATTATTTTAGGACTTGGTGCTTGGTGGACTATCGGTGAAACAGTTGGGAGAGATTAAATTTCGTGACATTTGCAGCCTTCCAAAAGATGTGATGAATATTGTGGAGGACAAGATCAAAGCTGCCTAAATTGAGACATATACGCTTGTTTTTTGTTCGTTCTTTCTGAAATAAAGTGTACTTTATTCATTTGACCACTTGATTTCTTGGTTTAGTAAAGCTGAAGTGAACTAGCATATGAAATTGTTCCGAAATTGTTTCACAAAAAGGGTAAGTAATTGAGTTCAATTTTTATTGAATCCTTCTCAAAATCGAAAAAAAATGGACCTTGTTTAACAGCCATCCAGTCAAATTTTGATGTGTCTGCATTGGTTAACCAAAAAATAATAATAATGCCAACCATACATTTGATATAGGGGCACCTTTTGGCCTGTCTTAAAAATAAAATGGTCACAGAAATGAGGCCAACTTCTGTTGTTGACTGATGGTTGCCATTCAGTCGAGACACTTTATAACAATACCCCAAAAAATCGTTCCTGTTCACTGTCTTACTATTTTTTTATATAAGTCTGCGTAGACACTTGAATGAAATTTATTCGCCAATTCAGTCTAAAATATGGTAGGGGCGCACATTATACCAGTCATTTCTGAAAATTTAAACAGTTTTTCCATTACAACCGCACCCTCTTTTTACATATATACGTACAAGGCCATTTGTCATAAATTTTGGTCAAAATGCTCTTTCTATGTGCACCTTCGGTATAAGGCCACCTTTCGGTCAGTTGTCAGGGCTAGCCTTGTATCGGCGGTTGACTTTGCCAAAATTGGACTGTATGCAGAACTCTGGCTATTTCAGATCGAAAATACCGTCGGCTGGCGAATGAGAAAGGATGAGCACGGCAAAAATCGAATATCTGACGTAGAGTGTGTAGATGTTTTTTTGCTAAGTCACTTAAAAACCATGGGACAGAAAGTACTTTTGTTAAGTCGAAAAAAGAAAAGTCGGAGAATGTTTTTTCGAAGGAACTCTATGTGTAACATATCAAGTGGAATTTTTCTCATCTGGCTCTTATATCACTGTTTTGTCGAGTCTAACTACAATTTATTTTGCAGGAAAGCATCAGAAGAGAAGAGGAGCGATTGCGTTCCAACGCTAGACGGGAGTCCCACCAAAGAAGAGTCCGAAATGAATAAAGTACACTTTATTTCAGAAAGAAGGAACAAAAACAAGAGTATATGTCTCAATTTAGGCAGCTTTGATCTTGTCTATCACGATATTGATCACATCTTTTGGAAGGCTGCAAATGTCACGGAATTTAATCTCTCCCAACTGTTTCACCGATAGTCCACCAAGCACCAAGTCCTAAAATAATTGATTACATCACGAAACATAGAACGTCAAGCTCACCAAAACATTGCAACCCCAAGCAACCTCAATTTTGCCAAATGTACTAAGCCTGCCCTTCAAAATTTGCTTAGCCAGTTCAGCTTTCTGAAATTTTAAAATGTGATTATGCTCGACTTGATTATTAAGATTTTATTTTTCTCCAACAAACCACCGACCAATGAAAGGGCTTTAACATGGGTAATGGTCAGGATGGACACTTTTCTGGATACAAAAATAGTGCTGCGACAATCAGAGATTGGCAAGAATTGGATGATGTTAAAGCACACCTCAGCAGGAAGCATGTTGATGGAGTAAGAAGTAATACTAAAATGGCCACTGGAAGACTGAAAAGTAGAACTTTTTTTGTCAAACGTGGAGTCTGTCGAAAATTTTCCAAAAAGCATTCTCTCTTATCTCGAAAAAGCGTGTCCCAACCATTTGCCTCACTTTCAAATGTCTTTATACTAGTCTGCATGTATAATTTTATTAGAAATTTGCATCCAACTGGTTCTCTTGATCAAAGTAGTAGAAGCTACAGCTAGGTTCGCGAAGTCCATTCATTATTTTGTCTCTGACTAAGGTCTTGCATTTGAAAGTAAGCTAGATAATTTAGGATGATACTTTTGAATTGGTAGCCGCAATGAAATCTGTGTGCTTTCACAGCATGCTCAGTGATGTGAAAAATATTTACCTGTTCTTTGAGTTGAAAACAAACAGTTGACTCTGTGTATTAGGAGATTTTGGTATAGTTAGTGGCACCACTTTCAAGTAATTCCCCGCTGGCTCCTACTACTATTAAAAGTGCAATAACTTTTCTTTGTTTAGAAAAACATATTTGGCCTAAGATATAACTTATCTTTGAGGAATTATTGATCTTTTCAGTTTAGTCGAGTTTTTGCCCATCATTCTTAAAAATATCTTTGCATCAATATACTCAAAATGGTCGATTTAGTCTATAAATATGACCTTACCATTGAAAAATAGTCACTTGAAACTGGACGAAAACCACAGAGACCCAGGAATTTTAGAATAAGTTTCAATTTTTTTTTCAAAAAATTTTTTTTCTCCTCGAATTTGACACCTAGAAGAGTTTTCTTGTGGCAAATTTTTTCTTGCTGTAAGAGCAAAAAAAAATAGGCGAAGCGGCAGAAAAAAGTATTTTAACAAAAAAGGCTTTCTCCCTGAAAGAGATAAAAACACGAAAAATCAAAGGGCCGTCTTGAGGCGGGTTTAAACTTGAAACCCGGAAAAAACAAAGTCAGGCAATATACCACTGCGCCACGGAGTTTCAGCACTGAACTCTTCTAGAAAAGCCTTCATATGCAAACAATTTATTTTCAATCAAAGATTATGGAGATCACCAGGGTTGGCTAGGTGTGGCTTTTAAAACCCACCACGTAGCACCCCTCTATTTCAAAAAAAGGCAGAAGGGTGTGGCCTGAAGCTTCGAGGTGAGGCTTTTTATTTTTGCCAATTTTAGAAGCCCCATCGGTGTGGCTTTTGGAGTAGGGTTCGCAGCCCCGGGGAATCTCCCGTCCCCCGTGCATTTTTTCGACGATCCCCGTGAAAATTTTTAGGATAACTCATCCACCCCCTCAACCGTAGCCCAAACCCCCCCACCCCGCCGTGGTAACTCAGTGAACCCCGTCAAAAAAATGAACTTTACATTGGGCCTACCTCAAATCTGCAATAGTTGGAGTTCCATGAGTAGTTTGGAGTTTGGTCTGAGTGACCCTAACCCTCATGGATGGAGCAGTGGGTGAGGGTGACGGTTTGACGAGTGTGTACACATCCAAATGGCTCGAGTTGTTGTTGTGGATGGTGTAACTGAAGTTTTGGTTGGCTGGATTTTTAAATTTGGTCCAGTGACCTCTTTGATGGTGCTGTTTAGATTGGTCCACCTGTTCTTTTCTCAGCTGTTCTTGGTGTCGCAGAGCAGCTGCAATTAGTATTTAGTTCAACTGTTGATATTTTTCAATTAATTTTTACGCTTATAGGATATATTACGGAAAACTGGACAAATAAAGTACAGTTGCTAGCGGCGAAAAAGTATCTCCCGCGAACTTTTTCGTGATGTCAAGTCCAGTTGTTACACGTAAAAACGTAATAACATGAGGAAATTAACCAATTTTTTATTATTTCATGTCCAACTTTTTTGCTCAGCTCAATGAGTGCCTCCTGCCCTATAAGTCCACTTGAAACAAGGAGAATTTTTAGGGCTTGCACAAATTTTTTGTTCTCCTTCTATGTTTTCTTCTTCTTGGATACTAAGAGTAGGGAACACACAAACCTAGTCCAACACACCCACCATAAATCCATTTGCTATTCCAATGCTGGCCGGATTCAAATGAGTTTTCGGCAACTCGCCTTGAACCCACATAGGGTTTAGGGCATTCAAACCTTTTTGTGGTCTGAAATTGTTTCAGAGAACAGCAATTAAATTAGAATTATAAGTGATATAACTTTTAGTATACGGCCAAAAAAATATTTTCATAAATAAAAATAGCCATTTCTGTGTAAATTAAGAACCGCTCAGAAAAAATTTTTAAGTGCTCAGGTTTTTGTCCCAACCAGTACTTGTGGCTGGAGTTGTGATTTTGGTCAGTCAAAACCTTAAACAAACGAACTTAAACAAGTAAAAACACTTTATTCTCCAGTCTCAATTCACAATATCACATGTCAGACACTTTTACATCTAATTACGCAGAATTCGCCTATTTCGCCTGAGCTGATTTCGTCGATTGACCAAAAGCGTTCTTACGTGGTTGCTGTACTCCATTCCATCCATCATACTTAGCAATAATGCTTCGATGCGGCCAAGACTCAATCCATTGATGACAGCATCCTGAAAATAGATTTGATTTGATTTGATTTGATGAAAGGCAAATTGGAAATTGTCTTACTCTGACTTCGTTGCTTATCCGTTCCCTCTACGGATCATGTTTAATGTTCTCGCTCGGCTTGACAGAATCAGTCTTGCCTGGGACTCTACCTGAATAAAAAAGTTGTTTAGAAAATAAATTAGGTACGAAACCATAGGGATAATGTTAAATGATATATTGGGGTTGAATCAGGGCTGTCACCCACTTATATTAATTCAGGGACAGACCCCGCTTGCACCTTCTATTACACAGTGATAAATTCATATTCAAAAATATTAACCAATGAAAGTGTGTTGACATGTCGTTCTGTCAGCTTGGCAAAAACACTGCAAACCAGTATCGTACTGCGACAATCACACAGTGGGAGAAAACGTAAAATGTCAGAGTAAATTTCTGTGGGAAGCATCATGCTACAATGAATTTTTTCTGATGTTTGGATGACAGGACTGACATAAAAATGCAATACATATTCTTCAAAAAAATAAGAAAAATGCTGCTGTCAGTTAAAAAAGATAAGATTATATCTTATAATTACAAGCCATCTCTTTCAAAAAGGTGCTAACCAGCACTATGTCCAAAATATATACTTACTTCGCTCATTCTTCTTCGCTCGAGTCGCAAACTTCTTCTTCTCGCTAGTCGTAAAGGATTGCTGGGCGGCTGGATCGGAAACTGATTCGGCTGCGGGCCTTGAAACTGATTTGGAAGCATGTTTGGAGCCTGAGTTGAAGCAGTATTTCTTGGCTGATTCGGAGCTACACCAAGTCGCATAATTGGAGGACGATTGAAGACAAAGTTCGGCTGTTGCATTAAAAACTGATTCGGCAGCGGGCCTTGAAACTGATTTGGAAGCATGTTTGGAGCCCGAGTTGGAGCAGTATTTCTTGGCTGATTCGGAGCTACACCGAAACGCATCATTGGAGGACGATTGAAGGCAAAGTTCGGCTGTTGCATTAAAAACTGATTCGGCAGCGGGCCTTGAAACTGATTTGGAAGCATGTTTGGAGCCCGAGTTGGAGCAGTATTTCTTGGCTGATTCGGAGCTACACCAAGTCGCATAATTGGAGGACGATTCAAAGGGAGAGCATTAAACGCGGCATTCGGCTGAAAATTCGCAAATTGAATCTAAGACAAGTTTTCATTACAGAATAAAATTTACCGGAGGCACATTCGCAACGACTGGAGGAGGAACGAATTGGAAGGCTGGAGGTCTATTATGCCCATTCATCTGTGCTCGGAAGAACGTAGGCGGCGGAGGACGGAAGTTAGCGCGAAAATTGAAAAAGACACGAGGCGGATCGGGCTAAACATTAAATCAGTCTAAGATATATTCAAAACAGTAGATTACCGCATTAGGAGCCATTTGATGAGGTTTCTTGTAGGCGAAGTTCGGCAATTGAAAGTCTAAAATACAAAAATTAAGAACAGAAGTTGTGACAGATTGTATTGAGTAGAATTCTACAATAATTGTGATACTCAGAAATAAGAAAGGTAGAGAATAAGGAAGAGAAAAAAATTGCTCACGAATAACGAGGTCGAGAAAATAGTTATCAGCAAATATTAAATCTTTGTTTCAACAAGAAAACAACATAAAAAGCGCAATCTTGGTATACCACCTGGGAATCATGTTGACGTCATAAATAATAGCAGACATTGCTAGTACTATTCAATTGCATATTTTTGGGTGCGTATCTACTCAAGTACAGTCGGCGTTTTGATATGATCAAATCGAGCTCAGCACACAATTTGATGCATAATAGTCTGGTTTTGGTTTGTTTGAAATTTTGTAGTTAGCCGACGACAGGGTAATTTTTCTACTTACCGTATCTCCTCTGATAGCAATTTTTTGCGGGAAAATAAAAAACTCTTAAAAAATCATGGCCACCTGTTTTAAATTGTCCCCCGCCAATTCAATTTTTTTTGTCTAATCATTAATTTTTCCCTTTAAACTTGACTAAAAAAATTAGTTTGGACTTGAAATTATACAGTCCCGATAGAGTCCCGAGAATTATACATCCCCGACTTTAAAAATACATCCCCGACTTTAAAATAAGAGCAGAATATATGCAACGAATTTAGGCAGGGCAATATTTTGCGAGCAAAATTGTGACAAACTATGTAAAATTCTTATTTAGGTTGTAACACGAAATGCTTTTACTTTTTTCTGCCATGAAAAACATCAGTTTTGACCCCGGATTCATGTTCAGTGTGGTCAATCTTCCTATAAAAATTCTCTTAGAATAGCAAAGTCACTATTAAAGTTCATATAGATTCATATTCATAAATGCGTTGTAACCTGATACGGGCCAGACCCGTCAGACGATACGGTCACTATGCACACACTCAACATCTTTGGAAGTTTCCGTCAGCGAACCAGTTTTACAAAAATCAAGAAGTAAAATACTCGATAATACAATCTATTCTTTATTGAATGAAAGAGAATATAGGGAGCAACAAGAAAATACGTGTACAGAAAATTTAAGACAATCTAACTTTGTCGAAAATCATGACCCGCTCCTCTTTTGGGATTTTGTCAAATTCATCCGAGCCCATGGAATGGAATTAAAATTCCATTCCATTTTGACCTTAAAATGGAATGGAATACAAATTCCATTCCATTTTGAAGGTGGAATGGAATTCCATTCCATTTCCATAATGGAAAATGGAATATTCCATTTTCCATTCCATTTTTGAAATCACTGGCTGGGATGTATAGCATCAGGGGTGTCATATTATCCAGGTTTGACTTTATTGTGAAAAATGTTTTACAAATTCGCGCTAAAATTTATAAAAGCATACGCACGAAAAGCACGTTGATTGCTTGTGGTACACAAGTTGTGGAAGCTGCACCGTGCGCAAGTGGCTCGGTTAGAATTCGATAATGGATGCTATCTGCTTTTTTACCCTAACTATCTCGCGGAGAGACTTCGTTATTCTGTCAGAAAATCCCTCGTGTCCATCTCTCTCTTGTATTTTATAAAGCTGAATTTTTCTAGCTATTGGTGAAAATGCGCTTCTCTGCTTTGCTGTGTGTATTGCTCTGCCTCGTTTCGACGGCCTTCGCTGATTCGGTGGTTGATGAGAAAGAATTCGCTGTGGTCGTTACCCAGGACAATTTCAAACAATCGATTTTGGAGGCGGACAAGGATGTGTTCATCGAGTTCTATGCTCCGTGGTGTGGTCACTGCAAGAATCTGGCTCCGATCTACGAAAAGTTGGCTGAAATGGTAAGATTTCGCATTGATAACTCTTGTTCTGCCTGTTACGGTATAGCTTCAGTTGTCCGACGAAGATGTGATCGTGGCGAAGTTCGACGCCCAGGACCATGAGGTTCCTTCGATCTTCAACGTTCGTGGGTAGGCTTTTTCAATCAGCGAATGATGAGGTTGTTTTCTAATCATCTATCTTCAGATACCCGACTCTCTACTGGCTTCCGAAAAATGCTAAGGACTCTCCGATCGCGTACCAGGGTGGTCGATCCGTAGATGACTTCATCAAATTCATTGCCAAGCACTCGACGAATGGTCTGGAGCAGTTCGATCTCAACGGCAACAAAATCTCGAAGGAAGAGCTTGCTGTCAAGAACCAGGAGACTGTCGTCAATGAGAATCCTGTGGCCAAGGAAGAGTCTGCAGTTGCTGTGGATGAGAAGAAAGAAGATGCCGAGTCTACTCCGGATGAGCCTGAACTGGTCAAGGAAGTCGTGGCAGACACCATGAAGCAGATCGTCTTGATGCTGACGAATTCACCCACACACGAATTCACCCACACCGAATTCACCCACACCGAGATTCGCACACATGAGATTCACCATCAAAAGTTGAAATATACGAACGATTCAGTTACGAATTCACCCAAGATTCACCCACACACGAATTCACCCACACCGATTCACCCACACCGAATTCACCGAATTCACCCACACTTTTAATTCACCCACACCAATTCACCCACACACGAATTCACCCACACCGAATTCACCCACACCGAATTCAGCCACACGAATTCACCCACACCGGAATTCACCCACACCAGATTCACCCACACGATTCACCCACACACAGATTCACCACACACAGATTCACCCACCAGATTCACCCACCAGATTCACCCACACACAATTCACCCACACAGATTCACCCACACAGATTCACCCACACCGAATTCACCACACCAGGTCACCACACAATTCACCCACACCGAATTCACCCACACCGAATTCACCCACACCGAATTCACCCACACCAATTCACCCACACCGAATTCACACACTGAGAATTCACCCACACCGAATTCACCCACACCAGATTCACCCACACCGAATTCACCCACACCGGGTCACCCACACCGAATTCACCCACAACGAATTCACCCACACCGAATTCACCACCAGATTCACCCACACGAATTCACCCACACCGAATTCACCCACCGAATTCACCCACACCGAATTCACCCACAGATTCACCCACACCGAATTCACCCACACCGAATTCACCCACACGAATTCACCCACACAAATTCACCCACACCGAATTCACCCACACCGAATTCACCCACACCGAATTCACCCACACCGAATTCACCCACACCGAATTCACCCACACACGAATTCACCACACACGAATTCACCACACACGAATTCACCCACACACGAATTCACCCACACACGCAAATTTTGTTTTTCTTTCTACGAGTTGTGTTTTTTGTGTGCTGCATTACTTGTTCACCATTTGTGCTGTTTTTCATTGTTCTTTTCGTTTATCTTGATTACATTGATTTTTGTTGTGTTTCAGTGCAAGGATGAGTTTCGAACTACTAACGACGGAAAACAACAAAAAGATGCTGATGGATTCGAATGGCTGCCTTTATAGATTTTTTGCTCTTATTGTTTTTGCTAGCCGCCTCAAAAAGATATCAAACCTTTCGGCTTTTCAAATTTTGACTGTAGTTTTACCAAAGGTGACCGTTGACACTCATTTGGGCAAAGCTCATTTGGGCCCCATTCATTTGGGCCCCACCTTATTTGGGTCCCGTAGGTAAATATTGGATTTTTAAACATTACGTATCCTTTAAGTAGTTTCGTATCCCGTAGGGTATTCAGGTGGTAGTATGGAGGTGATGGTACCGAGAAAGTGGTACTCAAGTGGTAGTACAAAGGCCCTGACCAGGTATCGGTACTCAGGTGGAGGTGTCTAGGTAGTGGTAGGTGGTCGTCCACTCGGATCAAAAAAAAATTCAAATTTTTTTTTACTTTTTCGGGTTCCAAAACCTGTTTTACGGACTAATTCGGGCATGCTGAAGATGGTTTGATAGTAATAAAATACCGTTTTGTTAAGTATTTTTTGAGTTTTGGCAAAATCGAGTTTTGGTGAAATCAATTATTTCCCAATACTCAAAAAATACCATACATAACCTTATTTTACTACTATCAAACCATCTTCAACGGCAAATCAGTCCCACTGAGTTTTGATGCCCGAAGTAAAAAATTTGAAATAAACCCTGACACAAAACCCACCCTGAAGGCATTTTTCTGTCTCTAGTGTGGATCAATTCGCTTAACGCCCTGTCAAACCATCTTTAGAATAGTCTAATTAGTGCAGAAAGTCCAATTTGTGTGTGGGTGAATTCGGTGTGGGTGAATTTGCGTACAGCCGAAATACAGGGGTTTGGGTTATAGGGGTTTGGGCTACGGTTGAGGGGGCGGGGTGGATGAGTTATCCTACCGGTTATCCTATCGGATCGAAATTTGCTCGCGGCCAAAATTTGCTCGGACCAAAATTTGCTCGGCCATAATATGCTCGGCCATAATATGCTCGGCCATAATATGCTCGAACCTAAGTGTTATCACATGGGGATTTGCTAGGTATATGATTTTCTTGTGACGAAGGTTCCTAAATTTTATAGCTCTTTCTTAATTAAAAAAACAACCAAAGTGACCAGAGGCCGATATAAATGAAAAAGAATAAATTTGACGTATAACTTTGACTTCACTGACAAAGATATGCTACTGTTTTTTGTCTCCGCCGTTGCTTTGTACCTTGGATAACTTTTTTTTGAGAGAAGAGATGGATAGAAGAGAAGACCTGAGCGATCGCAGCGGCTCTGAGGATGTGCGAGAATTCCTAGCGGTGTTTAGCGGTCCGATTACTTATAAGCAATTTCTTGAGCAGGTGTTTTTTCTCACCTTTTTTTGTTTTAAATGACTCAACATAACGGTTTTAGAATGTCTTGAATCTTTTCACTTCTCAAAAAGGAATGTATTTAGACACTCGAGGTTAAATCTGGAACATTGAGTAGAAATTGACCCGAGCATATTATGGCCGAGCAAATTTTAGCGCGAGCAAATTTCGGCCGCGAGCAAATTTCGGTCCGAGCAAATTTTGTCACGTACCGACCTTTTTAACGGTGAAGGTCAAATTTCGATATCTTTTAAATTTCCCACAAAAAAATTCAAAAGGCAAAAGAACCTTATTCGTATTTTGAAAAGCCGCGCTCTATATCAACATTTTAGTTGTGAAAGATATGCAGCGAAAGACATTTGTATTTTGTCATGTTATGCCATGAATTAGTCTTGTTTACAAACCTCAAATCGAAACAATTTTCGATATGGTTTTATCCTGTTCTAGTGATTGTGAACTTTGCTGACTTTTATAACAATAATTGTTTTATTACAGAATTTGATATCTATATGAGCGATTCTAGCGGAAACTGCAATGCTTGGGAGGACTATGTTACAAAGCCCCGTGGTGTAAGTATTTCTGACGTTTTAAAAACCTTTATTACTTATCACAAATCTGGCCAAAGCATAAGACTGAAGAGGAAGTCGACAAAGATTACATTTTTGATGGATTGGTGGAACTGTTTTTGGAGACTCAACCGAATCATGGAGAACTTGGCCCTCAGACTTCTGCTCCAAATCAGCCGCGTGTGGAAGCTTTGGCTGAGCAAGTGGCCGATTCGATTCAAACCAATAGTGGTGAAATTGGTGCTCAGACTTCTGCTCCAAATCAGCCGCGTGTGGAAGCTTTGGCTGAGCAAGTGGCCGATTCGATTCAAACCAATAGTGGTGAAATTGGCGCACAGACTTCTGCTCCGAATCAGCCGCATGTGGAAGCTTTGGCTGAGCAAGTAGTCGACACGATTCGAACAAATAGTGGTGAAATTGGCTCTCAGACTTCTGCTCCAAATCAGCCGCGTGTGGAAGCTTTGGCTGAGCAAGTGGCATATTCGATTCAAACAAATAGTGGTGAAATTGGCGCTCAGACTTCTGCTCCAAATCAGCCGCGTGTGGAAGCTTTGGCTGAGCAAGTTCCTGATTCGATTCAGCAAAATGATAAAACGCAGTCGCCTGGACCGTCCCGCACTTCTCAACCAAAACAGCGTAAAAGCGAGCGTTTGCAAGCCAGTAAAATCAAGAAGTCCATCCAAAACTCAAAAGAACAGGTAAATATTTTTTTCACATCACTGAGCATGCTGTGAAAGCACACAGATTTCATTGCGGCTACCAATTCAAAAGTATCGGCATCCTAAATTATCTAGCTTACTTTCAAATGCAAGACCTTAGTCAGAGACAAAATAATGAATGGACTTCGCGAACCCTAGCTGTAGCTTCTACTACTCTTATGATCAAGAGAACCAGTTGGATGCAAATTTCTAATAAAATTATACATGCAGACTAGTATAAAGACATTTGAAAGTGAGGCAAATGGTTGGGACACGCTTTTTCGAGATAAGAGAGAATGCTTTTTGGAAAATTTTCGACAGACTCCACGTTTGACAAAAAAAGTTCTACTTTTCAGTCTTCCAGTGGCCATTTTAGTATTACTTCTTACTCCATCAACATGCTTCCTGCTGAGGTGTGCTTTAACATCATCCAATTCTTGCCAATCTCTGATTGTCGCAGCACTATTTTTGTATCCAGAAAAGTGTCCATCCTGACCATTACCCATGTTAAAGCCCTTTCATTTGTCAGTGGTTTGTTGGAGAAAAATAAAATCTTTATAATCAAGTCGAGCACAATCACATTTTAAAATTTCAGAAAGCTGAACTGGCTAAGCAAATTTTGAAGGGCAGGCTTAGTACATTTGGCAAGATTGAGGTTGCTTGTGGTTGCGATGTTTTGGTGAGCTTGACATTCTATGTTTCGTGATGTAATAAATTATTTTAGGACTTGGTGCTTGGTGGACTATCGGTGAAACAGTTGCGAGAAATGAAAGCCGGCGACCTTTGCAGCCTTCCAAAAGATGTGATCAATATTGTGGTGGACAAGATCAAAGCTGCCTAAATTGAGACATATACGCTTGTTTTTTGTTCGTTCTTTCTGAAATAAAGTGTACTTTATTCATTTGACCACTTGATTTAGATATTGTCTTTGTGGTTTTCTGTAATTGTTGATCCACAGGGTAAGCCTTGGTCGGCCTGACCACAATTGGAGGTTTTTGAATGGCGGTCACCAGATTTTCATATGGAGTAGTTCTGAAAGCGAACAGTTGACTCTGTGTATTAGGAGATTTTGGTATAGTTAGTGGCACCACTTTCAAGTAATTCCCCGCTGGCTCCTACTACTATTAAAAGTGCAATAACTTTTCTTTGTTTAGAAAAACATATTTGGCCTAAGATATAACTTATCTTTGAGGAATTATTGATCTTTTTCAGTTTAGTCGAGTTTTTTTTGCCCATCATTCTTAAAAATATCTTTGCATCAATATACTCAAAATGGTCGATTTAGTCTATAAATATGACCTTACCATTGAAAAATAGTCACTTGAGACTGGACGAAAACCACAGAGACCCAGGAATTTTAGAATAAGTTTCAATTTTTTTTTCAAAAATTTTTTTTTCTCCTCGAATTTGACACCTAGAAGAGTTTTCTTGTGGCAAATTTTTTCTTGCTGTAAGAGCAAAAAAAATAGGCGAAGCGGCAGAAAAAAGTAATTTAACAAAAAAGGCTTTCTCCCTGAAAGAGATAAAAACACGAAAAATCAAAGTCCCGTCTTGAGGCGGGTTTAAACTTGAAACCCGGAAAAAACAAAGTCAGGCAATATACCACTGCGCCACGGGGTTTCAGCACTGAACTCTTCTAGAAAAGCCTTCATATGCAAACAATTTATTTTCAATCCAAGATTGTGGAGATCACCAGGGTTGGCTAGGTGTGGCTTTTAAAACCCACCACGTAGCACCCCTCTATTTCAAAAAAAAGCAGAAGGGTGTGGCCTGAAGCTTCGAGGTGAGGCTTTTTATTTTTGCCAATTTTAGAAGCCCCATCAGTGTGGCTTTTGGAGTAGGGTTCGCAGCCCCGGGTGAATCTCCCGTCCCCGTGCATTTTTCGACGATCCCGTGAAAATTTTTAGGATCCCTCATCCACCCCCTCAACCGTAGCCCAAACCCCCACCCCGCCGTGGTAACTTCAGCCCCGTGAACCCCCGTCAAAAAAATCAACTTTACATTCGGCCTACCTCAAATCTGCAATAGTTGGAGTGCCATGAGTAGTTTGGAGTTTGGTCTGTGACCTAACCCTCATGGATGGAGCAGTGGGTGAGGGTGACGGTTTGACGAGTGTGTACACATCCAAATGGCTCGAGTTGTTGTTGTGGATGGTGTAACTGAAGTTTTGGTTGGCTGGATTTTTAAATTTGGTCCAGTGACCTCTTTGATGGTGCTGTTTAGATTGGTCCACCTGTTCTTTTCTCAGCTGTTCTTGGTGTCGCAGAGCAGCTGCAATTAGTATTTAGTTCAACTGTTGATATTTTTCAATTAATTTTTACGCTTATAGGATATATTGCGGAAAACTGGACAAATAAAGTACAGTCAAACTTCTCTATAAGCTACACTCTTAACAAGCTACACCTCTCTATAAGCTACAGCTGAAAAATATTTAGTTGGTTCTAAATGAAATAAAGGCGAACGGACATTCTCCATAAGCTACAGCTGGGCAGTCCCGACTGGTAAACTGACAATCTATTCAAGCAACAGTCGAAAAAAACATTATTGCATTCAAAGATTTGGCAGGAGTTCATTTTACCGAGTCCTCTCAAAAGTTTGTTTCGACCACTTTTTTAAGTTTCCGAGGTTTTTATTAGGCTAGAAAAGATGTTTTTAAGTGGCGGACGGACACGGGGAGAGTTGACTGTATTGGGACAGTTAACTGTTGGGAAAGTTGACTATATTGGGATAGTTGACTGCATTTGGAGACTTGACTGTATTGGGATAGTTGACTGCATTTGGAGACTTGACTGTATTGGGACAGTTAACTGTTGGGAAAGTTGACTATATTGGGATATTTGACTGCATTTGGAGACTTGACTGTATTGGGATAGTTGACTGCATTTGGAGACTTGACTGTATTGGGACAGTTAACTGTTGGGAAAGTTGACTATATTGGGATAGTTGACTGCATTTGGAGACTTGACTGTATTGGGATAGTTGACTGCATTTGGAGACTTGACTGTATTGGGAGACTTGACTGTATTGGGAGCTACACTCTACTTTACCTACACTCTCCATAAGCTACAGCTGGGAGCGGTTTCAAGGGTGTAAAATTATGCTGGTCTAGCTCTGTTTTCGTCAAAAATCTTTATGTCAGAGAAAAAAAGGTGCCTAATGTATTGGGGCAATTCCACTCCTCCAGAAACTACGAGCAATTCTTTCCCACTTTTCTGCTGATCTCGGAACTTAAGTTACCGTAAATCCTCTAATATAAGACCCCCTTTGATTCAAAATCGTGTTCTTGGCATTGTATTTTTGACCCACTTTTTGAAGAATGCTCTTATGCAAATTACCACCTATTTTGTAGCTCATTTCACTGGCTACAAAATGGGTGGTAATTTGCATAAAAGCATTATTTTTTTCTTGTGTAAAAATAGCAGGAGAATCTGATAGAACATCACGAAAAATTGGGTATTTCAATACCGCTTTTCTAAAGGCTCTTTTAGGACTACCTTGAGCTCTTCACATTTGGCATTTTGCCAAAGGATAATTAGATCTTACCCTTTTTGATTGGTAGGATTAAAGGACCATCGCCGTTGATGACAATGGCAATTTCAAATTTTTGAATTCGCGTGGAATAGCTATTTTTCTACAAAAATGTCAATTCCAAAGCTCGAAATAGCCGTTGTCATCAACGGCGATAGTGCTTTAGGAGCACTTTTGTATACAAATGACTATGCTGAACACAAATCCGGTGTCAGAATCAAGGGCTTGCTAGCGGCGAAAAAGTATCTCCCGCGAACTTTTTCGTGATGTCAAGTCCAGTTGTTACACGTAAAAACGTAATAACATGAGGAAATTAACCAATTTTTTATTATTTCATGTCCAACTTTTTTGCTCAGCTCAATGAATGCCTCCTGCCCTATAAGTCCACTTGAAACAAGGAGAATTTTTAGGGCTTGCACAAATTTTTTGTTCTCCTTCTATGTTTTCTTCTTCTTGGATACTAAGAGTAGGGAACACACAAACCTAGTCCAACACACCCACCATAAATCCATTTGCTATTCCAATGCTGGCTGGATTCAAATGAGTTTTCGGCAACTCGCCTTGAACCCACATAAGGTTTAGGGCATTCAAACCTTTTTGTGGTCTGAAATTGTTTCAGAGAACAGCAATTAAATTAGAATTATAAGTGATATAACTTTTAGTATACGGCCAAAAAAATATTTTCATTAATAAAAATAGCCATTTATGTGTAAATTAAGAACCGCTCAGAAAAATTTTTAAGTGCTCAGGTTTTTGTCCCAACCAGTACTTGTGGCTGGAGTTGTGATTTTGGTCAGTCGAAACCTTTTTGAAAATTTGTCTCGTCAAATTTTTTAAAGTTTTATTTTTTGGACTTTTTGGGTCAAATGCCGTACAAATAGACAGACAATTAGCTAATTGTCTGCCGCGGGAACTAGCTAGTGCCTCTTTGTCCGACATTGAGCCATACCACTATTAAAATTTTATTCTGAAAATCTTCTGCAATTTAGCGTCAACTATGAGACTTAGTCATCCACCAACCATTGTAATTCTACCTATTCATTCTGTAATTCCCAAACATGTGTAAATCGACTGACTAAATTGAATGGAGGCCCTATTCCGAATACTACTTGTACTGCTGGCCACCGCCGAGGACAATGCCATTGGATCAGAGGGTAGGTGCAATCACAACTATTTTTCTCTCCTAAAACACTATTTTTCCCTTGAACTATTGCGCCATTCAAAAATGGATTTTTTCAATTTTATGACAAAATTTTTAAATTTAAATATTTAAAATCCACATTTTGTCCGGTTTACTTGAGAAAAATTCATACATGGACAAATATTTCAAAAAAAAAAAAATTTGCCGTGATTTCCTATGGTGTTTAAAAGAGTCGGAAATTTCCAATTCCCACCAAGAAATTATTTACATTCCATGCATAAAAATAAAAAAATTGCTCAAATTAAATTTAAAAAAAAAATTCATACATTGCGCCCTCAAAAGTCTGAATTTCACCAGTAAATTATTAAATTTCACCAGTAAATTATTAAATTTCACCAGTAAATTTCTGAATTTCACTAGTAGATTTATATTTTGCCATTTTTCTTCCAATTTTGTTGAAATTTTCTAATCTATTCTAAATTTTGTTTGCTATTTGCAAAGTCTGTCGTCTAGCTGGAGCCGAGAAGTATGAGTTCAAGGTCTCTGATTTTTCTCTCGCGTCTCTCATCAATCGTAAAGCAATTTCACCAGTAAATTACTAAATTCCACCAGTAAATAACTAAATTCCACCAGTAAATTACTAAATTCCACCAGTAAATAACTAAATTCCACCAGTAAATTACTAAATTCCACCAGTAAATTACTAAATTCCACCAGCAACGACCTCTGACGACCTCTGTTTAATGAATTGAAAAATGTAAAAGAAATTGAAAAGGAAAAAAAAAATATCTGACGAGAATTTGAAATTTTGTCATCCTTTTTACCACATGGAGAAAATTTTTTGTATTTAATTCAAAAAAATAAAAATTTAAAAATTCTGTCAAAAAAAGTTGAACATGACCAAACTTTTATTGCAAGATGTCGTTTCAGTAGTGTCTAGCAGGCACCAGGAGCAGTACTGGCGAGCCAAGGCCACAAGCAAGACCCCCAGTAGTGACAGTAGCCACCAGTTATACAGTTGTGAAGAGTTGTGTCGATTGTGTTTGCACTCCTCCACTGCTTGCAGGCGCAGCATGGACGAGTTGACTGCCAATTGTACCATGCACCAGCCACAACGTGGGGGCAGGAACAACTGCACTGGCAGGAAAAGGCAGTATTGCAGCAGACATCTGACCGTTGTAGAACACTTCATGCGCTCCAATAAGGGATATTGGTGTCGGCACTCTAGGCAGCAGCCAACTGACGATGGAGATTTGGATGAAGTGGAACAAGATGTTGAAACCAGAGGTATGCACTGTGGACTAGCCTTTCAGAAAAGTTTGGTAGGTCTAGACCATAACTGAATCTTGAGATTCAGTTATGAAAGTCTGGACCGAGTGAAGTATAAAATCCCACCAACCCCAAGACATGTAAAATTTACTTTTTCTCAAGAGGTAGTTCTTTTCAAATTCGTGACCCCAATTTTCGACCCCCAAAGAGGCCCAAAAATGCTTTGGTTTTCAAAAATTCAAAAAAGGGACCAAGACAAAAAACGAACGAATATTTGCGAACATTCCGAATATTCGCGCGAATATCCCAATTCTGGTAAAAACTGATAAAAAATACTCCTTTTTCGAATACTATTATAAAAAAGATTATACGGGGCTGTATTGGGAGAAGAAGGCAAAAGGTAGAAAATTTAGGTAGAAAATTAGCTTCATACCGTTACCTATAGAACATTCCTGAAACGTATGGTCATAATTTTTGCTAAACTGGGTTATTCGGAGTCCTGATATATATAACCAATAATCCAATCCGACGTTAAACGAACGTGACGTTAAAGCGAGGGTTGACTGTAAATGGAAATTTTTTTGAAAAACAACAAAAATTTAAAAAAACCTCGGCAAACTGGCTAGTTCCCCAATAAAACACATATTTTTGCAGAAAAAAAAAGTTCCAACATTGGGATGCTAAAATATCATAGTAACTCCAACTTCACGAAAATTTCAGAGTTGCTGAACAGGTGCCTATCATTCCTTAAATCTCGCAACTTTTGGATGGTCAACAACCAAAATCATCAGCGCCAATGTCCTGGCTATCAACCATTATATAGATTGAAAAACAGTAATACACAGAACAAAAAGATCGAAGAAATTCAGAAACTGGAGGAAGAGACCAAGGCAGTAACTCCTAGCTGTGGACTTGGTCATAGGACAACCAGGTCACCTGCTAACGACAAAAATGTTTCGGATGGTCGGATACAGCAGTGGAAAACGGAACTGAGCACAGGTAATTTTGGTTTTTACTATCAAAAATAAGACGGATCAAAAATATCTGTTTTCCAAAAAAAATTAATCAAACAACTGGCTATTCCTAAATGGATCGGCCATATTCTATCCTATGGCTGGCAATATGGCAATCAACCGCATTACGTACAGGATACTACGTCTGCGAGGTAAGTTTCCACCTTCCATCCAAAAATTTAATAAAACACAGGAGTAGCCAAAGAGGGTCAACTAACTAAGACTTCGCAACTAATGAGAAGTATTGTCGCCACCCGAATTGCTTGTTCACCCCACGAACACAGCATAATTACAGCACAAGAACAAGAACAAACAAATGGATTTATTGAAGGCAACAACTTAACAGGTCAACAAAGGATTCTAGAGCTCATCACCATAGATATTCTCCTGTCCAAGGCTTTCATTTCCATCCAGCTCATCCACCTTTTTTTCGCCATCACGACCGAACTGCTTCAGGTCATCAGTGGAGTGCTTAGCAACAAACTTTATCAAATCCTCCGGCTGACGATCACCTACGTAGAGAACAGGAGATTCCTTCGCATTCTTAGGCAAGAAGAAGATGGTCGGAACACTAGAATTAAAAGCTTTAAGGATCTCAAATAAATAAAAGAGAAGAAGACTAATTACCTGTAGACTTCAAACAACGGATCGACCACATTGGCAGTGGCATCAAACTTGGCGACCACGATGTCCTCATCGACCAACTGAAAATCGTTCGTATATTTCAACAGTTAGATAAATGCAAAGTCTACATCCAGAGCGAGCTTCTCATAGATCGGAACGAATTTCTTGCAGTGACCACACCAGGGAGCGTAGAACTGCAGAAGAACATCCTTGTCAGCATCCAAGACTATCTGCTGCATGGTGTCGGTCACGACTTCCTTGACCAGCTCAGGCTCATCCGGAGTAGACTCGGCATCTTCTTTCTTCTCATCCACAGCAACTGCAGGCTCTTCCTTGGCAGCAGGATTCTCATTGACGACAGTCTCCTGGTTCTTGACAGCAAGCTCTTCCTTCGAGATTTTGTTGCCGTTGAGATCGAACTGCTCCAGACCATTCGTCGAGTGCTTGGCAATGAATTTGATGAAGTCATCTACGGATCGACCACCCTGGTACGCGATCGGAGAGTCCTTAGCATTTTTCGGAAGCCAGTAGAGAGTCGGGTATCTGAAGATAGATGATTAGAAAACAACCTCATCATTCGCTGATTGAAAAAGCCTACCCACGAACGTTGAAGATCGAAGGAACCTCATGGTCCTGGGCGTCGAACTTCGCCACGATCACATCTTCGTCGGACAACTGAAGCTATACCGTAACAGGCAGAACAAGAGTTATCAATGCGAAATCTTACCATTTCAGCCAACTTTTCGTAGATCGGAGCCAGATTCTTGCAGTGACCACACCACGGAGCATAGAACTCGATGAACACATCCTTGTCCGCCTCCAAAATCGATTGTTTGAAATTGTCCTGGGTAACGACCACAGCGAATTCTTTCTCATCAACCACCGAATCAGCGAAGGCCGTCGAAACGAGGCAGAGCAATACACACAGCAAAGCAGAGAAGCGCATTTTCACCAATAGCTAGAAAAATTCAGCTTTATAAAATACAAGAGAGAGATGGACACGAGGGATTTTCTGACAGAATAACGAAGTCTCTCCGCGAGATAGTTAGGGTAAAAAAGCAGATAGCATCCATTATCGAATTCTAACCGAGCCACTTGCGCACGGTGCAGCTTCCACAACTTGTGTACCACAAGCAATCAACGTGCTTTTCGTGCGTATGCTTTTATAAATTTTAGCGCGAATTTGTAAAACATTTTTTCACAATAAAGTCAAACCTGGATAATATGACACCCCTGATGCTATACATCCCAGCCAGGGTTGCCATTTTACCAGGAAAACCGGGCATTTGCCAGGTTTTTTGACCTTGAGCCAGGTTTTTGCCAGGTTTTTTAAGTTTGCCAGGTTTTGCCAGGTTTTTTGAAATTTGCCCGGTTTTTTGCCGGGATTTCTTCATTTTTCTATCTTCTGCCAGTGTTGCATCTTTTTCAAGAAATTTTTTAAAAGTTTTTCAGATGTCTACAGACAATTCGGATACTGACTCTCCTCAAAAGAAGCGCAGAAAAATGTCGCACAAAAAACCAATCAGAGGTCTTTCCAAATTTCTCACGCAATACTCGGAGAAATACAAGGGGCAATGCATCGAAGCGAGCAAAAAGGGCAACGACCAATTCTATTGCAGAGCCTGTGACCAGCATGTGGGCCTTCATAAGAGCCGTGAAAAAGCAATCAAAAATCATATCAATCGATCATATATTGTAACTACGACATCATTAAAAAAACAACATTACTTCAGAAGTTCTACGATGACTCTTTGAGCTACATGAACAAGTGGTGTGTGCACCTAGAAGATATTGCTACTTTTTTGGGAATTGGTTAACTTTTGAAAGCCGTCCTTCATCTAAAAATATCCTGGGCTCATACTAGCGATTCTGCAGTGCCGAATCACAGGTACTAAACTGCTACTTTCTTCAAAATATTTTTACAGGAATTGCTCACGAATTGCTTTTATCTCGAACTGATTTGTTGGAAGAAGTGAAGCGCGGTGAAAAATATGTACAATAAAGTTTCATTATCGATTTGGTTTGAATATTTGCGATATACTATGTGCCAGGTTTTTGCCAGGTTTTTGGTTCCAAAATGCCAGGTTTTTGCCAGGGTTTTTGGACTCAGTGCCAGGTTTTTTTACATTTGCCGATGGCAACCCTGATCCCAGCCCATTTCAACCAAATATCTAGCCCAAAGTCAAACTGCGATATTATGACACCCTCTACATTATGAATTACTGTTCCGAAATGTATTATGTTAATGAGGTTTGGCTGCAGCACCGATATATACAGAATATTAACACCATGTCAACTTTGGGCTAACAAAGTTATCTAAAACTTCGTAATTGCATGGAGTCTTTTGCTGAAAATTTTTCGTCAGTCCAGAACCGTACTTTTTCCAACTGTCAACAATCTTATCATTAAGACCCACCGGTTTTTTCATAATAGGTTGGCTTAAAATCGAAAGTTTAGTGCATCACCAAAACCAGAAATCCAATGTCTTACAATTCCAAAGTTATCTTTACAATAAACAAATTTTCGCATCAAACAGGTTATTTGCAGAACTGGCCCAATTCAGTAGAGTGCTGCCAGCAGTGTCCTGCAATGCCGCCTTGCATGATTTGTGTCTCAGCCATATCTCCTGTCGCGAACTATGGAAACTATTCAGACAATCTTGCGTAGTGGATGCCCAAAACCAGTGCCAGATGACCAACAGGTGAGCAAGCCTGTATTCAACATTACCCCAAAAACCCTATTATTAAATTCAACGTTCCAGAAATGACTGCTGGCAGTCTTTTGAAGGAATCAGTTGGACTGGTCTAGGCACTTGCTCCTGCTTCGATAGCAACTCCGACTGTCACTGGATTAGGCTGCAGACCAATTACAACAAGTGCATTTGTGAGTGCTTTAATCAATACTCAGAACTAGTCAATATTCGACTTGATGCTTATACAGTCGACTTTCGATAAACCGGCACACTATGGACCAGCTTGGAGAGCCGGTTAATCGAGGGTACAGTTTGTTGGTGGTTCATTTTGTTAAAATTCTTTGCTGGCCAGCCGAATCATGCCTTTTCACATAGCCGGTTCCCTACACTAAAAGCGGGGTCCTCTACCCATAGCTGTATCGAAATGTGGAACCTGAAAGGTCGTTTTTACCGGAGGTTTGCCCAGCTGTCATCCCTACTCTTTAAGCCCTTCATATTTTCACCAGAGTCGGGGTAGAGGGTAAATTATGACACCTCAGCTACAAAAATGATATAGAGGGCTAAATTAGTTTTTGGTGTAATTGCTGTAAGTAGCGGTATGAAAATCCTAATAAAAAGCCTTATTTATATAAAAAAACACAAAAAAACAGAAAATGCTGACTATGTAACAATACCCTTGCTCCAATGTATAAAAATAATACCATATTTGGGTATAAAAAATTACCTTAATCAAGAGGGTATAAAATTATACCTATACCTTGGGTATAAAAGCCAATATCTTTTTAATAGCCAAAAGATATTATTTGGCTATTATTTCACTACATAATATTAACTTCTACAGTACCCTGGAAGAAACTATTTCCTATTACCCAAAAAATCAACCAACAATTTTGCTGGTGCATACTTTTTCATGCTCCGGCTTCCCCTGCGGCTTTCACGGTGCAAGTTTCGCCTCGAACTTTCTTTCACTCTTTCTGACCTCCGCTTCTGTTCTCCAGCCGTAGGTGAGAGTTAGAAACCATGGCTTCCCTGGGGGAGTTTTGCACAGTCATGATTTGTACTGGCGAGCCGGATGCGGAAAGTAAAGAAGACAAATTTTGGTAATTTTCGGGATCGGAATTTTCGTATTTCGAATCCGGATTTTCGCCATAGTCCTACTAAGTTTGATTCAAAGTCAAAAAAATTCAGACGAGATCAGTGCATCCGGAGAAATGGGTCCAGCCAGGTCATTGGGCCAGCTGCAAAACCAACTGCGTCAAAGAAATCTAGGCACCCCTCTAGCCAACGGCAATTACCCAGCCACTGCCCCACCCAGCTACCATCAGCGCTACTACTTCACTTCCACATTTTCTCCAGCTACTACCACTGCCTCCACTACGGCTATAGCACTGACCAGTAGTCCAGGAAATCAGAGGTGGTCCCAGCAACATCTTCAATCGAACAACAACAACAACAACCATTCTAGAAATCAGCAGGCTGAGCAGGAGGTCAACAAACAAAAATTGTTTCTGGACAGGGAAAGGTTGGATGAGACAAGAAGGAGGGAGGAGCGCAGGAAACAGGAGGCAATGTACCAGCAAAGGCTTCAGGAGCACAGGGAAAGACAGCAAGGTGGGACTATTTTAGACTGCAAGACCATTAGAGCCATATAAAGCGCCTCCAAATAAACTTTTTTTATTTTCTGACTTTTGGGTGGTTAGGCATGTTTTTGTTGCGTTGACTATACCATATTTCCGTGCGTTCCGTCCGGGGTGCGTTCATTAGAAGGGGTGACTTTTTTATTTTAATTCCTCGAAAATTCTGAAATTATCAAGCAAAAATGGCCTTAAAGGCCTGTCTACAATGTGTGGCTGTGGCTGAGGGGCATCTACAATGGATAGCCATACAGCCACAGTCGCACGCCACAGCCACATGCCACACTATGTCTACAATGAAAGCCTCAGCCACACAGCCACGCTCTGCAGCCACACAGCCACACTTTGCAGCCACACAGCCACAGTCACACTCTGTCTTCAATGCGCAATATTTGCAGCCACAGCCACACTTTCAAAATTGTTTGAAAAATTGTTTTTTCAAAAATCTTGCTTTTTCCTCTATTTTTCCATTCATCATATGGTACTTATCCTTTATCCGGACCCATTTTTTGCACCTCTCAATGAACTTTACTTCCTTTTTTTATTTAATTCTCTTTTCGAAAAACGTCCTTCCCACACTTTTTTTCGCCTTTTCCAACGTTTTTAGGGCCTGAGACATACTTTCCCTTAAAAAAAACGCACTTTTGAGCTACCCCAAATAGTGTACTTTAGCCTTTCACTACTAGTGAATCACTAGTAGTGAAAGGTGGGGTCCGGATAAAGGATAAGTACCGAAACATTATTGTAGTGTTCTAGTCGTTGAATAAAGTCGTTCAAATTGTTGATCAGAGTGCTTTGGGTTCACTGATTACGTGGTTTTATCTCCAGCGTTGTCTTTTCGTATTTAAGTTGTCTTGAAGGTGCACGGTTAATGGTTCATTCATTTTCGATGTAGATGGTTACGCCAAGGGATCGCAAGCTATTGCTATTGCTGCTGTTGTTGCGAATTCGTTAGAGAAGTACCAGGCGTCGATGGTGGGTGCACCCGATCAACCAAAGAAGAAAGCAGCAGAAGGCTTTTATCAACTGTTCCAAGAGCTGAAGGAGGACGAGGGGCGCTTCAAGGGGTATGTGCGGATGGGGCTGCAAACATTCCAAATGTTGTTGGGCTTCTGCGTGAAAAGTGCGTCCTTCCCTAATCATTTTTCTTTCTTTTATACCCTAATTTTAGGCTGGTCAAGATTTCTATTCGTGAGCCAATTTTGCCTGAGCAATGCCTTACGGTCACATTGCGGTTCCTTGCCCCTGGAGAAAGCTTTCGTTCGCTAAAATTGGCAAAAATAAAAAGCCTCACCTCGAAGCTTCAGACCACACCCTTCTGCCTTTTTTTGAAATAGAGGGGTGCTACGTGGTGGGTTTTAAAAGCCACACCTAGCCAACCCTGGTGATCTCCATAATCTTGGATTGAAAATAAATTGTTTGCATATGAAGGCTTTTCTAGAAGAGTTCAGTGCTGAAACCCCGTGGAGCAGTGGTATATTGCCTGACTTTGTTTTTTCCGGGTTTCAAGTTTAAACCCGCCTCAAGACGGCACTTTGATTTTTCGTGTTTTTATCTCTTTCAGGGAGAAAGCCATTTTTGTTAAAATACTTTTTTTCTGCCGCTTCGCCTATTTTTTTTGCTCTTACAGCAAGAAAAAATTTGCCACAAGAAAACTCTTCTAGGTGTCAAATTCGAGAAGAAAAAAATTTTTTTGAAAAAAAAATTGAAACTTATTCTAAAATTCCTGAGTCTCTGTGGTTTTCGTCCAGTTTCAAGTGACTATTTTTCAATGGTAAGGTCATATTTATAGACTAAATCGACCATTTTGAGTATATTGATGCAAAGATATTTTTAAGAATGATGGGCAAAAAAAAACTCGACTAAACTGAAAAAGATCAATAATTCCTCAAAGATAAGTTATATCTTAGGCCAAATATGTTTTTCTAAACAAAGAAAAGTTATTGCACTTTTAATAGTAGTAAGAGCCAGCGGGGAATTACTTGAAAGTGGTGCCACTAACTATACCAAAATCTCCTAATACACAGAGTCAACTGTTTGTTTTCAACTCAAAAGAACAGGTAAATATTTTTTTCACATCACTGAGCATGCTGTGAAAGCACACAGATTTCATTGCGGCTACCAATTCAAAAGTATCGGCATCCTAAATTATCTAGCTTACTTTCAAATGCAAGACCTTAGTCAGAGACAAAATAATGAATGGACTTCGCGAACCCTAGCTGTAGCTTCTACTACTCTTATGATCAAGAGAACGAGTTGGATGCAAATTTCTAATAAAATTATACATGCAGACTAGTATAAAGACATTTGAAAGTGAGGCAAATGGTTGGGACACGCTTTTTCGAGATAAGAGATAATGCTTTTTGGAAAATTTTCGACAGACTCCACGTTTGACAAAAAAAGTTCTACTTTTCAGTCTTCCAGTGGCCATTTTAGTATTACTTCTTACTCCATCAACATGCTTCCTGCTGAGGTGTGCTTTAACATCATCCAATTCTTGCCAATCTCTGATTGTCGCAGCACTATTTTTGTATCCAGAAAAGTGTCCATCCTGACCATTACCCATGTTAAAGCCCTTTCATTGGTCGGTGGTTTGTTGGAGAAAAATAAAATCTTAATAATCAAGTCGAGCACAATCACATTTTAAAATTTCAGAAAGCTGAACTGGCTAAGCAAATTTTGAAGGGCAGGCTTAGTACATTTGGCAAGATTGAGGTTGCTTGTGGTTGCGATGTTTTGGTGAGCTTGACGTTCTATGTTTCGTGATGTAATCAATTATTTTAGGACTTGGTGCTTGGTGGACTTTCTGTGAAACAGTTGGGAAATATTAAATTGCGTGACCTTTTCAGCCTTCCAAAAGATGTGATCAATATTGTGGAGGACAAGATCAAAGCTGCCTAAATTGAGACATATACGCTTGTTTTTTGTTCGTTCTTTCTGAAATAAAGTGTACTTTATTCATTTGACCACTTGATTTCTTGGTTTAGTAAAGCTGAAGTGAACTAGCATATGAAATTGTTCCGAAATTGTTTCACAAAAAGGGTAAGTAATTGAGTTCAATTTTTATTGAATCCTTCTCAAAATCGAAAAAAAAACTGGACCTTGTTTAACAGCCATCCAGTCAAATTTTGATGTGTCTGCATTGGTTAACCAAAAAATAATAATAATGCCAACCATACATTTGATATAGGGGCACCTTTTGGCCTGTCTTAAAAATAAAATGGTCACAGAAATGAGGCCAACTTCTGTTGTTGACTGATGGTTGCCATTCAGTCGAGACACTTTATAACAATACCCCAAAAAATCGTTCCTGTTCACTGTCTTACTATTTTTTTATATAAGTCTGCGTAGACACTTGAATGAAATTTATTCGCCAATTCAGTCTAAAATATGGTAGGGGCGCACATTATACCAGTCATTTCTGAAAATTTAAACAGTTTTTCCATTACAACCGCACCCTCTTTTTACATATATACGTACAAGGCCATTTGTCATAAATTTTGGTCAAAATGCTCTTTCTATGTGCACCTTCGGTATAAGGCCACCTTTCGGTCAGTTGTCAGGGCTAGCCTTGTATCGGCGGTTGACTTTGCCAAAATTGGACTGTATGCAGAAAATACCGTCGGCTGGCGAATGAGAAAGGATGAGCACGGCGAAAATCGAATATCTGACGTAGAGTGTGTAGATGTTTTTTTGCTATGTCACTTAAAAACGATGGGACAGAAATTACTTTTGTTAAGTCGAAAAAAGAAAAGTCGGAGAATGTTTTTTCGAAGGAACTCTATGTGTAAAATATCAAGTGGAATTGTTCTCATCTGGCTCTTATATCACTGTTTTGTCGAGTCTAACTACAATTTATTTTGCAGGAAAGCATCAGAAGAGAAGAGGAGCGATTGCGTTCCAACGCTAGACGGGAGTCCCACCAAAGAAGAGTCCGAGATCGTCCTCGCGTCACCGGCCTATCCAATTTCCTGGAAGGGGTTGTGATTCAGGTATGACCATTGCTTATTAAGGGGCTTGTTTGGCTACTAACTGAAGAATTTGCAGATGATGATAAGTCGCTGGCAGCCACCAAGAAGAATTGCCAGAGAGCCGCCGATCCTCGCGGTTCCAGCTTTAGTGGTCATCATCGCAGTACTTAAATTGATAAATAAAGACTAATTTAAGGGCGTTTGAAAGTGAGGCAAATTGTTGAGACGCGCTTTCTCGATGTAAAAGATAGTGCTTTTCGGAAAATTGTTTTACACACTCAACGTGTGACAGGAAAGTTCTTCTTTTTAGGCTTCCAGTGGCCATTTTAGTACTACTTCTGATCCATCAACATGCTTCCTGCTGAGGTGTGCTTTAACATCATCCAATTCTTGCCAATCTCTGATTGTCGCAGCACTATTTTTGTATCCAGAAAAATGTCCATCCTAACCATTGCCCATGTTAAAGCCCTTTCATTGGTCGGTGGTTTGTTGGAGAAAAATAAAATCTTAATAATCAAGTCGAGCACAATCACATTTTAAAATTTCAGAAAGCTGAACTGGCTAAGCAGATTTTGAAGAGCAGGCTTAGCACATTTGGCAAGATTGAGGTTGCTTGTGGTTGCAATGTTTTGGTGAGCTTGACGTTCTATGTTTCGTGATGTAATCAATTATTTTAGGACTTGGTGCTTGGTGGACTATCGGTGAAACAGTTGGGAGAGATTAAATTCCGTGACATTTGCAGCCTTCCAAAAGATGTGATGAATATTGTGATAGACAAGATCAAAGCTGCCTAAATTGAGACATATACGCTTGTTTTTTGTTCGTTCTTTCTGAAATAAAGTGTACTTTATTCATTTGACCACTCGATTTCTTGGTTTAGTAAAGCTGATGTGAACTAGCATATGAAATTGTTCCGAAAAATTACTGTGAATAATTAGTGCTATGTTTTGGTTACATTCGTGGCTGTCTGTGTCTTTGTAAAAACAACCAGTCTAAAAATGGCTCAAAGGCGAATTTATGTTCGAAAGAAACTTTATTGACGATTCTGTGTAGACTTTTCTATGCTTTTCAATAGATACTTGAGTTCAAAATCAATTGACTCATCTATTGCTCGGGGTTAGCTCTTGGTTAGGTAAAGCTAAAAGAGACCGGTATATATTTTACCGGGATATATTTTTTTACTTTACCGGGTCTAAAGCGCAAGCGTGCCTTTTCTGGTACGTTGCCTCTTGTTTCCTGCGCACCTCCCTTCTTGTCTGATTCAACAAAATCGCGATTTTGTTGAATGGTGGTGGGATTGAGGTGGGATTTTATACTTCACCCGGTCTAGACTTTTATAACTGAATCTCAAGATTCAGTTATGGTCTAGACGCACCAAACTTTTCTGATCGGCTAGTCGACAGTGCATACCTCTGCCTTCAACCTCTTGTTCTACTTCATCCATCGTCAGTTGGCTGCTGCCTGGAGTGCTGAGAGCTTTGAGTAAAGGCCGAAATTCCAAATTGCGCTCATCTAGAAAACGTTAGTAGATCAGATGAAGAAAAAAGCCATTAATATAGCAAACAAAGAATGATCATATCAGAAAAATTTCTGCAAAAAACAGAATTTACGAAAAATTTCCTCATAAAATTTCCTACTTTTGGTACAAAATTTTCCTAAAAATGACTAATGGGATCGGGATTTTTGAAAAAGACGGGCGGGATAACAAGACGGAATTTTGGGCCAAAATCGGGGCGGGACGGGATCCCGTACGGGATCCCGTCCCGTTTCCAGCTCTAATTAAAAGTCCAAACTTCACATCATATACAAGGCAAAAAAATTAAATAAAACTTCTTTTGCATCAAAAAGCACGAAATTTGCATCTTCAGTGACAAGTCATGTACCAAAATGTAGCGCTGGATCTTCTCTAAAAAGTTGAAGCAAATTTTTACAAATCGAGCATCTATGGAAACTAGAAGACATTATCAGTCCGGAACTTGTTTTTATACTTTTTCAGTTTCCCGCAAATTTTTTTTGAAAAGCCGTGAAGGTCAAATTTCGATATCTTTTTTATTTCCTTGAGGTGGCGAGTTTAACCCCGCCTATCGAACACCTTGATTTTTTTGCAAATTTTTTATTATAATCCCATTTGACGTAAAATCGAAAAGTAAATATCGGTCATAAATATCGGATTCAAAAATTTGAGTACAGATCAATTGAAAGTCCAAACTTGACGTCATATACAAGGCAAAAAAGTTAAATAAAACTTCTTTTGCATCAAAAAGCACAAAATTTGTATCTTCAGTGACAAGTCATGTACCAAAATGTAGCGCTGGATCTTCTCTAAAAAGTTGGAGCAAATCTTTACAAATCGAGCATCCATGGAAACTAGAAGACATTATCAGTCCGGAACTTGTTTTTATACTTTTTCAGTTACCCGCAACATTTTAGTTGTGAAAGATATGCAGCGAAAGACATTAGCGACTTTATTTCAGCGGAAAACATTTGTATTTTGTCATGTTATGCCATGAATTAGTCTTGTTTACAAACCTCAAATCGAAACAATTTTCGATATGGTTTTATCCTGTTCTAGTGATTGTGAACTTTGCTGACTTTTATAACAATAATTGTTTTATTACAGAATTTGATATCTATATGAGCGATTCTAGCGGAAACTGCAATGCTTGGGAGGACTATGTTACAAAGCCCCGTGGTGTAAGTATTTCTGACGTTTTAAAAACCTTTATTACTCATCACAAATCTAGCCAAAGCATAATACTGAAGAGGAAGTCGACCAGCTTTGGTTGAGCAAGGGCCCGATTCGATTCAAACCAGTGGTGGAGAACTTGGAGCTCAGACACCATCGAACAATGAAGATCAGTTGCACGTATCGTCCCTAAGTTCTCAGCCGGAAGAGCGCAAAAGCCAGCGATTGCAAGTTATTAAAGAGCAGAAATCCATCCAAAAGGCAGAGAAGGATGTAAATATATTTATTGAAATTATCGACTTTGCTGTGAAACCACACAGATTTTTTTTGCGGCTACAAAGTTAAGAGTATCGGCATCCTAAAGCATTTAGCCTACTTTCAAATGCGAAACATTAGCCAGAGACAAAAAATTGATAGACTTGGCGACCCCCAACTGGAGCTTCTACTACCCTTATGATCCAGAAATTGTGTTCGATTGAAAGATGCCAATAAAATTAGTATAAAGACTAATTTAAGGGCGTTTGAAAGTGAGGCAAATTGTTGAGACGCGCTTTCTCGATGTAAAAGATAATGCCTTTCGGAAAATTGTTTTACACACTCAACGTGTGACAGAAAAGTTCTTCTTTTTAGGCTTCCAGTGGCCATTTTAGTACTACTTCTGATCCATCAACATGCTTCCTGCTGAGGTGTGCTTTAACATCATCCAATTCTTGCCAATCTCTGATTGTGCCAGCATTATTTTTGTAACCAGAAAAATGTCCATCCTAACCATTGCCCATGTTAAAACCCTTTCATTGGTCGGTGCTTTAGTTGGAAAAAATGATGATAATCAAGCTGTGCACAAATATAATTGAATTTTCAGCAGACGAAGGAAGCTCAGATGATTTTGAGAAGTGGGCTAAGTAAATTTGAAATGATTGAGTGGAGGATGGCTTTGAACGTTGTGGTAAGCTAGTCTTTTCGTGTTCAGCAATGTAGTGAATGCTTTTAGGGTCTGGTGCTGGAAGGGCTGTCTGCATACGAGCTGAAAACAGTGACACTGGAGCAATATTTCGGACTCCCAGAATATGTGAGGAATATGATTGCCGCTAAAATGATCGCGGCTTAATTTATTTGACACGTGTCGCACTTGTTACCTTGATTGTTGTTCTTTCTGAAATAAAGTTAAGAATATTCTTTTGAACATTCGGCTTGTTGATTATGTAAAACTTAGATAATGACAAGCGTATAGCTGTTTTTAAAACCATGCCTTGAATAATGGCTGTAACTGAAGTGCGCGCTCAAAAGTCTGAATTTCACCAGTAAATTACTGAATTTCACTAGTAAATTTATATTTTGCCGTTTTTCTTCCAATTTTGTTGTAATTTTCTAAATTTTGTTTGCTATTTGCAAAGTCTGTCGTCTAGCTGGAGCCGAGAAGTATGAGTTCAAGATGTCTGATTTTTCTCTCACGTCTCTCATCAATCGTAAAGCAACATCCTGAATATAAAGCTAAACTTGCCAAGATGGAAGACAAGTCGCAAGAAGTAGCCGTCATGAACAGCTTTATGGTCAGACCTTCTGGTATATTTTTTGTCTTTATCCTCCGTTTTTCCTGCTTTATGCTTTTTATTCTTAGGTGGAATGAGCTCGCTGGACAAGAAAGTCATTAACTTTGAGGCCGAAAACTGCACGTCGTTTAATGCCGTCGGAAGCCGATCGTTCATTTTGCTCTTCAACAGTTCAAATTCAAACGAGAAGCTCAAGGGCCGCCGACACTATTCCGGAATCGTCCTTCCTCGTTCTTATGCAGCTTTCGTCAATCTGATCAAGGCCAAGCTGGTTAAGTTCGAAGCGCTCTCTTTCACAAATGACATCAGGTTAGATTTTCATGTTAACTTTCCTTTGCAATTATTTATTTTGTTATTTTAGTATGACGGCTCATGAGATCAATGAAGAATGGAGACGAGAGAAATTTGTGCTAGCAATTCGAGAAATGTCGGGGAGTCACACTGCCGATGTCATCAATGCCGCAATCAAGAGAATTCTGGAGGAATGGGAAATAAAGGCAAAGCAATGCCCTGTCTTCCTTCAAGATGGAGCAGCCAATATGAAAATAAATCTTTGAAGGTTGGTTTCTTTTGATATTGAATTTGTTTGTCATGAAGTTTAGGCCGAGAAAGTGATTGAAATAGGGGGGCGTCTGCATCAGAAAAGCGTTGAAACCAATCGGAACCAAAAATGAAAATCGTATGCTCCAAGCAAGTAGATGAATTGACTTAGGGTCTCAATAATGTTCTACTTTGTTCAGTGGCTACAATGCTTCTGAACTCTTTCCTGGGGTTTGGGTCCTGGTCTGGAGATGACCTCTGGATAGTTAAGGCCTAAGGTCGACTAAGCAAAAATCGTGTTTTTGACTTTATATACCACAAAACGTGCCATGAAAAAATGAGCCCATCTGTGTGCACAGATTTTCGAAAAACGACTAACAAAAAAGTTATCGCCTCTCAACTGCGGCCCAAATTCTTTGGTTCACCCTATAGATGCGTAGCTGTGCAATAACTGATCACATTGTTTTTCAGAATCGAAGTGCAGACTGGTTCATCTATATTGGACAGCCTACATTTCATAATTTCAAGAAACTTGTTGGATGGCATGTATGTCATTATGGCTTTAATTACTTTATTACAATATGTGACATGCTTCAATTATTCACCGATCACCAAAACGAAGTCCATTCTACGCTCAATCAAGCATGGTGCTTGAAGATCTTTAATTTCTGAAGAAGAGGGCCTATCAAGGCAAACAAGGCGCAAAAAGTACAAGGCATGAATGTTTATTTTTCTGTCTACGATTTTTACGCGGATTTTTTAACATCAATTCAAGGACGATTGATTGCAAGAAAGTTCGTGATATGGATATTCCGTATGAATCTCAACTGACCGATGATTCGCAGCAGTTTATGGTATATGACTCTCGCTTGACTGAGCCAGGTAATTTGCGAATATTCATCACACCAATAATAAATATTTATCGCTAGATCTTTCTTGGATAATAATATGGCAACCAACATTTGGACATCAGATTTTGCAGCGAACAAGTTTGGTCGCCTTCGATGCAAAATAAGCCTAGACTACATGTGGATTCTATCGGGTCGGTTGTTTGCATAAAAAGTTAGAGGTTGACTTGTAGTGTTGGCTATGGTTGGTAAATGACATGTCATTTTGAAAAAGTGTCATTTGTCATGTCATTTCGTGTTGTCATTTGTCATTTTGTGTCATTTTCCAAACAACAATTTTATTTAGGTAAGCCAAGGTATCGATACCAAATTTTATTTTAAGAAAGACTTTAAAAAAGACATTCTGACTTTTTTGGAGGAAAGGGGTCATTTTATCTTATGCTTATTATCATTTTGAAACAAAAAAGAATACAATTTGTATATTTTGACTAAATTTCAAAAAAGAAAGATTCAAGATCCCCAAAAATACAAATCCTCAAAACCAAACACATCAAAAAATTGGGCCGACCTTTTTCGCAGCTGATTTTCCGTTCCTGCACCTGATTCGAAAAAAATAATAAATCAGCTACAAAAACGTGAAATCAACTGCGAAAAAACGGAAATCAGATACGACTAGATAAAAATCAGCTGAAAAAGACGAAAAATAAGCAGAAAAAATAGAATGTGCTCCGAAAAATTCTGCTTTAATACAATTTCAAAATGACAAATTTAAGACTGCCCTTGCCAACCCTATTGACTTGAATAAATGCACTTTACAGTATTTTACTCTACATGCACTCGTCGATGGACGACTCTTGCCAGTGGCGTCTGTTTGGATGTCTAACAAAAATGAGGCTACCTATGTGCGAGTGTTCCGAGAAATATTTTCATTGCTGAGTGTTATAATGTCCAGATGTACTTATCAGGTAATATAGCATGCTTTTAATTTTCTCTACACACAACTTTTATACAGATTCCAAACAAGCTCCGTCAAGTGTCATGTCTACAATATTTCCAGATGCCGAGCCAATCAAGTGTGTGTTTCACCTGTTTCAATCAAATTCCAAATCATAAGCATGGAATGGCAAGTTTTACAAAAAAACATCTGATGGAACGGATCGTCCTTTTTTCGAAGCTAGCCTGTCTGCCTAAGCGAGATGTGATTATGGGTATCTTGCGTTAATGGAGGCTTTTGCCAGTCTGGTCAGTAAAAAGATCCCAACATCAAAGTTGCGCGGCAGGTTTGTTTCCGCTCTGTCATTACCATAACTGTATCTAAACGACGTTTTTCAGCATTTATGGAGTACTTTCGAAAAACTTATCTGGTGCGGGGATTCGTTGCTCAACTTCGGCTTTCAGTTTTACTTATTCATGTGTGGAACGTAAACAAGCCTGTTAGAAGTCAGCTTCTAATTACGAACAATGCAGTGGAATCGTGGAACAGAGAGCACAAGGGTCATTTCGCAGGAGGAGGAAAGCTCGACAGATGCAAAGTCATACATTTTCAAGCAGAGGAGGAAGAAGCTGTCCGTCATGTGATCGAACGGTATTTCACTTTTATAAGTGGTTAAAGTGAAAGAATTTTTAAAGGCACAAAGACAATCCAGAAGAGGCCTTCAGATTGGTACGACCGAATCAACGTCAATCCGAGCAAATGATTCATGCATTGGTGATGGAATGGGAAGAAAACTCAGCAGAAACAGCTCAAAATGTTGACCACTTGATGACATTCCTACGTTCTGTTCAAGAAGCACTTTGGTATGCGAAGGGATTTCACGCAGACCTGGATGACATCAACGAAAGCGATGAAAGTGATTTTGAACCAGAAGAATGAATGTATTTTGATTGTTAGGACGTTGTTATTATGACGTTGTCAAAAGCCAATTTGTTTTGTGATATGAGATATAAGATAGATAATTAATTTTTTTTTATTGCAATTGCATTGTAATTGAATTTTCGTAAAAAATCAGAAAACAATCAATAACTCGAGCAATTTCAAAATAATGCTAAATATCCGCGGACAAATCGCACTAATTATGCTAAATGTCCGGTTGCCGTTTTTTATGCACGTATTTGAAGTAGAGATGGAGGCGGGACGGGACGGGACATTCCTGTCCCGACCGGTGGAGTTTCATGCGATTGTCCCGTCCCGGTATCCCGACCGAAAAAAATTTGACCCTTGTCCCGTCCCGGGAAAATTTTTCGGTTTCCATATTTATTGTCCCGTCCCGGATTTTTAAAATGTGTCCCGGAACTGGCGCTAAAATTATGTTATCTAAAAACTCTATCTGTTGATGTTCTTGAACAAAGTGTTGATCTAGTACCCTTTTCTTGTACTTGTTATATGAGAATAAACGAGTGTATCAAATTCATTTCTCGACCGTGAAAACCCTTCCGTATCAACAACATTCCCTTCCGAGGAATTTTTCATTGTCATTTCATTAACTGGTATGTCAAATTCGAGCTTTTGCGTCCCGATCGGAAAAACCAGTCCCCCGTCCCGGAATTTCACTTGGTCCCGGATTCCCGTCCCGGAACAGATTTGTAGGTTGTCCCGTCCCGGTGTCCCGTCCCGAAAAATTTTGCTAAAAATTTTGTCCCGCCCCGTCCCGGAATAGGCCATCCTCCATCTCTAATTTGAAGGCATATAAATTTCTAATCAATAACTTTCAAAGTTCCCTCCCACTAACGAATTAAGAAATTCAAACACAAGAGCTATAAATCGATGGCCTTTTTTTATCTTTTCTTCTTTTAGTCTAAAGAGTAAGTATAGCAATTTCTGCTCTATAGTGTGTAGTCCAGTCCAGACACATGTGTAGTATGTAGTTATTGTGCATCTTCCTAGTGTCCCAAACAAATATAAAGAGGGGCGAGATGTGCATTGATTCAATCACAACTTACTAATGGCTCGCTTTTATATTTCTGCATTTTGTAACTTTTTTAGAACTTCCTTTATTTTGATCACTATTTTTGCATTAAGTTTTTCAATTTACGCACAAACTTTGACGCTATTATAGTATAGGTATCATTTTTGCTGTGGTCGACATTTTTTATTATGAAAATAGGTCATTTTTCAAAATTATCAACCAATTTTTGCAGGAGTGGGCCTACTAGCCTCATTTTTTGTTGGTTTTCGGTTGGTGACATATTTTTACTACAGTAGACGCTCGATCCGACGTCCGCTCGTTATAACGTCCCATTTTGGAGGTCCCCTGGGGGACGTTGTAACGAGCGTCGACTGTATAATTTTAGGTTGAACATGGTAGTTTCGATAACCTATACCACATTTTAACAAGTAACAACAAACAAAAGTTGATTAAAAACAACACTTGATCAACCTAAAAATCATAAATGAAAATTATGGTAAAAATTTGTGTTTCTGTACGTGAATTCTGCCGTCAAAATCATTAATCTGCCGTCAAATTTTTTAAAATTTCTCGTTCCAGGTGTTTCACTTTTCAGTCTTAAATTTTTTTTGCATCAGCATGTAGCCCTGCGGATCTAGTTTCGGTTCTTATGCATTATCGGGACTACCTGGTCTTACTGTCATTTATGCGTCCCACCATATTGAAAACATTTTAATTTTAATTATCATATGGTTATCGTCCTTTATTCACAAGCATTATTAACGAGCGATACTGAAAGGCAAATATGGAGGATAGAGCTCGGAAATGTCTTTAGCATAAATGAGAGTAAAACCAGGTAGTCCCGATAATGCATAAGAACCCTAGTTTCTGATGAACTGTCAACTAGCTCAATACATTTTCTAAAAGTGAGAAAGAATTGCATTTTTTAAAACTACACCTGTTTCGAAATGAATTGTTCACTCACTTTTGTATCAAGCTAGTTGATAGCTCACTACAAACTAGAATTGCACGGCTACATGCTGATGCAAAAGACTGAATAGTAAAACGCCGAAAACGAGAAATTTTAAAAAATTTGACGGGAGATTTAATGATTTTGACGGGTGTTTTCAATTTAAGCCTTCAAATTTCTCAACCACATTTCTTTTGTCTATAACCTTTTTAATTTGCGCCTAAATTTTTCAGCACGATCACTCATCCTATAGCTCTCAGTCTCCATTTTGTTTTAACAAAAGTTTGGCTCATTACGTTCAGTTTTTGTCGAGCTATGAGCATTTGAAAAAAAAAAGCAAAAAGTTGAGGCTGATTCGTGTAAACCTGCCTCTTTACATATCCCTAACAGAAATAATCAGATCCGAAAACCGAGCCGGTACTTTTTATTAGTGCAAGATCCAACCAATCCACCGATTCGGAAAATGAAGGTTGAGGAGAGCTCGTACATCCGATCCCAAATGTGGTGGAGCTCCATCCGATAATACGCCAAAATTAAACGTAATGAACTAAAATCCCTTTTTTAGACAAAATAGTAGACTCAGGGCTCTCGAGTGAGTGATCATGCAAAGGCAAGAATTTGAAAAGTTATATACATGGGTAAAAAAGTTGAAGCACCCTGTATAATCAGCAAATAAATAGAACAAGAATTTATGAAGAGTTTGAAAAAGATTGCCTAAAAAACGAACCAATTCTGAAACAACCCTTCCTAGCAATTTGCCTTGATCCCTTGAGCTGTTTTTTTGTGAAAAAAAAATTCATTCTGTTTTTTCTTGAGTTTGACTGCTTTTTAAAATAAATTTGACAAATAAAACTCAAAAAAAAAAACAAGACAAAAAATTTTCGAAAAAAAATCAGCTTGGGGGACCAAGTCAAATATTTTGAAAATTTTTCTTTGGATGTCCCAGAATTTGCCGACAAAACTTTTGATTTTTTCAGTTTTTTTTTAAATTTCTTTACTCTGGATTTGTTTGTAAACGTATGCAGTCCTGTCTTTTTCCTGTCTTCTTTATATTATGTAGCCCAATCCGAACACCTGCTTAGTGTGTAGGCACCAGGCCTGCATCGCATATCTTATATAGTATTTGGCATGTGTGGGTGGGTGGGTAACGCTTTTTTACTTCGAAGGCCAGAACGGGTCGTAGATAGCGAAATCACTTTTGTCGCTAATACCATCGTGTTCCCCAGAATGTCAGCTTTCGTTTTAAAAAAAGAACAGGCGAAAAAAATGAGTTCTAATAGGGGATATACCTATTTTTATGAATGAAGTCATAGCCCCTCATTGAAATTTCGAAATACTATAGAGGCGCCAATAGGCGCCTGTGGTCCCTTGTGAAAAAATACCGTATCGGATATCGTATACCATATTTCGTATATTTTCAACAAATTAAAAAAAAAATTGAAACTTTTTTCCGAGAATTGGTTATTTTTTCGGATATCGGATGCAAAAAAAGTGTCGGATATGGGATGCAGCCGTGGGTAGGCACGTTGTAGTTTTATTGTTATTGTGCTTTACACAGATTTTTGCTAAGAATTTTGTTTTCAGTATTTTTGACTAGCTAAAAATGCCTATGCACCGTATCTACCACGCTCCTGGCTCCATTGCCCCAGAGGACAAGAAGTCTATTGCAGCCGGGATCACTGAGTTCTACACCAAGCACGTTAATTTGCCGGCTTTCTACGTGGTGGTGCTTTTTATTGAGGTGGACAAGGAGTCTTACTTTGTGGGAGGCAAGCCCAATGACAAGTTTGTGCGCATCTCCATTCAGCACATTGCTCGCAGCTTTGAGAGCCATCGCAAGGCTGACGAATTCTTGGGCATCTACGAGCAAATCCTGGCTCCCTATATCAAAGACAAAGGATTCGACTGGGAGGTTAGAATATTTTTACTAGAACAAATTTTAAAAAGCTACAAATCATTTTTTCAAAGCAAAAGTATTGTTAACAATTCAGAAAAAAATATTTCATTGTTATGTTTTTAGTGGTATTTTAAGTTGTGTAGATAATTTAAAAAGGCTGTCGTTGAAAACACTCCACAAATTATGTGTTCACCTCCACAAAATATGGATCTACCTCCTCAAATCGTAAAAACGAGTATTTCTCGGTGTTTTTCCAAGCGTAAAATTTATTTTTTTGCTCAACATGTAGCCCTGAATCTCTTGTTTCTAATGAGCTATCAACTAGCTCGACGTGAATTGGTTTTTACAAAACTACTCATTGTTTTGTAAAAACCAATTATTCTCTCACTTTCACAGATCACACCGAGCTAGTTGATGGCTGTTGTTGTTGTTGTTGATTCAGGGCTACATGTTGAGCGAAAAAATAAATTTTACGCTTGGAAAAACACCGAAAAATACTCGTTTTTACGATTTGAGGAGGTAATTGCATATTTTGTGGAGGTGAATACATAATTTGTGGAGTGTTTTCACCAACAGCCATATCAAAACCAATGAAAATGTATCTGACGCCGCTTAGGGCACGTTTTTAATTGGTTATATACCGTATCCACTCTATTAACTCCCCACCCTCTAATAACTTCCCACCGCCCGAGGATGGTCCAAAAATAAGTCCCCACCTCTCTAATAATCCCCATATGAAATTTCTTGTAGTTCTTGTGTTTTTATACATCAAAATTTATAAAAACTGATCCACAAATATGTCATCTTTATTAAACTCATCCAAGTTTTGTTGTGTTCTTTCTTCGAGTCGTTGCGGCCACCCCTCTTTAAGTTCTGTGCCCTGATGTTGCGGAGAATGTTCAGTCCCTTTCTGTCTATGGATCTTATTGGTTTAAAGCAGGTGATGCGGTCGTCCTCAGTTTCGTCGGTTGGTGTAGTGATTGCACAGGCTAAAAACCAAGCAAAATCCACAATTTGAATCCAAGCTCAAGATAAAACCAACTTTCTTGATGATTTTATTGCTGATTTCATGCCATGTTGGTCTTATTCTTGGTGATGATACGGCGCGACATTGGCTGCTTGTCCTTCCTCTTCTCACGAATCCAGCCTACCAGCTTTACACCAAGATATAGAAGCTCACTTGTCGACTTTCTTTTGGATCCTTTGGTCTTGTTACTCCTGAAAAAAACTAAGATTGAAAACATATTTAATGCAAAAATAAGAAGTCACGCTTGTTGACTTAGCTCCTATTTCCTGCCCATCCATTCTCAGATGCTTTTTCTGTCAACGCTGAATTTCTTTGCCGTGGATTTGATCTCGTTCTTGTGCGCCCATTCGCACGGCGCCTGCACGGCCTTTGTCTTTATGCAGCTGAAGTTTCTCGAAATCGCTCATTTGAAAGCAACAAAACAAAAAAATAGGCAACGAAAATTGCGTAAAAAATGCAAAAAAAAATTTTTCGGGACTAAAGTTTCCTTCAGGACTTAAAAATTTCTAAAGACAGTTTTTGTTAAAAAATAACTCCCCTCCCTCTAATAACTCCCAACCCCCGCATAAGGTAGAAAAAAAATTCCCCATGGGGAGTTAATAAAGTGAATACGGTAACTGTATGATAAATATATAAGTTCAGCAAAATAAATGAAATTAAGAAAAAAAGTAATTTTTTGGCATGTGTGCACCTGTGTGGCCCTTGTCTATTAACTGTAAATAGTGTTTTAACGTTTCCTAAATAATTTTATACTGTAAAAAACGATATAAAGTTTCTTTTTGACGTTTTCTTTAGTGAAAAGTAAAGTTTTTAAAAAAAAATCTTTAAGGGAAATGGCGGGTGGTTTATTTGACAATCGGAAAATTCGAAAACCAGATAATTCAACAAAGTAATTTTCAAAAGTCGGATAACGTATTTATACTAATAGACGGGCAACCTTCGAGGGGGGTTGAAAAAGACGGGCAGTCTCCAATAGACGGGCAACCTTCGAGGGGGGTTGAAAAAGACGGGCAGTCTCCAATAGACGTTGAAAAAGACGGGCAGTCTCCAATAGACGGGCACTTCTCAGAAAAGGGGTGCCAAGAGTTTTTTTTGATCGTTTCAAGCGTATAAAAATTACTTAGGAGACGTTAAAACACTATTCACAGTTAATAAAAAAGCATTCCCCACCCTACTTATGTGCCCCAGGGGCAAAATCATTTTACAGCGGTAAAATAACATTCAAATAACATTGTTTTGTACTGATTTAACCCTAACAAATCATATACCGGAACTGAGTTTAAAAATACCCTTTCCCCAATCCCTTGCAATGAGGAGCAAGTTGGGTCTTTGGGCGCGAAGCGGCCAAACATACCCATGAGAATTTTGGAATTATTTTTAAACTCAGTTCCGGCATATGATTTGTTACGGTTAAATCAGTACAAAACAATGTTATTTTCCGCTGTAAAATAATTTATGATCATTATCAGATGTTGCCCCCGGGGCACATAAGTACCCCCAAGTGCACAAATTTCCGATTTTTATTTCATTATTATAGGTGCAAGTGGAGGTGTGTGACCGGGACTTTTGGCGAGTCAACGGCATGGTTCCTCCTTACAACAACTCTCCGGAAGAGAAAGAGTGGGTGCGTCTGAACAAGGCTGTTCCTTTCTAGAAGAACTTTCTGTTTAAATGAAATCTCATGTTTTTTAGTATTTCCGATAATTATAGAAAAATTGTTTTTAACAAAAAAAATAAATTACTCATGAGGAAATTGAATTAACATCACAGAAAACAATTAGTAATTTCTTAGTTTAAAAAGACATGTCCGTAGACGATAGGAATATTTTGAAAGGCAGGTAGCAGTAAAATTAAAATGAGAAAAGGCCGGTCCGATTCGGTAACACTTCAGCAAAAATTACTTACGTTTTTTTCGTTACATGTCATCTGAATGGCTCAAACTAGTTTTCGGCACTAAATAAATGATTTTCGGCACTAAATTTTATTTTGACGTTTTTCTTAAAGTTTTGCTCAAATTTTTTTAAATTTTCTGCACCAGCATATAGCCCTGGATCTTGGCTTTCTAATGAATATGAAGAAATTTAGGGGTTTGAAAAAGATGAGAGAAAAATAAAAGTTACTTCATTCAAACCCCTAAATCTCAACATTTCTAAATTTGTTCAGCAAAGTTATATAGCTTATAAGAAATTCAAGATTCGAATCTACTGCAAAAACATGCTAGTGAAAAATCATTTTAAAAAATTGAAGCAAAAATTTAAGAAATACGTCAAAATAAAATTTTGAGCCAGAAATCATTGGCTTTAGTGGCACTTTTAAAACCACTTTTTGGAGGTGGAAACTAGTTATAGGCAATCTGGATTAAAATAGAATAATAAGAAATTTTCCTGAAAAATTGTCCGAATTTTTTTGCAATCTGTATTCTAGAAAAAACACACCATCAGAAAACTAGCAACACATCACAATGTCTAGAATTAGAACAGAAGCAGCACTTGAAAGTGTTTTTGGGTTAAGTACAGGCAGGGTTGTTGGTAGTAGTTTTATTTCGAACCGACAACTAATTGCTGGGTTTGTGAACACTTTTTTAACATGCTGTAAAATCTTCATTTTTTGCGTTTCAGACATTTTCTTTGACCCTCTTACGCAGAAAAGGCAAAATCTACAAAACGGTTAAAAAAATGTTTTAAACGTTGAAATGGAATTTTTTACATGCTCATGAAAAATCGCTGTCACACCCAGGAATTAGTCTGCACGTCGAAATAAGACTACCCTTGCCAACCCCACAAAAAAGAAAACTCTCGCAGTCTCCTGAAAAAGTGTTCACAAACCCAGCAATTAGTCGTCGGTTCGAAATATTATTACTCCGACAACCTAAACATCATAGATGATGGGATTGTCAACCCAAAAAGTGAAAATTGAGGCGTCGAGAAAAAAGCCATAGTTGGGTTAAAAGTTGAAAGAAGAGGACTACAAAACTGCACTGCATCAGACGAAACGAAGAAAATACTGGGGAAATATATTTCATCGCGCGTCAAAATAGTTTTTTTTTCATATTTTGTAGCGCATCAATGTAGATAGAAATCTATTTTGTCCGGTTGCTGTGAAATTAGTTACAGCCTTTTTCACATTTTGCAACGTGCTTATTTCACGAGTTTGCTTATTTTTGGCGAAGTTTTTAATCCTTACGCCCTCATTTATTGCCTTACTGTTTTTGGAAAGCATAATTTCGACAACTTTTCAATAGCTTTTGGTTTTTTTTAACAAATCTCACACGTAGTAAAACAATCTTTTAGCAATCGCTTAAATAATATGGTGACACTAGACTAATTTCTCCAAAACGTTCTCTTTTTCAATGTCAAGAGTATTCACAGCACTCTCCCTAAAACAAAGCACTAAAAGAAAAATCCGGAGTGAATACAAGAAAGCGAAAGACAAGTCACTTGATCCAAATTTCCTTACTCTTGAAATTTTTTTTCCGGATGGAGCATGAAACACAGACATTGCCAGCCAGCATTTCGCCGGTCAGGAATTTTTTTGCCAAAAATGTTCTCTTTTGAGCCAGCTACCTGTTTGGACTATTGATTGCTGTAAAGTACTTCAAAATAATAATATTTCTGCTACTGTTGGGATTCGAAACACCGACTGTTTTTATTAATTGCCATAAGCCACTCACCACACCACTGAGCTACACCGTCACTAGTCCGAGAAGTAGTAATTGACCAATATATTGCTATTTTTGATTTATAGCTTACTGCACGTCCACCAATGTGGACCCCAATAATTTTTTTACCCTTGCTGCTGTCCTCGGCTATCGGCCAGCCGACAGTGCTGATTTCACCAGAAGAAAGGTTTAAAGAGTCATCTCACTTCTCCAGACTGCATGACTCGGCCTCTTCTCCAATCCTGGGTGACTCAACTGAAGCGGCTCCATTTGAAGAGTTTGAATTTGAACTATTGGACAATGGAGAAGAGGCAGAAAACAAAGAAAATGGTGAACTACAAGAGGCTGGCAACTTTCATCAGAAGACAGAGGTGGAGAGTGACGTAGGAGAGAGGCTTATTGAGGATGTGGACAATGAGGATAGTGAGGATGAAAGTAGTAAAGTTGTGCAATCTCCTAGTCCAATCGGCAGTGCAAAAGTAGAAGATCAGTTAGAGGATAGCAATGGCAATGCCACTATTAAAAGCGAAACGACTGAAAAAGATGAATTGGTGGGATTTCATTTTTTGTGGTGTTGATGCATAAGTCCTGCAACAACCCCAAAGTGACTTGCACTTTTTGATGGGTTGCAAAATATTATTATTTATAAAATATGCAAATAAATTTTCATGGGTTTCACAATTAACCTTTTTCTTCGAAAAATTTAATAAGTAAAACCCATAAAAATTTATTTATAAATAATTTATAATAATTTATTTATTTATATATAGCAGCAGCATCAAAACCATACTCAATTTGTGTAACGCAGTCGAAAGATTACGGAAATTATTTTAAAAACATATCGAGTGGCCGAAAAATTCGCGAGGTAGTTTTCCTGAAGAACTTTTTACATGGTGCAGCGAGGAAATCTGGCTGATTTCAAACGGACATAAATTTCGGTGACAAGTGTTTCAATCGCTTTTTTCACGTGTCGACATCTCCGACTTTCTATTTACTTTGACAGGAGGCGTAGGCAAGTATGGATTAAATTGTAAATAAATTGCGGGGGGAGCAAGATGGGAGAGGGGGATAGTGGCGGGGGGTTCGTAAATCAACTTTCAAGCGTTCTACAACAACAATTTTCAAAAAAGTAATATAGAATGAACAGACAGAAAATTGATTTATTACACTGAACTGGCAATCAACAAAAAAACTAATTATGGAAGTAACAACTAGAGATACTCACTTGCGACCTGACTCTTCCTGATGCTCATTGCTTTCGCAATGATCCAGTTTTTCGACTATTGGGAGAGCTCCAGTTTGCGCAATCCAGCCTTAACGGCCAACCCTACTTTTCACATCACGAAAAAGTTTTTTGAGGTTGGCAGTAGGGTGGTGCACGGTCGGTTAGCCGAACCGGACCAGTTTTTGCCCAATTAACCGAAACCGAAAACCGGGTACGCCAAAATGCGGTTAAGCGAAAACCGGGTACGCCGAAATGCGGTTAACCGAAAACCGGGTAGTAATAAATTAACCGTAACCGCACCACCCTAGTTAGCAGTTAATTCTAGTTAATCTGAAATTCCTTTCACAGCAAGTTCGTTCCAGTCTAGTGCCCAAAACCTTTTTTACGTTTACTCTTGAAATCTTGTGCCAGTTGACTTTGGTCGGTTTAGTTTAAAAATTGCGAAAATCGCAGCAACATTTTCATTTCCATAACACTTTCAGCTACTCCAGTCCAACCCGTCTTCCCAAAACCCATCTCCATCCAATGTTTCGCACTCTTCAGAGCTAACTACTTCCACAGCTGTGGCCTCCACTCTACCCCTTCCCCAAGATGACAACCCTACCTTCAATCCCATCCCCTCAGAGCCTGGGCCAGTGCTTTGTGCATCAGTCAATGAACACCCCACCTTCATACGCCACACCAACCCCTCTTTTCTGCAGACCGCAGATGGAGGCACTGCCACCGCCAATTTCGCCAGAAAAATGGATTCTTTGTCAGAGTGTGCCAACACTTGTCGCCAAAACGTGGACCCTATTGATGGACAACCTTTCCAATGCAATGGTTTCACCTATGCCAGCAGGAATTTCGACAACTCGTGTCAATTTTTTGATGACAAAGTCATGGTGAGTAGTATTTATTGCTTACCATAACAGTTGGTGAAACAAGTAAGACAACGAAACTCTCGCTTCCGGCCCCATTTAATGAATAAAATAAATTTCAAAATGTAATGGGTTACACAAAGTTCATCGACTTTTTGTACTAGTAAAATATTAAAATGAAATTTGGGAATGTCATTGAAAAATGAAAATTTTGCATTGATCGGCCCTACTGTACTTTAGGTCCCCCTTTTTTTTACCTTGGTCCCCCCTATGGATTTTTTCAATTTTTGGTCTTAAAGCAAACTCTTTGCTATGTGCTTCATCTTACCTTTTTTCATTGTTTTTTCATTGCTTCTATTAGTTTCATGTTTTCGTTGTAATTACAGATCAAAATGCAATTATCTCTTGTGGAGACTACGTTATGGCTAGATCTTGGCAAGCTCCGGATGAGAGATATATATGCTCTAAGTGATGAAGAAGTCCTCCGTTTCTTTGTTCGCCAGCGTCTCCTCAAGAACAAGATGAATTGTGATAAGTGTGGAAGGTCGATGAGGATAAACAAGAGAGAGAAGTTAATTGATGAAAAATGGGTGAGCTTAATTTAGAATATAAGCATAAATATGGAAAAATTTGTAGTGGTCGTGTAAGTACGAGGGAAAGCAGTGCTCAAACAAATCCATTCGGTCAGGATCTTGGTTGTCTAGCTCCCATCTTAAGATGTCTCAAATTCTTCTTCTTTGCTATATGTGGGCCCAGGACTTCAGCATCAAGCAAACAGTGCACGAGAGCCACATAACTGAACAAACTGTGATCGATTGGTTCAATTTGTGTCGTGAAATATGCAAAAAGTAAGTAAGCAACATTCAATTATATAGGTACATTTTAAATTTAGCCATTGCCACAACCAACTCGCGATTGATGGAAAATACAGCGTAATAGAAATAGATGAAACTTGCATATGCCGCCGAAAATACAACCGAGGGAGACGAAGAATCGGAAATCAGCAATGGATATTTGGTGGAATAGAGCGTGGTGAAGGTGGCAAAGCATTTGCATTGCAAGTACCGGACCGAAAGAAGAAAACGCTGCTGAAGCTGATCCGAAGGCACATCAAACCTGGGAGTACAATTATTTCGGATGAATGGCCAGCTTACAGGAAGCTAGGAAAGCGTTTGGGACGCTATATCGGCTATAAGCACTACACCATCTGCCACAAGAAAACCTTTACCAGGTCTATGTTTTTAATCTTATTTTAATCTTTTTTTTTATTTTAGGACTGAAAATGACTTGAGAATACACACAAACAAAGTTGAGGGATTCTGGATGCACGCGAAGCATAAGATCAAGCGCCTTATGGGGACATCACGCATGAATGTTGACTCTTATGTGGCGGAAGCCGTGTTCAGGCAAAATTGCAGAGCTGATAACAAGATTGTTTTGGAAGCTACGTTCGAGCGTGTGGCTATTATTTTTCATTGTGAATAATAAATATATGCTTGTGAATGATAAAACAGTTTAATCGCGACAAGAACACAGGAAATTGAAAAAAAAAAATCCATAGGGGGGACCAAGGTAAAAAAAAGGGGGACCTAAAGTACAGCAGGGCCGATGCTTAGTTTGACAGTTTCGAGACAGAAATTTTACAAAAATACCTAAAGATCTTATTGATCAAAATTTTTGACACTCGGCTTGTCGTGCGTTACCTTTGTGACTCCTGGCTCAAAATTTCACGATGGTGTTTTCGGTTTGAAGTTTTTTCGACAATAAAGTTTCGTCAGAGCTACGGTTGACCAATGAGAAAATTGTTCGAGAAATTTGTCGGTTTTTTCTCGAGCGAAATCTAGATTTTGCTCACTCGATTAAAAATCGAGCAATTTTTTTTTGGATGTCTGAATTTTTTTCGCCGAAAATATTGTTTTTTGTCTAGAAATCTTTTTTTTTACAAAGAACAGGAAGTGATGGTAATTTAGGACTTATTTATCTTACTCATTCTCAGTCATTTGGCCCGGTCGATAGCTGTATGTTGATAAATTGTAGAATTCCTCGTATCTATCTATATTTTCTCAAGAATTTTCTCGAAAATATTTTGCTCGAACAAAATCTCAACCCTAGCTAGAGCCTTCTGAAAATTTTTACCGTATTTCCTCTCATAGAGCCACCCCCCTCTGATTCAAAACCGTGTTCTTGGCATTGCGTTTTTAACCCACTTTTCAATTAATTTTCTCAGGCAAGTTACCACTCATTCTGTAGCTCATCTCGCTGACTGCAAAACGGGTGGTAACTTGCCTGAGATGAATCTTGAAAAAGTGGGTTAAAAACGCAATGCCAAGAACACGATTTTGAATCAGACGGGGGTGGCTCTATTAGAGGAAATACGGTAGTTTTTAAATTTTTGTCTTGGCACGAAAGTACGAAAAACAGTCATAACTTTTAATATACTAAAGATTTTTCAAATATTTAATGGTCAAATTGAAAACTCCCGGCAAATACGTGAATTTTCCCGACAAATTTGTAAAATCTTGTATTCTAGGTCTTTTTCTTTTCAATATTTTAAAAAATTTTCGGCTAGTGTGTAGCCCAGGATCTCAGCTTTCTTACAAGCCATCAACCGACCAAATGAGGTTTCAAAAAGTTGGAGGAAAAATTTTTTGAATAGAGCAAATTTTTTCAAATATTTGGTTCACAAGGGACCACAGGCGCCTATCGGCGCTTCTACAGTATTTCGAAATTTCAATGAGGGGCTATGACTTCATTCATAAAAATAGGTATATCCCCTATTAGAACTCTTTTTTTTTCGCCTGTTCTTTTTTTAAAACGAAAGCTGACATTCTGGAGAACACGATGGTATTAGCGACAAAAGTGATTTCGCTATCTACGACTCATTCTGGCCTTCGAAGTAAAAAAGCGTTACATGCCAAATACTATATAAGATATCAAGACCTTTCCTTCCATCTTTTTGAAAGCTCAGTTGGTAGGTTGATAGTTTGTAAGAAAGCTGAAATCCTGGGCTACACGCTGGTCAAAAAAATTTTGAAATTGAAAAGAAAAAAGACCAAGAATACAAGCATTTACAAATTTGCCGGGAAAATTTATTAATTTGCCGGGAAAATTCATTAATTTGCCGGCAAAAGTCACGGATTTGCCGGGACACTTCACATACAGCCAATCATTAAAATACATCTTGTAGAAAAAACGCAGATTTATCTTTCAAGTGTTTATTTGTTCAGATCTCATTCAAATTTATAGCCGAATAAATTCAAAGATTACAAGGTAAGCCTCTGATGAGGACTCATCTTCAAATGGCTATAAAAATTTTGCCATAGACAGATTGAGTAAGGATAGGGTATCGTTTCTTAGAAAATTTTACGAAGATTTCAAATCTGCAAAACAAATTTAAAAATGCTTTTTTCTCAAGAAAAGAGCAACCTGCTCAAGAAGAGCAACATATTGTCAAACCTTCATTGTAGCCCATCTAAAAACATGAAAAAGCTGTATAGCATCATAAGAGATCAAACTTCAAAAAATCAAAGTTATTGAAAACAATGTGGCCGACGTGGTAGCGGTGGGAAAAGATCTAGACCAGACCACTCAGACCTACACGCATTAGACCAGTTGAGACCAGACAAAAAAGAAGATCACACCAGTGCCCAAATGAGTAAAAATCGGTCCGATTTTTAAATTTCGATTTTTCGCGTTTCCGGAGGTTTTCAGTTTGGCATTTTCTTATTCAGGACACGATTTTACGATTTTTCGACATTTTCAGATAAATCGGTCGTATTACAAAATCGCATCATTATGCATTTGGGCACACAAAAGACCGATTACTGGGTTGTTAAGAAAGTCTTGCTCAAGGAAAACTATTTGGTTTGACAAACTGATAGCTTTTTCTGATCTTTTTCAAAATTCTTATAATTATAATTATTGATTTAAAATTCTAAAATGGGTTTCGGAATTCAAATATGAAAAAAGTTAAAACCCATCAAATAATTTAGTTCATTTTAGTTCAGCAAAAAATGACAATAAGCACTGTATGGGACGGCATATTTCGCCAAAATACCCTAAAATTTTGAGCAAATTTCCTTATTTTCAAAATTTTAGCATCTCATCTATGATTTAGCTGCGTTAATTCCACAAAAAAATGAAAATTCTTACTTTATCAAGTTGTCCCAAAAGTCTTGCATTCAACCTAAAGTAACTAGCACTTTTTAATGGTTTGCAAAAATTTGATGAGCTTCACATGTAAAATTTTCCTTTGAAAAATAAATTTTGAAACCCGTCAAAAATTTTTTTTATAAATTTTTATAAGTCAAAAAAATTTTCGTCTTCGTGGGATGTCAAAGAAAGTTTCGGACAGCCTGTTGAAACCTGGTCCTGACCAAAACTCTTGCTAAATTTGTTATAAGTTAGAATGTTGAAACACAGCAGAGTGTCAAACGAGAAAGTCTTGTAGACGCAAGACTTTTTCAACAACCCAATACAAATATTGGCTCTTATCCTTTGTCCCTACCCCACCCTAATTTAAAAGGGTCCGGGATACTGGAAAATAGCCTAAAAGTATGGAAATTGAACAAATTTTGTCAGTGTGGTCCTACTGCACCAAGAAACTCTGGTATGCATGCATGTTTTACAGTAGCGGAAAAAAGTGATGACTCAAGCGCTATTTTCATGAAAATCATCGTTTATTTTGATTAAAAAAATATACATTGCGAAAAAGCGTAAGTGGCATATGGAGCTACATTCTCTTGGCTACATTTTGACTACAAAACTGCTTATATATGCACTTTTCCCCAACTGTCAAATTACATCTGTTTGAAACACCTTCATTTCTTAGGCGGAAAAAAAGTGACGACTCAAAACACTGTTTGTTGGCAAATATCACGAAACTGTTCAAAAATAAACAGCATTTCTGACAATAAATCTTTATTCAGCACTAATACTTTGTCGCATAACCCTTCGCATCAATGACAGCCTGACAACGACGAGGCATAGACTCAACAAGTTTGATAACAACATCAATAGAAATTTTCTTCCACTCTTCCTCGAGAACCTTGAACAAAGTGGCAGTTTTGGTGAAATTTCTGGCCCGAATTCTTCTGTCCAGCTCCTCCCAGAGATGCTCGATCGGATTCAGGTCGGGAGACTGCGATGGCCACTCCAAAACTTCCACTTCATTGTCGACGAACCACTGCTTGACCAACTTGGAGGTGTTCTTTGGATCGTTATCCTGCTGAAAGATCCAGTCGGAACCGAGACAAGTGATGGCGTGCTCCAGCATATTGTCTTCCAGAATCTTCTTGTAGTCTTTGGCATACATTGTTCCTTCGACTCGGACCAGTGGACCCAGACCATCACGCGAAAATGCACCTTAAACCAACCACCTTAAATCTAGCAATGATTTTCCATTCTTACCCCATATCATAACCGACCCTCCACCATGTTTGACAGTCGGAACCTGGTATTTTGGATTGTTTCGCTGGCCAGGAGGACGTCGGACGTAACGAATGCCATCGGAAGAGAACAGATTGAACTTGCTTTCATCGCTCCAGAGCACTCTTCCCCAATCAGCAACAGACCAATCCAGATGAGCACGGGCGAACTTCAAACGAGCCTTCACATTCTTTTTTGAAATCCACGGCTTTTTCGAAGGCTTGGCAGCTGGCAAATTGGCATGTCTATAACCAATCATCAGAAAAACGTTGCGGCACAAAATAAACACTTACTTGAGAATATTCCTGGCTGTTCGTGTGGTGATTCCGAGCTTGAGACGATCATTCGCATATTTGGTCACATCAGAAGCTGTCTTCTTTGGATCCTCTTTGACAATTTTGGCAAGCACCCGATCATTTCTTTCAGTCGACTTGCGAGGACGGCCACTTCTCGGAAGGTTGGAAACGGATTTTGACTCACGGAAGCGCTTGTAGACCCTCGAAACCGTCTTCTGGCCAACTTTGAACAGAGCAGCCACAGCACGATCAGTTGAACCGCCTTCCTTAGCACGAACGATAGCTTCTTTCACATCGGGCACCAGTTCTTTGCGAGCCATTTAGTCTAAACAGCAGTTTTGTAAGCAAAAGATGACAAAATAAATCAAACACAGCAAAAAATACACTAAAATCCAACAAACAGTGTTTTGAGTCGTCACTTTTTTCCGCCTAAGAAATGAAGGTGTTTCAAACAGATGTAATTTGACAGTTGGGGAAAAGTGCATATATAAGCAGTTTTGTAGTCAAAATGTAGCCAAGAGAATGTAGCTCCATATGCCACTTACGCTTTTTCGCAATGTATATTTTTTAATCAAAATAAACGATGATTTTCATGAAAATAGCGCTTGAGTCATCACTTTTTTCCGCTACTGTATGTCGCCAAAAAGGCGAATCAACTTATTTGTGTCAAAATAAAAATAAAGTTCAACAATCAAAATCTGGGTGGGGTCGGGATAAAGGATAAGAACCCAAATAAGTTGATTCGCCTTTTCGGCGGCATAAAACATGCATGCATACCAGAGTTTCTTGTTGCAGTAGGAGTCCTACTGTAGGACCACACTGACAAAAATTTGTTTCCATACCTTTAGGTTATTTTCCAGTATCCAGGCACCCTTTTAAATTAGGTTGGGGTCGGGATAAAGGGTAAGAACGAAATATTTTCTTAATCAGACAAATTTTGCCAGAATTTAAGCATTTTGTTCAGAAAATAAATTGATGGGTCAGGATATCAGGGCTTTGGCAACTTCCTAGCGTCCTTGACCACCCAAAATTTTTCCAAGTTGTGTCTCTAAGTCCTGACATATTAATCACCCTCATTGTTTCAATGGATCAAAACGCTAACTTGAGCTTTGCCATTATGTTTTGCAGACTTGCCACACAATATTTTCATTACAGGTTTCAAAATCAGAGGATGCTAATGGTCAGAATCCCAGCAAGAGATTAGCCTACTTTGAGCGAATATGCTTAACCATCCCTGACGAATGCGTCAAAAGTGTATTTTCGTTTGAAAACTACCCCAAAATGTTCCTACCAATTGAGTCAATTGAAGTGATCAGTGTGGACGACAGAAAAAGATGCCTGGACTTCTGCTTGACAAACACAGCATGTCGGGCCATTAACTACAACACAGCTAATGGGTCAGTCTTTTCAATTTTATAGTGACGGAGATTGGCAGTGGAGATACTTTCTGATTTCTGACTTCAATTTAAAAAAAAGTTTAACTGATTTCTGCTTCTGATCAGTTAAGTTAGGGAGGTGCGATTTTAAAGCGTGGGCGCTGATCAAATTGTTCAACCACATCAAAAAGTGCCGAAAATATTTTGCATTAGTAGTACTCCGAGTACAGTAGAGTGAAATGTGGAATTTGTACATAAGAGACTTAGAATTTTTTGATGTGCTTTATACATTCATGGCTGGATAGAAATTGTCGATTTCGACTTTTTACGTTGAAAGTAGATAAAGATTCGAAGGGTCGTCAACCCAATAGGTTTCATTATGAAAAATTGATTAAAGCAATTAGAATAAAAATGGTTGATGGGTTTCCAAAATTGAATTTGGTATCTCCCAGATTATTAGTCGTCGTTTTGAGAAAGACTGGATTCGCTTTTTCAGTGCATCATTTGGCACATTTGACAATGATACCTGTCATAATATTTGTAGCCCGTTCTCTGTTCTTTAAAATGTGATATTGAACAATTTTTGTTCTTAAAAATAGGATCAAAATAGGAAAACAAAAAATGTGCATAAATTTACCAAACTTGAGAAATTATTTGTTTTTTTATTTTTGGTCCAATTTTGTTATAACAAAGAGCCGGTTAATACGACATTCAAAAGAGGAGAGAACGGGCTACAAAATGGTATATGACACGTAGAGACATCATTGTCAAATGTGCCAAATGATGCACTTTGAAAATTAAAGCGAATCCACGTACTTTTTCTCAAAACTTATTGGACAACCTAATATTTTCAAAACCCATCAAACATTTTTATTCCAATTGTCGTGATCAATTTTTCATAATGAAACTCATTTTTTATGTTTCCGATGAATATTTAAAAAAATCAAATTTTATCTGACAGATAAAATCGATCGGTTTTCTATCTGATATATAAAGTTATCTGTTCTGCGCACCACAACTGGTACTAAGCACTAATGTAGGGACATAGGAAAGTTGGCATCGATGCCAACTGTCCACTTACTTATGTTTCAATCACGATACAGTCAACCCTCGATACAACGATACTCCAAGGGACCGGCCCTGGGTATCGTTATATCAAGGGTATCGTTGTATTGAGGTATCGTTGTATCGAGGCTTGGCTGTATCAGCACAACAATGTTCAACAAAAGCACTTTTATTAACGGTTAGAAAAGAAGAAATTGGTAATTTTCGGCTGCTGTACTTTCTTTTTGCGCTCTTGATAGGAGTAGTAAGCAGTCTAATAGTAGTAAGCACAAGTCTAAACCAAAAGCAGTGCAGAAAAAGAAAAATGTACTCTGTAAGAAAAAAAGGCGTTTGAAATTTAAAAACTCTTTAATTTTTTTGCTTAAAAATGATCTTAAATCGAAGGTATCGTTATATCGAGATTGCTTTTATTAGTCGGGACCGGCAAAAAGTATCGTTATATCGAAAGTATCGTTATATCGAGGGTATCGTTGTATTGAGGTATCGTTGTATCGAGGGTTGACTGTAACTATTTTTACGTAAATTTTTTTATTCTAATCCATACAAGTAACCAAAAAGTTCCTCACAAATTTGACTCACGAGGCAAAATTTCGAAAAAATGCTTAGTTGTCGAAATTTTGTCAGAATTAGGAAATTCCGGAAAATACTGTCTATTTTCCAACTTTAGCTTATATCTCGACAACCAAGCATTTTTTTGAAATTCTGCCTAGAGATTCAGATTTCTGAGGAAATTTCGGCTATTTGTATGGATTATAATAACAAATTTACGTAAAAGTAGGTATTGTGATTGAAACATAAGTAAGTGGACAGTTGGAATCGATGCCAACTGTCTTCTTACCCTAATTTAGTGCTAGGTACTAAAATAGTACCCTGGCATGAATTAACTGGTGGAAAGAAAGTTCGTAATGGGGTTTCTGAGCCAATTTTTTTCAATGAAAATCTTTTTTTTTAAAGTTCCAAATATACAGGGTTGAAGCATTTTAGCTCCTCTTTCAAATGGTATATAACATAATACATCTGCTTTAATGTTTAATCGGTATAATGGGAATAAGAAATACAGGGCAGAAAAATGAATCATCCGCCAGCTTTTTGGGTAGTTTTCTTTGTTGCTTCCCCTTTCTTATTAAAAATTTTGCTTTATTCCATTTATTCAAACTAAAATGGGTGATTTGCGTCCAGCTATTGTACGCCTTTATCATGAGGGTAAAAGAGTGTGTGATGGAGATTTCTCGACTCCTCAACATACCCCAGCCAACAGTCAACAAAGCCATCAAGCGATTTGAAGAGACTGGCTCAAATGAAGACAGATCAAGAAGTGGCAGGCCGGTTACAGCAACAACTGAGGAGAACATCCAAGCAATTGCTGATAAGTTCTGCTTCTGCAACGACCACGAGGCTGGCCACCTGCACAGCCGGTCCGATTCCAGCAGAAAGTTGGCCGTTGAGCTTGGGATCTCACACACCTCTAAACGGTTGCGTAAATGTATTGCTGCTAATGGTGGTCATTTTGTGGAATAGATATATATTATGTTATATACCATTTGAAAGAAGAGCTAAAATGCTTCAACCCTGTATATTTGGAACTTTAAAAAAAAGATTTTCATTGAAAAAAATTGGCTCAGAAACCCATTACGAACTTTCTTTCCACCAGTTAGTACCCAAATCCTAGGGTCAAATTCGATTTAATTTAACCTAGGGTCAAATGATATTTTTTTTTATCAAACTCTGATAAAACCACATTTTCAGAACGTGTGAAGTATTGGATCAAACCTGGCGGGCTGTGGTTGGCGGTTTAGCCGACCACCCTGAATTCGATTACTACGAAAACACTTGCTTCCAGGGTAGCTACCATTTTTCCATATATACTTCAACAAAAAAGTAATTGAATTTAAACCGCATTTTAGAAAAAAGCCGTTGCCCACCCCAACGCCGAATCGATTTCCTGATCACCAAGAACACAGAGCTGGAGGCTTTTGATGTGGCAGCTGGACAGTTGTCAGTGCGCAATTGCATGCGGGAGTGTGTGGAGTCAGACAGCCTGTTTTGCCGCTCTTTTGAGTACAACCATGCCACCAAACAGTGCTTTCTGGCAGTGGAAGGGTATGACCAAGTAGTGCCCAGTTTGCCTTCAAGTACTTTGCCGGCAGCCATCACTTCTACGGAACACTTTGACCTGTTTGAGCCAGTATGTCTAGATGAGGCTATAGACCTGCCCTGCCAGGGAGATCATGTCTTCGAGCGATTGCCCAACATGAATTTGTTGAACGAGGGCGAGCCTATTTATTCACAAGGCAAGTGAATAAAAATTTTGGTGAAAATTTATTAATTTTTGGAAAGAAAAAATTAAGTTGAGTCATTCTTCATTTTTCTTTTTTTTTAAGTATAGTCGCCTCTCGATATAATGAACCCCCAAAAAGTCTGTTCCCGCCTAGGGTCTGACACTTTTTTAGCCCGATTTTTGAGGTCTTTGGCCAGTTGTCTTTGGCTGGTTTTTCCGATTTTACCAATCGATTCTGAAAATCGCAATAGTTTTGCCGAAAAGACCCGTGCCTCTCGATACACCGAACATTTATTTTCAAAAAAGGTGCTGCTCTATTAGAATAAATACGGTACTCACTAAGAATCTCCGAAACAGAATCCTCGCTTTTTCATTTTTTCCCAAAATTGTTCAGTTGGTGGGGTTTTTTTATTTTCTAGTTGCTTATGTAGCTTTTTTCTCACATCATATAGTTGAGGTTTAGGGCCACCAAATGAGCTATTTTATCAATAGCTCATCTGATAGCTCTGAATCTTAGCTACAAGATGGCAATAGCAGAATAATTTTTAAAAAATTTAAAAAAAAAGTTATGACCATTTCCGTGTGACAAATGTGATTTAGCATCGGCAAACAGCCTCCTCATTGTGTTTTCGCCTTAAAACTTGCTGAATTGCTGACCAGATTATAGCGGTCACGGTCACGCATCATGGGTAAATGGTAACTTAAAGAGGTGATTTCTCAAAATTTTCACTATCACGCGGGTCCACTCTCACAAACACCTAACACCTTGAAATTTCAAATGACAATTTTTGTTAAAAATAACTGCCCACCCCCGAAGGAAAGTTGAAAAATAACTGCCCACCCCGAAGGAAAGTTGAAAAATAACTGCCCACCCCCGAAGGAAAGTTGAAAAATAACTGCCCATGGGGAGTTAATAGAGTGAATACGGTATTTTAGATTCAATTCTTTAAATATTTTTTATCCTAAACTAATCCCATGCATTATCAAAAATTTTCAATTGAGCAACTTTAAATTGGGTTGTTACACAGTTAACTCGATTTTTCAAAAAATTTTGACCTTATTTCTTGTTTTTATGCAAATTTTTTTCCAAAATTTTGAGCATGTTACTTGACAACTGAAGGCTTAGAATGTTGGCTACACAATGGTATATAAACTTTTCAGTTAAGTATACAAAAATGTGTCTATTTTATGGCAAACATTTTCGACTATTTTCGACTAATTTTCGACTAATGTTTGTCATAAAATAGACACATTTTTGTATACTTAACTAAAAAGTTTAACCCATTTCTGCCGAAATTAATTTTCAAAAAATCGAAATTTTTTTGAATTTTTTCAAAACGTCTTAAATAGGTGTAAAAACATTGGTTTTATTATAAAAATATACTGCTGTCCATAACGCCTGGCAATTGTGGAGAAAACAACATCCAAACACTCCTTACCTTGACTTTCGTCGATATGTTGCTACATCCTACTTGCGCACTCATGCAAATCCGCCAAAAGGCCCTGGTCGGAGATCTTCACAGGACAAGCAAACAACTTCCAAGCGTGTAACTGACAGTGTGAGATACGACAGGCAGGATCACTGGATGACTACATGTGAATCATCTCTTGTTTGTGCCATCTGCAAGGGAAGAACTAACAAGATGTGCGAGAAATGCAATGTCGGGCTGCATCCCGTTCCGTACCCATGCTACAAACAATTCCATGTGAAAGAATAACAGTAAAATACGTATAAATGTCAAAGTCTCAACTTTTTTCATGTTCACACACTGTTTTTGACCACATTTTTATAATAAAACCGACCATTTTACCCCTATATACAACCTTTGCACAAAACAAAAAAAATTCAAAATTTTACGTATGATCTCATACGCATATGCAGAAAAGGGTTGATGCATAAGTCCTGCAACAACCCCAAAGCGAAATTGTTGCAAAATATTTTTATTTATAAAATATGCAAATAAATTTATATGGGTTTCAATTATTGTGAAACCCATATAAATTTATATAAATTTATTTAAATAAAAATATTTTGCAACCCATCAAAAAGTGCAAGTCACTTTGGGGTTGTTGCAGGACATGCATCAACCCAATATATACCATTGCGTAGCCAACGTTCTAAGCCTTCAGTTGTAAAGTAACATGCTCAAAATTTTGGAAAAAAATTTGCATAAAAACAAGAAATAAGGTCAAAATTTTTTTGAAAAATCGAGTTAACTGTGTAACAACCCTAACTTTAAATCCTACTCATAAAAATGGCTATTTCAGAAATACCAAACACCACCCTCGAGCTATGCATGGATGCCTGCTTGCACAACGACTCCTGTCTTTCCTTCACATTCGCAAGAACGCATCAGTTGTGCAAAATCATGAGTTTTGACCGCAGCTATAATTTCACTCTGCCCATTTTGGAAACCCATGTAGATTATTTTGAGTTGTCTTGTGACAGGAATGCTGTGCTCAAAACGCCTGAAAATCATGTGCAAGATACTTCATCCAATCAGCAAAGCAAAATTCATTCAGAAAGCGTGTCAAATTTATCTGCAACCCATCAGGAAACCCTTCCTTCCGGTGCTAATAATGACTACCAAAATAGCCTCACAAATTCAACCAAGATGGGATCACCTCCGTTGATTGTTTGTGACACCCCTCGGTCAATTCTGATTGAGAGGGGCAGAACTCTAAGGCTAGAATACCGAAACTTGCATCATGTAAATGTGCGAGACTTCAACCAATGTGAAACATTGTGCGAAACTGCACCTATTACTTGTGCTACTTTTGCTTATAATGATAGGTCCAGCGACTGTTTGATATCCACCACCACAATTGACAGGAACAGTCGGTTTTCTTTGCTGACTCAACCCAACGCCAACTATGAACTGTACACTTTTGTGGGAGCTTCTTGTCTACAAGGTGATTTCTTGTACTTTTTGGTGGTTTTCAGTAAGTTTGTTTTCACGTTGACAAATAAGATTTTTGTGAAAACCATGATACTATCAAGGCTAGTTTCTACTTTAAATTTTGATATATCCCAAGCCTAAGCTGGACACAACGAACATCAAATTTATGCCGAAACATTTTCGTTGATCCGACCCTCAAAGTTCCGGCTACAACAAAAGAGTCTCGATGCTCTAAATCCCAAAGTTCTTAACAACATAATCCGGGACCCCCAAACTTTTATTCCCAAAGTTGCAAATGGGATCGAAATTACTTATTTTAACTGAAAAAAAAATTGATGGTGCGTAGCAGGGCTGCAACGGATATGAAAAAATATCGGATCGGATATCGGATGTCAAAGAGTGCCGGATATAGAAAAATTTCTCAAAAAGTTTGTAAAAATTTTTTGAAAATTAAAAAAAAATTTTTTTTTGAAAATTCGCCATTTTTTCGGATACGGTATATGCGGTGCAGCTCTGGTGCGTAGCATACGAAAGATTCATTTTTTAGTCATGTCTCTTAGCTATACAATGAAACCAGCTACAAATTTTATATAGCCGTCATTTTTACTAGATACAGAAAGAAGTCTTAGGTAGGGATTTCGGGACGAGATTTTTGGCGAAAAAAAATTCGGGATCGGGATTGTCGTTCGAAAATTTCGGGATCCCGACGAAATTTCGGCATTTTTCCTAATTCTATCTTTTATTGACAACACTATGTACAAACAACAACAATGGAACAAATATAATAATTTTAGTAGGAGTAATTGATCTGTGGCAACGCCTTGTTTAAAAATATGAGCATTTCGGCTTTTCTGGCTGTATAGCGCTGTAGTATAGCGCTGTTTTGTGGGCGGCGGTAAATTCATCTTCGGTAAATGAATCCTCTGGTAAATTTAGGGTTGTGAAATAGAAAACTTTCCGGACAGAAAAAATGCAGAAAGTTTTCCAAAAAAATGGAAAGAAATAAAAACAGGAGTACAGAAACTCCTTGTGGGCCGAGCCCATGTTACACCTCATTTTTATGGGTTTTCACTAGGGTTAGGAGACGGTAAGTTATTACGGTTAATTATCGATAACTTACCACAGCCAAAAATTATGAAAATTAAAAAAATTCTTGTCAAGACAAAATTAGAGGATGAATTTACCGGAGGATGAATTTACCTATAGCCCTGTTTTGTGTCTGTGGTCTGTCACAAAAAAATGTTAGGGGTGTTCCGTCAATCGGATCGAAAATCTGTCACCGCCATTCGACTCAGAGCGGTCGATTTACTGAGTAAAAAAATTATCAAAAGTTGGGGTCGTCCGACCCGAAAAAAGTCTTAAAATTTGCCAAAAATCACAGGGGGGACCAAGACCATCTAGGGTGAATTTTGGATGGAAAATTTTGGAAAATTTTGGAAATTTTTGGCCCCCTTTCTAATAAGCGCCCCCTCTGGACAGAGGTCGAAAAATAAGCGCCCCCTCTCTAATAAGCGCCCCCCCCCCTTTAAGTCCTCACTGAGGACTTAATAGCTTTCATAAAGTGAGTCCTATCTTTTAAGAGACCATTTATTTCAGTAATGACGGGGGAGTGCTTTTGAAATTCTCTTACAAACAACAAAGCATTTTCAATAAAATTTATCAAGGATGTTGGAGAACGAGAACAATTTCAAGGATGTTGGAAAACGAGAACAATTTCAAGGATGTTGGAAAACGAGAACAATTTCAAGGATGTTGGATAAGGATATCAATAAAAAAGAGTGAAACTCGGGATTCGGGGCATTCAATTTATCGCTCCAATCCAGTTCCAGAGAGTCATCGCTAATATAACCATTTTCTTCATCTTGAGCTCCATCGATTTCTTCAGCTAGGCTGCATTCTTCAAGATTGGCACGAGCATCTCTTAGCATTGATCGCCCTTCTGGAACAGACCCATGAGCTTTGAAGCAGTGAATCAGATCATCTTCACTTCCGTCATGGCAATAGCAGTAGCTTGGTTTTGTATTTCTCGACAATTTTCGGATCTGGTCTTTTTCTTGGGAGCAGAACATAAGGTTTACATTTGAATCCGTCCGAGCGAGCTGTAAGCATAACAGTGACGCGAGCCTTGTCGTGCCCTGTAGTCATTACTGAGACCTGAATCGAGAATTTCAGTGAGGATAAAATTTACATTTGTCAAAAAAAATATTTTATCATACTTCTTTGGCCCCTTTCTCATCGATACACTTTCCAGCCGAAGGATCCATCCAAACAGGCGTTTCATCTGCAGCGTAAATTTGCGAGTACCTAGACTAGAAATACGTAAAGAAGGTAAAATTTTAAAGGTGATGTAAAGCATGTGTTAACCTGGTTTGCTGGCGGAGCCTTGAAACGTACATGATAAAGTCGACCAGCTTCTGCGCTTATTCTCTCGGAGGTTTTTGACAGACAGTTGTTGGCACTCGTAGACGGAAGTTATGTCGGGCGATAAATTTGTTAAGCCATCCCTGACTCGCCTGACAATTTTCACATTTAGAATTAGAATAATTTTATGTTTTACCTTGAAATCACCATCATCCTGATCTCCGTTAAAGGTTCTTTCTGCTTGCTGCTGGATCAAACGACGGGACACTCGAAGCTTTTTTAATCGCCTTTCCCGGACCCAGATAGAGAGCTCATTATCAAGATCCTTGTACTTCAAAGGACGGCTTCCTCCTTGCAACCTTTTCTTGATCTTGCCAGCAGGTGATGACTCGCTGAACAATGAAGCAAGTTATTTATCAAGACAAAACAGTGTAAAAATATTAAAAATTACGTGAGTAAATGCAACTTTTTCTCGCTTTTTATCCAGTCGCGAATTCGTTTACGATCTACATGAAATTTAGTGCTGGCTGAATGAATGGAAACTAGCTTTGCATGCTTAATAGCTTCCAATTTGTACGCTGAGGTATATGAGTCTAGCTTCCTTGACTGCTTTATCTCCCTATCTTCTTCTTCTTCAACGCCAAGCATATCGACCACATCAGAGTTGATCATCTTGGAAATCAAAAGACAAATAAATTAGGATAAAGTCAAAAAATGTTTGGCTTCGACAGGTTGAAAAATAAGCGCCCTCTCTCTAATAAGCGCCCCGGGGCGCTTAATAGAGATAATACTCAATCTTAGCAAAAACGTTATGGCAAAAAAATTTAAGCGAGAAAACAATAAGAACTAAAATGCGAGAAATGATCACTTTTTTCGCTTCGGGATTCAACGATTTTCGGGATCGAAAATTTTTCGGGATCGGAAATGATCGGGCGGGATTTCGGGACGGGATTTTATCTCAAAATCTGCTCGGACGGGATCGGAATCACGACGAAATCCCGTCCCGTTTCTGTCTCTAATTTTTACCCTGAATTCTGCCCAATTTTTGGTTTATCAAATTTTTGGTCAATAAATTATTATTTCACCATTTGCGCAGGATTGGACGCAAATGACGGCTATTAATGGATCCCAAAGACACTTTTATCTTACTATTTCCATGTAATCTCTATTAAGATCACCGACCCGTTTAATTTCAAACCCTCCTTGAAGGGTTCAGAGTGGGCTCGCTTATCAATTATTAATCAAACCTGATTTAGACGTATTCTTTTGTTATACTTGCCAAAGTTTATATTGATTCTAAAGTGACTAACACTTTCTGATGGGTTGCAAATTTTTTATTTATAAAAACTATGCAAAAAATTTTGATGAGTTTCAAAACTGACCTTTTCGAAGGAAACCTGACCCCATCGAAAAATTTCAAATTTTTTTGCTGCCCATTTGAAATACAAAGAATGAAAAGAATTGATTAATGAAACAATGAAAATGTAATTTGCGCCAAAAACTTTGGTTGTTAAAACGTAGGAAGTATTAAAACTCATAGAGAAAATTTTGCATAATTTAATTCGAGTTTTGTATGTCATTCTGAGATGTGCAAGTGAGCAAACCACAGGTCTGTATACTTTGCGTGTAAGGATGTGACACACATATCATACGTCTTGAGATTGTGAGATTGTCAGCGGGGGTTAGAGGTTGTCGGCGAACGTCTTATTTCGAACCGACAACTAATTGCTGGGTTTGTGAGCACTTTTTCAAGAGGTTGTAAAATCTTCATTTTTAGCGTTTTAGACATTCTGTTTGAACAGTTTTGTACATACAGTCGAACCTGGCTAAACCGTCACCCCTGGGTTAACCAGGGCGACGGGTTACCGAGGGTGTAGGATTACAAAGAGCAAGTATCGATAAGAATTTTTTATTCGAGCAATTAACAATTCAACCACCCAAATCAGACGCTAAACAGTAGGCAAGAAGTCCTTGATCCTATTTTGCTTCTGCGACTTCCTTTGCTCTTGATGAAAGACCTCATCCAAGGCGTCGCTGTGTTGAGGGTGGAAAAAAAATTGGCGGAAATTTGAAAACTTTTCCGCAATATGCTAGGTGACAGCTTATCAAGGGTAATTTTCTTTGTTGATTGTGGACGGAGGGTGACGGGTTAACAGGAGTGACGGGTTGATGGGGGTAAGATTAGCGGAATTTATTTGTCGTTGTTGTTTTTGTATCATTTTATAGTACAGTCGAACCTGGGTTATCCGACACCCCAGTTAACCGACGACACCCTCTTTTATCCGACACCATGAGCCCGATTTGGTTGTCCTGGTAAACCTACACCGCAGTCATCCGACACCTCGTTTAACCGACACCTCGTTTATCCGACACCATAAGGGCGGTCGCTTTGGGTGTCGGATAACCCAGGTTTGACTGTATAGGAATAGGGATTAGGGAAAATAAATAAACATAGGGTGGGATGTGTTCGGTTGTATGAGGCGGGCTTAGTCATCGCTTAACCGAGATTTTCAAAGCTTTTGCGGTCAGTTGATCGGTTAACGTTTAAACCAGGGCTCCCATGTTTTTTTCTCAAAAATCAGAATGGATAGCTGAATTTCAATAATATTTCTCTTCAGTTTGGATTTTCTTTCGTAGTTCTTCATTCTTTATCAGCAACTGGTAGACTACGGCACAGTCTATATCGAAATTGACGCGTATTTGAAGAAGAGCCTTGATCGAAAACAGAGAAAAACGTAAAAAGTGTTTGTGGCAATTTACAAATTTAGCCAGTTTTGTTTCTGTTTTGCCAAACAAATCAAACCTTTTCGTTAAAAATCAAACCTTTTCTGATTAATCAAACGAGATGGGAGCCCTGGTTTAAACCGATTGTCCAACCGCCAGTTATTGCTTTTAATGGCCCACTTTTTACGCCAAAAATAAGAAATACTGTCCTACACCTTTTTTGTTTTTCGCCTCACATGGGAACCTTTTGAACTGTGAAATCGAATTCGAAAATTCCGACAATGCCATCTTGCAGAGCATGGTCGATTCACTACAAAGAATTTTTAGCGAACAGACAGAAAAAATCAAATCAAGGGACTCGAGAAACATGTCGAAATAGGCCAACATTGCCTTGGTCTAATAGTGGTGAAATGTTTATAAGATGTTAGTGTAACCCATCAATTGATAAGAGCTATTTGAAATATGTTTACTGCCGAACCAAGAATGAGTCAGAGGAGATGGAGCGTCGAATTTTTTTCATGTTCAAAGTCCAAATCAAGGCTGTATCGACGATTAAAAAAGTGGATTGGTTATTTATAGAAAAAAAGTCACGAAAATTGATATTTCTTTAAACAAAGTGTGTGACCCTATCCAACAAGAGGGAGTTTTTTTGCCTTGGTCACCAGTGTTGTTTTAAGAACTTTCTAGACTTTAGGTTTAGACTGGCAAGGGTTGTCCAGCGTATGTTATGACTTGCTCAAAAATATCTCAGACAAAAAATATCTTTGACTAATTTTTAGTCTGATCCTAACATACGCTGGCCTAACCTTGCATAAGACTTAAAGATAACGAAAAAATTTAAGAGAGGCGACCAAGGCAAAAACACCCCTCCCTGGATAGGGCCAATTATGTGAAAAATTTTGGCTATTTTTGATACCGCTCCAGATATCGTATATCCGACGCATGCATGGTCCGTATGCTTAAATGCAAGAATATGAATTGAAAACGTTGTTATTTTTGATAAATATTATTCGTTGCCCTGAGCACTTTTTAATAAAATTGGGCAACTTTTTGGGGAGTCAACTGTTTGGCGGTAAATAAAAAATGTTTAGAGGAGTTTTTAATTCTTATCCCCATTAATTCTTTACGCAATTTTTATTATGGACATTGATGCAAGTGGGTATCATAATCCGCAAGCTACACTAATTTTTTCTTGGTTCAGGTCCATCAGCCACGGGTGAATCTAGCTCTAAGACTGTCGACCAACCTAGTGACCTCCCTGTAATAACACTGCCTCCATCCACTACCACCCCTTTCCCAGAATTAATCAGAGAGTTCACAGCCACAGTTGTGTTTGAGAAGAGTGAAGACCAGGTCAACGAGATCAGCACCACAATTCCAGAAACGACAATCTCAACTATCACAACTGCTTTTACAACATTGCCAGATGGAGAAGAGCAAGAGGAGCACAATTTAGAACAGCCAATACAAGGAGAGGAGCACGAAGAAGAGGTGACAACTCTATCATCCGAACCAGAGGAACACGCCATAGATGCCTTTCTGAACAAGGCCAACACCAGCAACTCCACCGAAGAGACTGACAAGGAGGAAGAGGAGATAACTGAGGTGCTCATTGACTCCGACAACCTCAAACACAAGTTGAATGATGAGGGAAGTGAGGCAGAGTTGAGTGACCAGGTAGGCTAACTGCTAGTAGCATTTTTTTATTCCTGAACATTTATATTTAAGGTTATTTTACATGATTACAATGTATACCTAGAAAGGGCACGTTTTCTGGCCACTGGACCCATAATTTTATTAAATCCTCAATGCAAATTTATAATATATGCCTCGGTTTCCTTGTTGGTTTGCTTGTCCATCGTTGCTAAGGCTTTTTCTTTTTGCAGTCCGGGAAACAATAGATACAATATTAGGCACATAATAACAATTTAAAATACTGCAGCTACGGAAGGTAGCTCCGCTAGGCCTCCGTCCGAATAAGTGCCTCAACAAATTTCAAATACCACATTGTGTTAAAAAAAATTATTTTGGCTGTGAACATAACCATACTTGCACGGGCGCCGGCGCCACCGCCGGCGCCCTTGTGTATTTACAAAACCGGCGCCGGCGCCCGTTTTTTTCATGGCTGGCGCCGGCGCCGGCGCCCTTAATTTGTTAAAAATACACCAATTTTTAAATTTATATTTTTTATATATACTGGCTGCTGAGTTCAGAAACAAGAGCACGTAATCTGTTTTAAATTATGTTTTATGCGATTGTTTTTAAATACAGTTATACCTCAGCTCGTTTATAGCACAAAATCTGTACCATATTTTTGTCCGTAAAAGTAAAAACCTTTAAAATAAAAATTTGTTTTGTTTGATTTATTAATAGAATAAACCCAATCTGGCGCCGGCGCCTTAATTATACCCTGGCGCCGGCGCCGAAATTTTGAAAAGCCTGGCGCCGGCGTCGGCGTCGGCGCCGGCGCCCCATTACACCCTGGCGCCCTGGCGCCGGCGCCGCAAGCGGCGCCAGCGCCGAAATTTGAAAATGCCCGGCGACGCTTGCGGCGCCGGCGCCGAAATTTTGAAAAGCCTGGCGCCGGCGCCGACGCGGTTTTTCCCAAACGTGCAAGTATGAACATAACTATGCCGGAAATAAGTCTGTGTTAAGGATATATAAAAATCATCAAAAATAATTTGATGGGTGGCATTTTTGTCGCTGAGCCCCACCCCCTAATTTTTAGTGATTTCTACAAAATTCTTCGCTTTCCCAGCCTGGGGTTTGGTGGCCTATTGGTTAAGTGATTCCTTGCGGATCCAAAGGGAGTGGGATCAAATATCCCCTCCATTCCACTTTTTCCACTTCACGAGCTGGTGGCCGTCACCGCTCGCGACAGGAGAGGCGCTGCACGTACCCACTATACTACTCCGAGAAACTCCCGATAAAAGCAAAAGGAACAGTTATAAAGAAAAAATCACTGAATTTAGCAAAACCAATTCTGCGAAAATCATGAAATGAGGAAGGAATGTTTTGCACATTTTGCCGAATTTTGCACAAAAATGCTACCTTTTGCTTTTCGAAAAGGTGGCAAAAAATTATAAAAGGTGGCAAGTTAACCACCCTGGGGCAGGAGGACGAACGACAATATTGCCCGATGGGCTTCGTAAATTCAAAACTCAATTGGACTTTTTGTGGTGAATATAAAAAACTAGGGTTGTCAGGAGTAGTCTTATTTCGAACAGACGACTAATTGCTGGGTTTGTGAGCACTTTTTCAACAGGCTATGAAATCTTCATTTACTGCATTTCAGACATTTTCTTCGAACCGTTTTACGCAGAAATGCAAAATCTACAAAACAGTCAAAAAAAAAAAATGTCTGAAATGCGAAAATTAAGCATTTACAGCCTGTTGAAAAAGTGCTCACAAACCCAGCAATAAGTCGTCGGTTCGAAATAACACTTACTCCCGACAACCACAAAAGAAGTTACACCATTTTGCAAAATTAATGTCATTGCCGAAAGGCACCATTATAGAGTTTAAAGTTAGAGTTATTGTTTATAGTTGGAGTTCATTGTTAGTGGCCATGCACCATTACATTGTTAAAGTAAAAGATAATGTTAAAGATAAAGTTCAAAGTTAATGTTAATGTTTGCGCAAATGCACCATTTTAAGATTAAAGTTATAGTTAATGTTTAATGTTAAAGTTTTTTTTGACATGCACTATCTAAGAGCTAAGAGTCGTATTTTGGAAGTATTTTCAAATTACGGAGCTAATTTTTTAAAGTCAAATTTTGTTTCTTTAGCTTTTGATACTTGGAATGTTACTAAAAACTTGAAAAAATATAAATTTATTTAAAATATATCATCAAAAATATGTCTGTTTAAATCAATTAAGGTGGTGGTGGTTTTGCGGTGGTTTTGGTAGTTTGGGGTGGTTTAGGATGGTTTGGCGTATTTGGGATAATTCTGGGGTGTTTGAGTGGTTAAAAATGGGTTAGGGGATTCGCGATGTTCATGGCGTGAATTCGCAAAATCTATGGCGTCAAATGGCGATTCCGACTTAATAATTAAAAATTACCATGTTTTTCAACATGGGCCGTTGCAAAAAAAAACTCTAAATGCATTTTATGATCTTATAAGTATGAACCAGTAGGTAATAGGATAGGAAGGGGGGGGAATATAAGCCAGTAGCTGCTTCAGGGGTGGGGGTATAAGCCATTAGCGCCTAACATTCCTAAATTGCAGGTGGCTCGCAATCAAATTCATCCAGCAGACAGCTTTCGGCCAGGCATACCTCGGAAAGTAGCCAGCATGACGACTGTGGATGGCAGCAAAGTGCATGTGAATGCCATGTGTCTGCACCATGGTGTTAATGTCACTTTCAGGATTCTCAATCAAGCGGTACCTATTTTTCCATTATATTCTTTTCTAGAGCACCATCATCGAAGAATATTAGAAACGTTTTTGCGGCGTTCGCAATTGCTAAATCAAAAAAGTTTTGACAGGAATCGCTTCCCATCAACTGTATAATTCTTTTTAAAGATATATATTTTTTAAAATTTTTCATGGGTTTTACAGGTGTTAAACTTGGTTTACAGCCAACCCTCGATTTAACGACACCCGACACCTCGGGTCCGACACTTTTTTTAGCTCGATTTTTGAAGCCTTTTGCCAGTTGTCTTTGGTCAGACTAGTCCGAAATATCGCAAGGATTCTGATTTCGCCGATCATTTTTGTAATAACAGTTTTGCGGGTACTCGATTTAACGATACCCCTTTGTCAAAATAGAGTCGTTAAATCGAGTACCCGCGGGTTCTTTCGGCAAAACTGTTGTTATTTACAAAAATGATCGGTGAAATCAGAAGGCAGGAGTGCTTTATACGCCGTCCTCCCAAAAGTGTGTTTTGACCATTTTTTCGAGCTTTTCAGGTTGTAATTCGGCAAAAAAACATGCTATTAGGTGGCGGAAAGACATTTTTCGAAAAAAATATTTTCGACCAAAAATCGACTTTTTTGACTATTTTGAAAATTTCAAAATGCAAGAGCAAGATTAAATACGACCACACACCACAACATTCACAAAAAGAATGATTTTTTCGTCAAAAAAGTCGATTTTCGAAAATATTTTTTTTTCGAAAAATGTCTTTCCGCCACCTAATAACATGTTTTTTTCGCCTAATCACAGCCTGAAAAGCTCGAAAAAACGGTCAAAACACACTTTTGGGAGGACGGCGTATCAAACACTTTAGCCAATCAGAATCTACGCGATAATCGGACTAGTCTGACCAAAGACAGCTGGCAAAGGGCTTCAAAAAATCGAGCTAAAAAAGTGTCAAACCCTAGACAGGAACGAACTTTCTTGAGCGTCGTTAAAGCGACGGTTCATTGTATATCCATTTTGATTAGGCTATCCTTAAAATCGTCAGCACTCCACATGTTTCAGTTTCATCCCAAGAATTTATCTGCCGGCAAATTCCTTGATTGACGTAGACAAGACGTGACAAGTTTCGAAATTTAAAAATTTCAAAAAAAATTTTACTGGGTTTCCTATGAAAAAGAATTTTAAAAGACAGCGAAATTTTTTGCGAATTCTTATTAATTGAAAAATTTTGCAACCCATCACAAGGAGCTAGTCACTTGCTTGTCACTGATCGAGGTAGAGCCACACAACCTAAAGTCCTGAATTAATAGCAAATTGACTAGAACTCTCTGATGGGTTGCAAAAAGTTTTGATTCTGAAAAATTACATAAAATTAAATGGGTTGTAAAGTTGAGTTTTTTATAGAAAAATTTTAAATTTGAACTCATTCAAAATAAAATAAATGTGATTTCAGTGCTCAGGTACATTTTGTCAAATAAAGTACAATTTAGCCATTATGTTAAAAAGTGCCATTTTATCCAGTGATTATTGGGTTTTGAGTGACAACAAAAAGAACTTGACGTAAAATCTCAAAAGTTGTAAAGAACCTTGAACTAAAGCCCTGACCTAGAACAATTTAGGCCGGATCTCAACGGTTTCCGATTCACTTTAACTTTCACTTTTTATTTTTCAATTGGTTTTTTCGGAAAAAAAAGTAATTCTTTTTTTAAATTAAAAAAAAACCGTCGAAATTCATCACTCGTCTATGTTTTAAATCACCCTATACCGCCCAAAGTTTTCGTTTTACATCCTCAAAAATTATTTGCAGAAATACACAGGAGCAGTGTATGCAGCTGAACGCTTCTCTCAGTGCCGAATATTTGTGGAAGATAAACAGGAGTTTGCCATTTTCATCCATCGACCCAACTTCAACAATTTGTGCAATGCTTTGGAAACTGTGAAACACTTATCTAGTATTTTACCATTATAATAAAATCCAATTTGAGGACGGGGAGTTGGCAGCTGTGCTTGTGATGAGCAATGACATGGTGTTGCCATATGATGTGACCACCAAGGACGACTTCTTCTACCAAATATCCTGTGACTACCAGGCTGGCGATTCAGAAGACTCGGTGGTCGAGGGTGAGGGAAGCGACAGCTCAAAAAACGCCAAAGAGCTTCACTCCGGTATTGTAGTTGGGTGGGTTTTTCTTAATATTACTAAAGTTGGGTTTCTTGCAAGCATTTACCATAGTTCAATAGCTTGTAAATATAAATATCAAAGGTGGGGAAACTTTTTCTTTTTCTGTCCTTTTTTAACAAAATTATCACTTAAAATGGTTTTTAAACACTCCTAGAGAATCCCGATTTTGTGGGGCGAGTGGGCTGGATTCACGATGTATCAAAGTAGCTTTTTAGGGGATTTATACCATAGTAGCGTCAAAATTTGCTGGTTTCCAACTTGAAACGCACGATTGCGCCCATTCAAAGATCAAAATCGAATAAGTTTCAAGTTGAAACTTTCAACGGGTTCCAAAAAATAAATCAAAAAATAACAATGAAGTGCCTACCCGGGATTCACTTCGAAATCGAAAATTTCTATATATTCAAAGTAGATGACTAATTGTCTGATGGGTTTCGTAATCATAACTAGATTTGCAATTTATCGCAAAATTCATTACCAATTTTACTAAAAAATATTTATTAGCAAAACTCTACTACATATGCATCTACTTTAATTTAAAAATTTGTTAATTCCAATCTCCACAAAGGTGTGATAAAACGCTGAAAAGTCTGGAGTCAGAGTCCGAGCCGGTGATCAGTTTTTTTTGTTTTTAACCATCATTGAGAAGAAAAACACAATAATAAAACCCACAAAAACTAAGTATCGTGAGGCAACTTATTATTTGGTTTGAGGAATTTAGCGCAGAAGAAAATTTAGTCGGATAGTTATGGCTACGTCTGACAAGGGTAGTCTTATTTCGATGTGTCGACTTATTCTCGGGCTTGACAGCATTTTTTGATCAGCCTGTAAAAACTTCCTTTTCAACGTTTCAGACATTCCTCCAAAAAGGCAAAATCTACAAAAAAGTTTAAAAGGAATGTTTAAAATGTTGAAATGGAAATTTTTACAGGCTCATGAAAAAGTGCTGTCAAACCCAGGAGTCAAACCCTGTCAAACCCTTAGTCTGCACGTCGGAATGAGACTACCCCTGCCAACCCAAAATAAAACTATCCTTGCCAACCCTACTTATGAGTATGATCTACTTTTTAATACAGCGGACCAGAGCCCAAATTTGTGATGTCTTCGGGTAGGGCAGCCATCAGTCATCACAACCACCGAAGACCACATGCCGACGACATGCAGGTATGCTCAATATCCTCCAAAATTAAAAATTCCCTGAAAAACAAATATGTTTTCAGACCAGAGTGAATCTAAGAATTCTCAGAAATGGCAGGCCAGTCAACAATGTGTTCATTGGTGAGCGCCTAACAGCTGTCGTGGAAAGTGATATTGATGGTAGGAGCTTGAAATTTTCTAGAAATTGCAGAATCCTTAATACCTTTAACAATCCCGCGCCCCGAAAAGTGACATAACATGCTCAAGAAAAAACTTAATTTAAATTTTTTGATGCGCAACATTCTTAGGCCTGTTTCACAATGCATCTTCAATCCTCAACATCAGCGAAGTGCTTTTTGCATTTTTCAGCTTATTATTTTTATATCAGTCTTCTGCAATTTTGGTGTTAAACGAATGACATGAATCTCAGCTTCAATACGACACCATACATGCCAATGAAAATTAAAGTTGTCAGGCTGAAAAAAAATCCGAGAACACCTCCAAAAACGCCACGGTTGTCGGGGGTAGTCTTATTTCGAACCGATGACTAATTGCTGGGTTTGTGAGCACTTTTTCAACAGGCTGTAAATGCTTAATTTTCGCATTTCAGACATTTTTTTTTGACTGTTTTGTAGATTTTGCATTTCTGCGTAAAACGGTTCGAAGAAAATGTCTGAAATGCAGTAAATGAAGATTTCATAGCCTGTTGAAAAAGTGCTCACAAACCCAGCAATTAGTCGTCTGTTCGAAATAAGACTACCCCTTTACAACCCTAGTTTTTTATATTCACCACAAAAAGAACAATTGAGTTTTGATTTACGAAGCCCATGGGGCACTATTGTCGTTGGTCACACCACTATATTTAACCACAAATCAACCAATTTTCTCTTGGTTGATTTTGGCTAAATTTATAAATTGCCACAAATACTTTTTTACGTTTTTCTCTGTTTTCGATCAAGGCTCTTCTTCAAATACGCGTCAATTTCGATATAGACTGTACCGGAGTCTACCCGTTGCTGATAAAGAATGAAGAACTACGAAAGAAAATCCAAACTGAAGAGAAATATTATTGAAAATTAGGGTTGTCGGGTACAGTCTTATTTCGAACCGACGACTAGTTGTAGGGTTTATGAGCACTTCTTCAACAGGATGTGAAATCTTCATTTACTGCATTTCAGACATTTTTTGAACAAACAACTTCTTTTGTAGATTATGCCTTTCTGCGTGAAACGGTTCAAAAAAATGTCTGAAACGAAAAAAATGAATATTTCACAGCCTGTTGAAAAAGTGCTCACAAACCCAGCAATTAATCGTCTCTTCGAAATAAGATCACCCCTAAAAAAATGAATTTGCGAACTGTGAGAGATCTAAATCTAATTATCAAATCCAAATCTATGTGGTTGTCGGCAAAGTCCTCCAACGACTCCAGAGTGATTAAAACCTTTTGATGGGTCTCGAAACTCAAAAGTTCGTTTCCAGCCTAATGTCTGATACTTTTTACTGACACTTCGCAGTTCGCTGACGGTTTAAATTGGACAGCTGTTAGGAAATTGAAATTTCTGCGATTAGTAGTCCTAGACTTACAAATCAGTAATAAAAAGACCTGAAAATTTGAGATAAAAAAGGTGTCGGACACAAGGTGGCAATAAACTTTTGCACTAGATTTTTCTGTGTTTTTTTTTTTGGGTCAGTGTGCAATAGGAATTTGTATAGTACCAAGGGTGGTAAAATTGTAACGACTAAGTTTGGACTGCCAAGGCAGTTTTTCCCACATCAAAAAAAAAGATTGAAAATTCATCTACCCTCTTATATTTTTAGCCAGCAGACTAAGTGTAGCTGATTGCAATGCCACTCGAGTGGGTGGAAGACAACCCAGGCCAAATTCTGTTCAACTTATTGACAGAGGGTTGATTTAAAAAAATGAAAATAAAGTCACATTTGACATTTTCAGGTGCACCCTAATGCCTCAAATCATTGGGAACATGGTAAGGGGCCAGAATGGCCTAGAAGCTCCTCTAACAGCCTTCAGAATAGATGGAAGTGATCAGATAGATATAGTGTGTAGTGTAGTGGTTTGTAGGATCAGATGTCCCGACAAGGTAAGCAATTATACTAAATTTAGCTGATTTTTCGGACCACAGGGTGAGTCATAAAATTTCGCCGTCTTCCAAATTCCCGTCTTTTTACCTTTCTTTGGTTGTTTCGGTCAAATTTTTGATTTACAAAGGGCCGGGTCGATATATTCACTGTGTTGATAAACTGTCTTCAGGCAAATTTCAGAATTTTCTATTGAAATTTTAAATCCGTAACTGATCGAAGTCTATCATTTTTATAAATAGTAAATTATCAGAAAACAGTTGGTTGGATTAGGTCTGCGAAAAACTTTTCGATTGCCTTATATTTTTACGTGCATTATTGTTTTACTTCCATTAAATCAAAAGCAGGGTTGCTTTTCTGTCCGGACAGAAAAGATTTGGAAAGTTAGCCGGAAAACTCTCCGATTGGTGGTGAGAAATCGGACAGAAATAACAAAGCGGGTATACAGTTAACTGCAACTTCACATGCATAGTTAACTGCATAGTTAATTGCACAGTTATCTGCAGTTAACTGTTTTTTACTTACCGATTTTTGGTAAGTTATACAGGCTGTGGTAACTTACTGGTAAGTTACCGTGGTAACTTACCGTCTCCTAATCCTAGTGAAAACGCATAAAAATGAGGTGTAACATGGGCTTGGCCCACAGGCAGTTTCTGTACTCCTCTTTTTATTTCTTTCCATTTTTTGGAAAACTTTCCGTGTCTTTTCTGTCAGGAAAGTTTTCCGGAATGCTTTCCATGCAGTAACCCTGATCAAAAAGCGCCCCCTTGCGTTCAAAATTGTGTTCTTGGCATTGCGTTTTTGACACATTTTTCGAAGACTTCCTAGGGTTACACCCATTTTGTAGCCAGTGAGATGAGCTACAAAATCAGTGGTAACTTGCCCGAGAGAATTTTTCAAAAATGGGTCAAAAACACAATGCCACAAACACGTTTTTTGAATTTAGGGGGGGGTGGGGTGTGGTTCTAATAGGAAATATACGGTAATAATTTATATTTTTTCGTAACATCAGCCAATTCAAAGGCATATTTTCTAGAAACTTCAGATACATAGGAATCTGAAAGTGATAGATTGAGTCAAATAAACATTGTATCTAATTTAAAAAGGTCCAACTAATAGCTGTTCGAATCTTTCCGGAACCTTTTATATTGCGGCAATACTTTTGTTTGATCTGTCACAAATTACTTAACCAACACTTGATAATAAATTAAAAAAGTAAAAATTGGAAATGAAATCTAGCCCAACAAATGTCCAGTGATCCGGACCAGAAGAGCCCCTACAGCCAGAGATGCTGACCAAGACACCATCACAGTGGACCACAGACTCAGGGTGATGGTTGCTGATGATGAGCTGGATGAGGAAAACCAGGAAGATGAAGATTCCAGCAAGCATTCCTACAAGGCATCTTCCCATCAACCCAAACACTCAAATGCTCTCCTCAGATTCTTCGATATTGACAGCAGGAATGGAGTTGGTGGGTCAACTTATCATATAATTATAATTGCTCTCACTAAAGGCAACAAAATCTACTCTGAAAACTTTATTCTTAAATTTCCCTTCATGCAACTAAGGCTTTTAAAAACGCTCAAAAATGTTTTTTTTCTTCAAAAAAAATTTCATGTGACTTTTTGCTTTGTATTTAGTAAAGTCTGGACTTTTGACTAAATGTGAATCAAATGAATAAAAAACCTGGTTGTGACTAGGCTTGGGGACGGGACTGGAATCCCACGGGATTCCCGGTTTGGGAATCCCGAAAGTTTTCAAAATCCCGATCTCGAATCTCGCTGGAAAAAAATATTGAAATTCCGAATGCCGCCGAGTAACATTCTAAAAATCCCGAGAAAATCCCGAAATTTTTCAGTTCAAATTTACGTTGTCTCAGCGTGAAAAATGCGATTTTAAAAACTTTATTTGATATATTCATACTAATTATTTAAATGTTTTATTATTGTCGTAGTTTTTCCGTCTTTTGTGTGCTGAAGTTGTGTGCTTACATGTTTTTATTTCAGGCAAAATGAAGCACAACATTTGGAAGATCAATCTTTACGAGCGGTCCGGAGTGGATGGCGTCTGCTGGGGAATCTGTGAAGTCTGCCGTGACGCTGGTGCAAAGAAGATCAAGTACAAGGTGGATGGCACTCTGATGGAAGTGTCAAATCGCTCATCATCCACACGAAACAGCATCCGCAGTATGAAGCAAAACTTGAGAACCAAATTGGGACGTGTTCAGCTACAGAAGGGGCCAACTGGATTAATACAACGCCGAACAACTGATTTTTTTGAACAAGGCCCTTCAATATGTTAAATTTACTTACTGATCGTTGCTTAATGTAATTTGTTTGAAAAATTCTTTAATAAAATTGTTGAAGACATACTTGTGCTTTAGTTTTTAAAAAATCCCGAATCCCGAAAATTTTTGGAATCCCGATCCCGAATCCCGCCGGTACCCCGAATCCCCAAGCCTGGTATTTTATATATGAAAGGTATTCTATACTAGCGCCTAAGTTTCATAAAAAGTTAATCAGAACAATTTAAATAAATATGTTTGATGGGTTTCCAAAATTGAATTTGTAACCGCCAAATTTTATTTTGGAAACCTATTAACATTTTTATTCCACGTGTTCTAATCACTCCAAGGAAAGAACATTTGCGGCCATGCCAATTTTAATTTTTTCATTTGTGGGCGATGACTGTTTTGCTCTAAAAGTGTTCGAATGTTTTTTGCATTATTTTTTTATTTGTATTTAAAATTTGAATTTTGCTCATTAGTCGAGAAAAATCTTGAATACACAGCAAAAAATTTTTTGTGCGACCAATCTGGCAATGTCAAGGAACATCGGGTTCCACAAGTCAATGATTCAAAGTTGCGCCGACAGTAGTATCACACTCAATTGAATTTTATCTGTCGGATAAAATTTGATGTATGTACATATACATCGGAAAATTGAGAAATGGGTTTCATTATGAGAAACATTTCAGAACAATTGGAATAAAAATGTTTGATGGGTTTCAAAAATTGAATTTGGCAGATGCCAAATTCGGCAGATGCCAAATTCAAATTTGGAAACCCATCAAACATTTTTATTCCAAATGTTCTTAAATATTTTTCAGAAAGAAACCCATTTTTTAATTTTTCGATGAATATTTTTTACCTCGGTTTTTGAAGTTTTTTGCCAAACATGATTCGTTACTCCAGTCTAAAAAATTGCAAGGATTATGAATTGAAAACCCAACAATTTTGTCGTAAATGCCCGCAGGTCTCGTCATAACGTACCCCCATTTTTGAAAAAAAAGGGTACGCTGCATTGAGATGCACGGAGTGTCAAAATCGAAAAAGTGTAAACTTATGGGTTTGCCGTCGAATCAAAATTGCTTATTTTTTGTTTAGCTAACTCTTTTGGTACTTTTGTACCTGGGGGTGGGGCCCTTTTTAGTTAACTTTGAATAGTGTTTTAATGTCTCCTAAGTAATTTTTATATGCTAAAAACGAAAAAAAAAAGGTTTTTTTTCTAACATTTTTCCCTATTAAAAATTAAGTTTTTGAAATTTTTTTTGTTGCCACAGGACCACCAGTTTCATTGGTCCCCTCAGTTAAAATGTTTTATAGTGTGATGTCTTACCACATTTTGATCACTAGAGCTCGGCAAAAAAGCTCCTTGATGCATTTTATGATCAAGAGTTTTGCTCGGAATTATGTCTAAGGTAAGTGAGTGCGCGCATCTCTAACCAACCAAGGTAGCCCTGCGATTATAGTTTCTGATGAAGTATCATTTATTGCATGACCTTATTAAAATTTAAAACAATAAAGTTAAAGCATGAAAGTAGTCAGAAAAATAATTCAGATCATACTTTTACTTGTTTGCGTTACATTTAAAAAAAATGTTAGAGTGAACAATATTTCTTAAGAAACAAGAATCGCAGGGCTACCTGATGATGTAATCACTTTGAAAAAAAAACATAGGCCAACCCTTGCCAGTCTAAACCTAAAGCCTAGAAAGTCCTTAAAACAACACTGGTGACCAAGGCGAAAAACTCCCTCTTGTTGGATAGGGTCACACACTTTGTTTGGAGACATATCAATTTTCGTGATTTTTTTTCTATAAATAACCAATCCACTTTTTTAATCGTCGATACAGCCGTCGCGCGGGCTTCTGTGACTCATTCTTGGTTCGGCAGTAACCATATTTCAAATAGCTCTTATCAATTGATGGGTTCCACTAACACCTTATAAACATTTCACCACTATTAGACCAAGGCAATGTTGGCCTATTTCGACATGTTTCTCGAGTCCCTTGATTGGATTTTTTCTGTCTGTTCGCTAAAAATTCTTTGTAGTGAATCGACCACGCTCTACAAGATGGCATTGTCGGAATTTTCGAATTCGATTTCACAGTTCAAACGGTTCCCGTGTGAGGCAAAAAACAAAAAAGGTGTAGGACAGCATTTCTTATTTTTGGCGTAAAAAGTGGGCCATTAAAAGCAATAACTGGCGGTTGGACAATCGGTTTAAACGCTAACCGCTCAATTGACCGGAAAAGCTTTGAAAAGGTCGGTTAAGCGGTAACTAAGTGCGCCTCATAAAAACGAACACATCCTACCCAATATTCGAGGGGCAATAAATTCACATAAATTTTAGATTCACCTAGTGGTTTTATGAAAATTTCGGTTTTGGTTAATTTTGCAATGCACCGTAATTTGAGATGACTGGATGCCAGAAATGCTTCTGTCCACACTCATTTAGTACCAAAATGGTCCTTAGGACTTGGCACGTCGATTGCAATCTTCACACCTGTTGACGCACCCGACTGGGATGGGCTAGATCCTTGGGGAATGTTTAGGCGGAGTAATCAGGTTAAGGTTGAATCCAAGTGGACTTTGGTTAGTTACTTTCAAATCCTCTAATCAAATGGTCAATTTTTAATTTTTTTTGCTTTTAAAGCATATTTCAATGCATTTGGAGACCGTTGAACATTCAAAATTTTGCATTCAAAAAATTTCGTGTTGAAAATCACATACTCCCCCTTAGGGTCAAAATGACTAAATTTGAGGGTCGATTTTAGAGGATTTTTAAAATTTGTGGCGCTACCGGAGTATAACCCCCCCAAATGAAATTTTTTTTGAACTTTTTCAAAACACCTGGTTAGAGATGCGCACACCCACATACCTTAGACATAATTCCGAGCAAGACTCTTGATCAAAAATGCATTTAGAGGCTCTTTTTGCTGAGCTCCAGTGACCAAAACATGGTAAAACAGGCAAATGGTCGAAATTTAAAAATGCCCAAAACTCAATTTTTTATTCACCAGAACACAAAAATAATGTCTTTTTGAACTTCTGAGGTGATTTTAGGGTTATATAGGGTGTTTGGGAACATTTAAAAAAATTGATTTGGGAGGGGGGGTATACTCCGGTAGGGTCAAATTTGTTTTAATTTGAGCTCTTGCAAATTTTATCTAATAAATAACTCATAATAAAGCAATAATTAAAAAAATGAAATTTCTTACAGAAAAATGATGAAAAAAATTCGACCCTAGTATAGAATACCCCCTTCCAAAACTTATGCCTTCTAAAACTTAAGTAAAGAGCACCCAAATATATATTCCAGACCCCAGAAAAAGTGCGTAAAACACTTATTAGTCACAACTTCCATACGCTGGCTTACCCCTAAGCCTAAGGGCTAAGCCTAAACTTGTTGTGGTACTTATCCTTTATCCGGACCCCACCTTTCACTACTAGTGATTCACTAGTAGTGAAAGGCTAAAGTACACTATTTGGGGTAGCTCAAAAGTGCGTTTTTTAAGGGAAAGTATGTCTCAGGCCCTAAAAACGATGGAAAAGGCGAAAAAAAGTGTGGGAAGGACGTTTTTCGAAAAAAGAATTAAATAAAAAAGGAAGTAAAGTTCATTGAGAGGTGCAAAAAATAGGTGCGGTCCGGATAAAGGATAAGTACCCTTGTTGTTCCAAAGGGTAGTTTCAACAATTTTTAGAAGGTCTGATTTTTTTGGGGAGGGGGAGGTATTCTATACTATCGCCGAAAATTCAAATGTCATACAGAACAGAATGCCACATCGAGTATGCGATTTTTGAATCTTGACACACCCACGGGGTTTCAAAGTAGTCAAAAATCGGCAGTAGGTGACTTTGCGGGAAACTGAAAAACTATTAGAGTTTGATTAAAAATAACTTATTTTACAGGGAAAAAGGCCTCTCGTTTGCTTGAGATGGCCTCTAGTTTTCTAAATTCTGACTTTAGAAAATTCTATCTGACTTTTCTGATAGAGGAGAACCAGAGGTATATAGGGTTTTTCCCACAATGCAAAGTTTGGGATTTTCCATGCAAAAGAAATTTAGTGTAATTTTAGCGCTAACTATGGTATGTACCAGAAGAGCCTGTGGCAAGCAAAAAAAGCCGTCTCTTTCCGAAATTCGTAGCTTGGCAAGCAAAAAGCGATGGAATAATGATAAGGGCAAGAAGCAGGAGCAAGCTGAAGCTAAATCTGAAGCTGCTGTAAGGGATAAAAACAAGTGGAAGAACTCGTCTATGTTGGTTATTTTTGCTCTCTTTTTATCTGGTCTCAACCTTATGTTTTAGTGAAGCGAGCTGACTTGAAGTGCGAACTCTGTCAACAACCTGATTCTAGTGGGTCTCTACGAAGGCGTTGACAATGCAGCCGATCTTCGAAGCGCATTCTCAGACATAGTCTTTCGGCAACTGATGCAAATCAAAGAAATCTCGTTTGAAATCGATCGGCAGATGGTAACGAAGGCCGTGGAATGGTTGTTAGGCCGTGGAATGGGTGAAATGTTGTTTTGATTTGACATCTGATTTCAGGTTTGTGACTGGTGATATGAAGTTTCTGTGTGCGCTGTATGGGCACCTCGGTCCAAATGCTACTCATCCATGCCTCTTCTGTGAGGCCAAGCTCAGCGACTACAAGGAAGTGGATCTTTTTCCGGCGAGGATTTTTCACTCAATGACAGCGGCTGCCACAGACTTTCAAGGTAATCCTTTCATTTACAAATTCTTTCGCCAACAGTTTACATGTTCCAGCCAAGGACAAAGCCAATCTCAAGTCGCAGGATCGAACGAAACTCAATCGAAGCTGCAAGTCCGTTGCCATGTTGCCCGCTGTAGTCATTCCGATTGCCAACGTCATTCCATCGTCTCTGCATGTAATCCAAGGGCTGGGGCAGGATCTCGTCGGAATTCTTGAAAAATTGGCTGACGAAATTGGTGGGTCCGAACTTGTGAAGCAGCTGGAAGAAATCTACAAACAACTGGGTGCGGGATCTTGCAATTTCAACTGAACTAATACCGAATGATGTTGATATTGATACTTAGCCATTATTATACAATTTTTCTTCAATAAAATAGTTTTACAAATGAAAAAATGAAGAAAAGACACACATGTCCAAAAATTAGCCTAAATTTGGCATCTCTGGCCGGACATAGCCAGAGATTCAGATCTGGAAAGTACTAAAATCGTAATTTTCGATACGAAGGATATTACAAAAAGCATTAAAAAGCATAGTATATTTGTAACATATACTTTTTGGTTCATGTTCTGCCTAAATATACTCCTTCCATATACTAACCCTATCCACGACGTAACTACCCTCCAGGTGGCCATACACTACACAACCTTTTCGCTTAGTAAAGACACCTTTACATCGCTGAAACACTTTTTTAACATAATTAATCGTGTTTTCTACAAAAATTTACCCCAGAGGGTCAAAAACTTTAAAAAAAAATATGTCATTTTCAAGGTGGAATTGAACCTGAGAGCCCAAAACATCAAAATCAAACGCTTTACCACTGCGCCATGAAATTTGAGAAACAGTCATTTTTGACTACTTTGAAACCCCGTGACACCGTGATGGGTCTACACCATAGTTGGGCATTTTTAAAAAACCACCACCGCCGCCGCCGCCGCCGCCACCGCCGGAGGTGCCGCCGTCACCACCGCCGCCGGCGGCGCCACCGGCGGCGTAAAAATTCTGCTAAATTTCGCCACCGCCGCCACCACCGACGCCGCTACTCCGCCGCTAGCGCCGCCGCCGCCGCCGGCGGCACCTTATTTTGGCGCCGCCGCCGCCGCCGGCTACTGCGTTAACGTCAAAAAAAAGTTTTATTAGTATAAGACTACAGTGAATGAACCAGTTATCTAGTTTTTCATATTTTAATAAGATGACCATTTAAGACAAGCATTGTTTTACTATTTAATAAAATTGGTCCTGTCGGAGTTTTTCTCCCTGAAGAGAGCATAGCCATAATACTAAACAGTCTTTCCACTCCTGCACTTGTAGCTGGCGCTGCTAAGATGACGAAAGCCATCTGAGAAATCGAGGAATATGTCTAAAAATGAAGTCATATTAATAAACTCACTAAAGTTATTTGTATTTTACCTCGATTCTGGCTTTCCAAAAGTCCCATGGATTACAGGTGCCAATGAAATCATCACTATTTATTTCATTGAAAAAACGTTGTAAATGATTACCTCAAAGAACAGAATGCTGGTGCTATTAGAACAACATGGCCAAAACATTTGGAAATGAATGCTCGAGACGCAGCAACTGGTTACGTTCACGAAAGTGCTTCTTCACGTTCAATTCCCTTCACAGCTAAAGAGATAAACGGCATTGCAAAAGAAGCTGTTGATCTATATCTCAGCCAAATGCGAAAAGACTTACAAGACAAAGAAAAAATTTAGAAAATTTTTGTATTTAGTTATCTTTCATTGTTCGTTCTCAGCCATTTATTCTGACTATTTGTCCAGTTGATATTTAAAAAAAAAATCTTAAATTATGACATTTGAAAATAGTGCACTTTTTGCGCAATCAAGAACACAAAGTTTTTGCCGCTAACGCCAACACCGGCGCCTCCACTGCCGCCGCCGCCGCCACCGCCGCCGCCTCCACGTGCGCCGCCACCGCCGCCACCGCCGCCGCCACCGCCGCCGCCACCACCGCCGCCCACATATTCGCCGCCGGCGCCACCGCCACCGCCGGCGGTGCTTTAATTTTTGCCGCCGGCGCCGGTGGCGGCGGCGGCGGCGATCCAACTATGGTCTACACGACGAAATTGTTGTGTTTTCAATTCGGAATCCTGTATTCCGAATTCGGAATGTTGAACTAGACTGACGAATGAGATTTGGCAAAAACTTCGAAAATTGAGGTGAAAAATCGTCAGTCGCAAGGCGGGAACGAAATTGAGATGAAACTTGACTGTAGACCACACAGTGTGTGGCACAGGGCTCCGAACTAAAAATTTTGAAATAAAGAACTTTTTCATAAAGTAAAGGAAATTTGGCCAAGAAGTGCCATTTTACTCAGTGCTTACTAGATTTTAGTACCGAAAATAAAGATTTTGACGTAAAATCTCAAAATTTCTAAAGATTTCGGGTCTAAGAACAAATCTTTAAATAAAAGACGTTTTGGAACCTTGCTGTAATAGTATTTTGTCACCTTTGAGCAGAGGAATTAATAAAGGTTATGGTGTATACAGTCGACTCTCGACAACCCGCCACCCCCTCAAGTTCGTTCCCTTTTTTTTACCTCAATTTTTGAAAAATTTTGCCGAATATGATTCGTCCGTTAATGCGAAATATTGCAGGATTCTGATTTGCTGGCCATTTTAAAATGTTTATTTGCCACTGAGACCGCGCCTTCGATAACCCACCACCCCACTTTCAAAATAGGGTGGTGGGTTATCGAGATGCGCGCGTCTCAGTGGCAAAATTTTAAACATTTTAAAAAATGACCAGCAAAATCAGAATCCTTGCAATATTTCGCATTAGATTGACGAATCATATTCAGCAAAATTTTTCAAAAATTGAGGCAAAAAAAGTGTCGGACCGGAGGCGGGAACGAATTTGAGGGGGTGGCGGGTTATCGACAGTCGACTGTATATCAATTCAGAGTATTGCCTTAACTCCACTCTACTGTTCGCTACTCTACTTCTTTTCCTTTTGTGCCTGATCGCCTTGATCGTCTCTCTGTTCACCCAGTGGTGCAATCGACGCAAATACAGTCAGTCGGCCCTGTCAGCCATTTACCCGTCCAGGTGAGTTGAACTTGAATTTACTAGGAGTATACCTAAATTTAGCTCAATTGCAGTACTGAGATGAGCAGTCACTTCCACATACCCAGAGTTGAGAGGTTCATGGCTTAGGTTCTAAAGCATCAATGGATCTAAAATATTGTTTTTTCTTTGCTGTAATTATTGCTAAGCAAAATAAAGATGATTAGTGTTGCAAACATATCCCTATTTTTTCGGTGGTGAAGTATTTTTTCAGAATACTCGGCTAGACCATCGACCGAGAATCAACCAAGCGGCTAACTTTTAGAAAGGTCAAGTTTGCCAATTTTTTGACTGCTCGTAAAAAATCTGTTTTTACAGTGCGAATTGTCTGTCTTTTCTTTTTCATATACACAATTTCACTATCCTCTTTTTAAGGGTTAACTTCTAAAATTATGCTATATATCAGAAAATCCACTTTTAATCTTCACTAACGTTCTCAGAGCATCGTTTTCGGCAAAATAGAGCTGTTGGTTTCACCATTCTCATTTATAAAGGCAGGAACGAACTTTTTGGGGTGCTGATAAACGAGGTTTGACTGTGGATAATATTTAAATCTGCCGGCTAATCTGTGAAAAGTGCCTGCTAATTTTAATTTGGCATTATCTTTTAATTTTTCGGTTATTTTTCAAATATTTTTATATGATCGTGTAGCCCAGGATCTCGGCTTTTTAACAAACTATCAAACTTTATTGAACAGTTTCAGAAATGTAGAGATTTAAGGGTTTGAATGAAGTAACTTTTATTTTTTATTATTTTTTTCAAACCCCTAAATTTTTTCATTTCTAAATGTATTCAGCAGAGTTTGATAGCTTTTTAAAAAGCTGAGATTCTGGGATGCATGGTAAGGGAACATCCATAAATTATGTCAGACTGACAGGCCATTTTTGGGAACCCTCCACCCCCCCTGTCAGAACATGTCAGAATGGGCTAGACCACCCCCCCCCTTATTGAAATCTGACAATTTTCTGACACAACTTTGTGACCCAAAATTTATTTCTGCACATTTTTTTTGAAGTTTAAAACCTTAAAAATGATAGTGTAAAATAACAGAAGCCTTTATTATATGTTAATTACATGAATTTAAGTTACAAGTGCATAAAAAATATTGCTTTTAATATGAGTTTTAATATGACTTGAAATATGTGCCTTGATGGGAAAATTCAATATTTATTTTCAAATCTATGTATAAAATATATCTATCTATATGTATATATTTTTTATATGAAAAATAATTTAAAATTTTAGAAATCTAGCTTAAATTCTTAAAATATTTAGCGAAAAATTTGCGGAAAAATCTGACATTCCTGTCAGAAAAAGGTCTTTAACCCCCCCTTGTCAGATTTTGTCAGATTGGCATGGGAACCCCCAACCCCCCTGTCAGTCTGACATAATTTATGGATGTTCCCTAATGCAAACAAAATTCAAAAATTGGGAAACAATTAGCACAAAACATCAAAGAGAAGTACAAATTTCACATTAGCGGGCATTTTTCACAAATCAGCGGGCAAAATTAAATACTACCCTTTGACTGTACCGTCAACTTTCAGTCAACAATACAGTCAGTTGGAGGCGGTTTAAACGGGACAAGTAAGTGTCGAGGTCTCGAAAATTTCGAGGCCACGACAACCCTATACCTAAAGAACACAGTTTTGTTAACGGGGGCCTACCGCATAAAGAAACTCTGTTATGCATGCTCTTTATATATTTTTTGACTCTCAGAAATCTCACAAAAAATCAGCTTGGTTCATCCACGGTAAATTCATTCACAGTTAATTCATCCAGTGGGAAATTACAGTGGATAAATTTATTTAGAGTCTCAGCTTGGGGTACCTAGGCATCCAAAAAAAATTTCTGAGTTCGATCTCAAAGATGGCTATATGTGTATGTATTTCTTACTCAGCGAATCAAAAAATGTAAAAAAAATTGAGAGTTTTCTATTTTTTAATTATAATTATGCTAAATGACAAATATACCGTGCAGTAGTTTTTTTCTGTATACAAACGATTTCACACCAGGCATGTGCACGGGCCGGCCCGGGCTTTTAGCGGCCCGGCCCGGGAATTTTAAAATTCTCAGCGGGCCGGGCTGAAAAAGTTCCGGGCCCGGGCCTGCCCGAAAAGCCCGCCATATATGACTTTCCAAAATCCCGCCTTTTTAAATTTGCTTCGACCTATTCCTTCGACTTGACTTTTTTCCCACCTCTCCGACCAAACTATCATCAAATTCTTATCACAAGACTAGCCATTCTAGGGAACGCTTTCGAAATCCGTCTAACAATACCAAACTAACAAGTGATGAGCACCAACGAAGAAAGTGACAACGAACCAACTGCGCCACCGTTAGCCAAGCGAATCCGTTTTTCAGGTGAGCAATTAATTCTTTTCTGCTTGTGGTTGCATTTCCATTAACCTTGTTATCTTTATTTTGTTTGAGTGATATGTCGAATAAAGTATTTGTGAAGAAATGTTTGTATGACTTTGTTGATTGTATTCTCCAGTATACTTAAGCCGGGCCGCCGGTCCGGGCCGAAAAAATTGTTTTCAGTGCGGGCCGGGCCGAGAAAAAAATGTTTTCCGGGCGGGCCGGGCCGCCAAAATCACGGCCCGTGCACATCCCTGTTTCACACCTCAAAAAATTCTCAAAAAACGTTCCCACTATTTTCTAACAGGTCACAATACCAACATCCAAAAGTTTGGGACCAGCCGAAGGGATTTTGGTGTCAAGGTCGTCTGGTTGTGTGCATGTGTTATTGAACTGTCTTCTTTTCCATTACTCAACACCAAAACCAGCGCAAATCCCTCTAAAGAGGGGTTTAGTTGGTTGCATATGCGGAGAAAAAACCGCAAGAAGGGCAGCAGCGTTTAGTGGAGCACCAAAAAAGTCAAGGCCTCGAAACACACAAAAGAAGGGTATTTACTAGGAGGCTATGACTCAATCCACCCAAAACTAGTGCAACCAACACTTTTGGGATAGAATTCTTTTTTTTCCAGCAATATTTATGTGGTTTGATATAATCTTTGTCAAAATGCTTTTTTGCATTGTTCATTTTAATTTTTTTTAATTATTATTTTTAAATAAAGTAGCAAATACAATACACGGTATTGTTTTTGGCGTAAAAATACATTTTTGACAGCTGATCAGTTTTGCCCATGACCATACTTACGCGTTCTCCGAAAAAAAAAAGCGCCGCCGCCTCCGCCGGGAGTTTTCGAAAATGAGTGCCGCCTCCGCCGCCGCCGGCGCTCCAAAATCGCAAATTTTACCCGGCGGGCCGGCGGCGGCCGCGTAAATATGCCCACAACTTTAAATAGTTTTTGGATTTTAACCGCAAATTGCGCACAATTCAAGTTGCTTTCCATATTTAAAAAAAAACAGGCGTAAAACCTGTAAACATACGTATGAAAACAATAATATTGGCCAGAGAATAGTTGGAGGCATAAAATGAGGAAAAAGTGCAGTTAAATAAAGAAAAGTGTTTGCGCTATCTGGCGCTGCCCTTATAGATCACTCTGCGAAATGTCTTTCTGGTCTTATTTCTTGAATAATTTCTAGGTAAATATTTTTTTTGGCCCTCTTTCACCCTTTCTACTGGTTGTACACTAGCACCTATTGTTTTTACAGGTTGAAGCCAAGTTAAAAATGAAAGGCAGCGGCCATAATGTTTGCATTTTGCTGCGACTTCTGCTGTCATAGTTAGCCTTCAATTGTGCCCACTGTGGTTACTTATTTTGGTTTTTGCGTCTGATTGTATCACCTGGCTTGTCACTGTGGCCACCAAAAACGTGACCATTGCGGGCAGGTTTTTACTAATGGCACTGGTCTAATGCAAATGAATATAGTTCCTGGTGTTGCAGGTGAGACGAGACTCGCTCCAGCACTCTCTCATTCTCGTCGCGCGAATGACTCCGGTGCTGCTGCAGAATCGATTGCAAATTTCGCCTTGGTCCCCCTGTTGATTTTTTCCACATTTTGCCTTGGTCCCCCTGTTGATTTTTTCCACATTTTGCCTTGGTCCCCCTGTTGATTTTTCCACATTTTGCCTTGGTCCCCCTGTTGATTTTCCACATTTTGCCTTGGTCCCCCTGTTGATTTTCCACATTTTGCCTTGGTCCCCTGTTGATTTTTCCACATTTTGCCTTGGTCCCCTGTTGATTTTTCCACATTTTGACTTGGTCCCCTGTTGATTTTTCCACATTTTGCCTTGGTCCCCTGTTGATTTTTTCCACATTTTGCCTTGGTCTCCCTGTTGATTTTTCCACATTTTGCCTTGGTCCCCTGTTGATTTTTCCACATTTTGCCTTGGTCCCCCTCCCCCTCACCATTCTTTTTCGCCAAACGCTGGACTTCGATTCGTTGTGCTTACGCGATCTTTTTCTCATGTCAAATGATGATGTGCGAAGCTGTTTAGTCGGTCTCAACTTGTTGAAGAATCTGATGTTTTGCAGTGAGTGCGAAGTGCGAAGAAATAGGGATAATTTTTCTGTCAAATAAAACAGAAATCAACAGGGGGACCAAGGCAAAATGTGGAAAAAATCAACAGGGGGACCAAGGCAAAATTAGCAACCGAGTCTGCAGTAGCTCCAGCACTTTCAGCTCCTTTCTCGTCCTTGTGTTCTCGCTCGCATTCATTTATCCCAGACAGGGCTGCACCGGATATGAAAAAATATAGGATCGGATATCGGATGTCAAAAAGTGCCGGATATCGGATACCGGATATCCGGTGCAGCCCTGATCCCAGAAATTAACAGCACCACATCTATCTGCTGAAACCAAGGTCTACATACATGTAAACGAATCTACTGTCTCCTGACCGGGAAAATTAAGCAAATTACCCCTCCCCATTTGCAAAAGTTCAATTTTCGGCCCTGATAGCAAAACCAGACTCCTCGCAAGAAAGGCGAAAAGTAATTTCCAAAGGTAGTTGAAAATAAGTGCAAAAGTCTTCTGCTCAGTGAATACTAAAACTCCTAAAAAGGGCACCACAAACGGTAATTTATGAAAGCGATAAAAGGCGATAAAAAGATCATAAAGCGATAAAAATAAAGCGATTTTTTTCTCAGGCCCGGGTGGTCTTCAGGTGGGTTAGTAGAGTCAGTACCGGGTGCGCCAAAAGTTCTCGGACAACTTTCAGATTTAATTGTAAAAGCAAAAATGTTGAAATAAAAATATTATTAATATACAGTTTTGTAGCCCTGAATCTCCTCTTTCAAATGGTATATCAAACATTTATTTCACTCAATAAAATGACCACCATTGGCATTAATACATAACTTGAGTCTTTTTGGAAAATTGTCAATGGCATTCTGGATCATCTTCTGTGCAATTGCTGCCCATTCTTTGACGAGGGAAGCTTTCAAAGCTGCGATTGTTTTGTGTGGCTTTGAGCAGGCTTTAGACCTCAGGTGAGGCCACACAAAGTAGTCCATCACGGTCAAAACAAGCGCAGCTTTGAAAGCTTCCCTCGTCAAAGAATGGGCAGCAATTCCACACTTTTGGCGCACCCGGTAGATCAAAAGTAACCCTTGATCCTACTCGCACTTGAAATGGGTTGAGTTCAGGATCAAAATTTATTCCTGATCCTACTCGCCTATCTGAAATGAGTTGAGTAGATCACGAGTTACTTTTGATCCAAAACTCTACTAACAAACCCCTGGCCCGAGCTGCCAAAAATGTCTCACCCGGTATTACTTCACAAGAGACCACAGGCGCCTATCGGTGCCTCTATAGTATTTCGAAATTTCAATGAGGGGCTATGACTTCATTCATAAAAATAGGTATATCCCCTATTAGAACTCATTTTTTCGCCTGTTCTTTTTTTAAAACGAAAGCTGACATTCTGGGGAACACGATGGTATTAGCGACAAAAGTGATTTCGCTATCTACGACCCGTTCTGGCCTTCGAAGTGAAAAAGCGTTAAACACCCACCCACACATGCCAAATACTATATAAGATAAATTTACTTCATAATTTAGTGGTGCATGGTTGTTATGTTGTCACTTTCTCTGTACTGTTTTAAAATGTGAGCAGTTGCAAAGTAGGAAAGAGGGAGGCGGCAGGCCATTTATTACTCCTATTATATTATTCCATCAAAAGTGAGTGATTTAAATGTGGATGGCTGGTGGGTGGTTGACCAACAATCCCTGGAATTGGGTCAACAAGCATGTTCCTCCCCCTCTTGTTTGTTCCCTGAGGGAGGGGGCAATCCTCACTTAAATGCTTTCAAGATGACCACCACCAGCTTTGTTCTCCCTTTTGTATTCACTGCCTGCCTGTATTATTATTTGTATATCTGTTTGTTTCTGAGAGGGCCTGAATGTGGTTCAAGACTTTTCCATAATTTTTTTTTCACGTTTTTTTGTTTGAACAGATTTTTTATTGATTTTTTATTTTGGTTTTGATAAAGACGTTGTCGCCCGCTTAATTTCACCCGCTACTTCATGTAATTTTTTTTTGAGATTGCCGTCAATAGACAAGAAAATAGCTTCTGTCGGCGTTTTTATCGAAAAAAATAACTTTTGAAAGAATTTTTTATTCTGAGGTATCCCAGAAATCTAAAGTAGGCCTTGAAATTTCAAAAACAGTATTGGATTTTGAGATATGGCTCAAACATGAATTTTAAAAATTCTTCTACATCCAGTCATATCTCAACAACCATTAATGTTTTTAAAATTCTAACGCCTAAACCCCGAGTAGAGATGGAAATTTGCAATATACCGTATTTACTCTAATAAAAGCACATGTGCGTCTATTTTTTCGATCCCAAAAATCTTTAAATTGTCAATTGAAAATGGCCCTAACTCTGAAGTCTTAGTCAAAAAAAAAGGGAGTGTGCGTTTATTAGATACTGTACTTCTATTAGAGTAAATAAGGTATCCCAAATTGAAATATTTGGATTTTTATCATCATTTTTCTTTATAAATGTCCAATCTGATATAGATCACCTATACCTAAAATCAAAAAGTAGATATAGGTCATCTATATCAGATTTGACACTTATCAAAAAAAATTGAGAAAATTCCATATATTGCGAAAATATATTGCAAAATGGGAAATGCTATATAATTTTGCAATATATGGAATTTTCTCAATTTGTTTGTTGGTAAGTGTCAGATCTGATATAGATGACCTATGTCTACTTTATGATTTTAGGTATAGGTGATCTATAGGCTTGGGAAAAAGCGTAAAAACGGGAAATGGGATTGGGATTTTTTTTTAATTTGTTTAAAAAACGGGAAATGGGATTGGGATTCTCAAAAAAAACGGGAATCTCGCCGGGAAACGGGAGTTCGCTAAACTCGAGCACAAGACGTAGTTTCAACAAGTTTATACATTTTCTAACAATTCAAACAATAAAATCCATAAGAGAAATTAACATATTCAAGAGATTTATTCAAGAAAATCAACTGTTCTGCACTGAAAGGATTTAGCTGGCCTCTTCTGCAGTGAAGGACATCTCTTGCATGACTAAAGAGCTGTTCGCTTGCCACAGATGTTGACGGCGCTGAGAGATAACGACGAGCAGCCTTGGATAGAATTGGAAAATGGACGACGTTTTTTTGCCAATAAAGTAACGGATCCGACGATAGCGGCAAGACTTTTTCAGTATTGTATGAAATAATTTCCTAAAAGTTGAATAACTCCACAAGCAAGCGATTTTCCAGATGTTGTGAACCATTTTGTCTAAAACATAAATGACAACAGAAACTTACAAAAAATGCAAAAGTTAGAACAAAGAACAACACAAATGAGAACAAAATGCATAAGTTGGAACAGAAAACAGCAAAAATGACAAACAAACTGATTTGAAAGAAAAAAAAATATTATTCGTTCTAAGGCTAAATAAATTTGAATGTTCAAATTTTCAGTAACGGAATTTTTTCCGTGATTCTAGTGCCCCTTCTTTGTAAAAATGTGCCACTTTTTTCTTCTAGAGATGACCCACCGGGAATCGGGATTTTGAACATTGAGAAAACGGGAAACGGGATTGGGATTTCAAAAAATTAAGACGGGATTGGGACGGGAATCCCGTGGGATTCTCGTCCCGGTCTCAAGCCCAAGCCTAGTGATCTATATCAGATTTGACATTCGGAAAGAAAAGTAATGATAAAAATCCATATATTGCAATTTGGGACATATTGCAAATTTCCATCTCTAACCCCAAGGCGTTATCTGAAAATGAAATTATTGAGCGGAAATAAAAGCAAAAAAAACATTCTAAAGATTCTGAAATTTTCAAAACATAAACGGGACAATACATAAAAGTGCTCCTTCTTTGTAAAAATGTGCCACTTTTTTGTTTTTAATAAAAAGGGCGTAAATTTGTCTTTTTTTAACAGGTAGCCGTTCGATTCTAGTTTCTAAGGAGGTATCATTACTTGCAACATCTTTGAAAAATGTAGTACAAACCGATAAAATTATGAAGGAAGTCAGAAAAATGATTTAGTTTATACTTTTCCTTTTTGTCCTTCATTTTGCAAAGATGTTGCAACAACTGATACCTCGTTAATAACTAGAATCGCAGGGCTGCATGACGGTGTTGAAAAATTTAAAAAAAGTACGCAAATTTATGCCTTTTTAATTAACACGAGAAAGGCTGACCAGAATAACCGTTGTTTCTAGTACAGAATTTCACGTAGATCATTTTTGAAAATATGAGTATGGGTGTTTGGATGTCATGAGGTGACCTAATAACCTGTTTGAAATGGACGACCATTTCAGGGAAAGTGGGAAATCTCTCGAGACGCAGAAATCATTTGTCTCCAAGCAGCATGTATAACTGCAATATGTCATAATCACGGCCAGAATCTGCTCTTTTGAATGAGTCTATGTGAGCTGCCATCCGTCTGCAAAAACTTGGACAACTTTTTTCCAACTCACAAAACCACCATTTTCTCATCTGCTGAATTTCCACTTAAAGTCGCTCAAGAGCATGTCATAGCTGCATATAACTGCTTGATGCTTGGTCAATACTTGTAGAGAAATTCAAGGGCTACAAGATAGGCCAAAAATCAGCACAAAAATTTAAGAAAATTCACTCAGAAATTACAGGAAAAGAGGTAAAACCAGCTGTTTCCCTGGTATCGAAAATTTGAAGGATATCTGGTTTGGCATATTCCTGGCCGATTTTCTGCAGAAAATTGAGAGTGCAATATGGCAAAATGATCAGCGTGAAAAATGCAACATAACTAGTCCAAGGGTTCGCAAGACAACCAGCCAGTTTTGAAAAATTTAAGCCGAAATAATTTGGCCCCAAAACGCCACAAAAAACCAGAAGGTTTTGGATCAAAATTCAAGTGGCTATGACTTAGGTTCGCAATTTTCTCGAAATTTTCTAAGGCATTTCCTGAAAATAAAAATAGCACGTGATCTACGAGAAATTCTGCACTAGAAACAACGGTTGTTCCGGTCGGCCTTTCTTGTGTTAAAACGAAAAAGAGTGCACTTTTTCGCCAAAAGGAGGCACTATTACGTATCGGCCGGACTTCCTTATACCACATCTAGCCAAAAGTGGTTTTTGACCACTTTTTTGAACTTATCAGGTCGTAATTAGTCTAAAAAACATGTTTTTAGGTGGCGGACGATTATTTTTGGAAAAATATTTTTTGGCTATAAAATGACCAAAAATGATCACAAATATACCGTATTTCCTCTAATATAAGCCCATGCTCCATAAGAAACTCATGCTCTAATATAAGCCCTCCTTGGAGCGACTTTGAAAAATATAAGCCCATGCTCTAATATAAGCCCCAGAAAAAATTTACAATTAAATAATTTACGTATTCAAAATTGTCTCATGGAATAGACCCTTCAAAGCCCACATTCGCAAGAGCTACGACCGATGGATGGCCAACGACGCACAGAAGGAATTTACGTCTGGTGGCAATCCGAAAGCTCCGCCGATGGATGCCTGCAATGGATCGTGGATGCGTGGGACTCTCTTGCTATGCTATTAGTAAATCATTCAAGGGTTTGTCTATTGCTTTCTTTACTTATCAGAACTTCTCCTCTTCAGACTGTGGGATAACGATCTGCCACGACGGAAGCGAGGACGACCAAGTGCACTGCTTCAAGGAGCATGGACCAATTCCAGAAGGGCAGTTCGAGCTTATGGAGGCACGCTATGCAAAGAAGCAACTGGCTGCAGTGGAAGAAATTGATGCCGGGGAAGACGACGAAAATGGATACTTGAGCGATGAATCACTGCATTTTGAAAATTATGATCTTAATATTGTTAACCCAATCAATATTTTAATATTGTTAACCCAATCAATATTTTAATATTGTTAACCCAACCCTAACCCATCAACCCCCCTTGATTGTAGATTTTATGTTGTTATAAATTTTATTTACCTTGCGGAGCTATTGCTTAAATTTTCTTTGAATTTTTGAAATGTTATGATGTATTGAGATATTGAATAAATTTGGTGGGTTTCCTAACGACACATGAAAAATTTCGGCGGTGCCTTCGGCACCGAGATGTTGGAAAATAAAAGCTCATGCTCCAATTAAAGCCCGTGCTCTAATATAAGCCCACCCTGGGGCGAGGTCTAATTGAAGCCCATGGGCTTCAATTAGAGGAAATACGGTAGTTACACATTCACCAATTCCCATGGCTGCTGTATATAAAAAGGGGGAATGAGTATGTTAAACCTCAGCATATTGCTCGGAATAGTCTCTAAGGTGATTGGGGGCGCGCATCTCCAAGTCGAAGACCCAACCAACCTGCGCCCCCGAAGGGGAAGCACCTTAGATAGCACCCAAGCACCTTAGATAATGAATTGTTCACTGGGCCATTTCCAAGAATGAACCCAGTTTACATACGAAAACAGATATTCAAACAACAAGACGAATCAGATTTAAAGCCATTGCTCCTTAAAAAGAGATATTTACAAGTCTAAAAATGAAAGCAAAACAACATGTAACATCAGAAAAACAAATAAATTACTGAAACTTTAAAAATGACCAATTTATGGTCAAAAAATATTTTTCTAAAAATAATCGTCCGCCACCTAAAAACATGTTTTTTAGACTAATTACGACCTGATAAGTTCAAAAAAGTGGTCAAAAACCACTTTTGGCTAGATATGGTATAAGGAAGTTTAGCCTACGTATCACCCAAATAAACGGAAATCTTCGTTTAATGGATTTATGATAAATTACTTATGAAAATTTCTAAAAAAGAAAATTCAGATGGCCGAAGAACTGAGTGATAGGTCAAATGTGGACAATAAAATTAGGAAAAATAAATCCAACAAATGTATTCACCACTCCAAAAGTGCAGTTGTGTATTCCCTTGGTTTGTGCTTATTGTATATAGCTCAAGGTAATCTAATTTTGCGGTGATTTTCGGGCCATTCGAGCCAATTTGTTGTATTTTAGTGAACAGTCAAAGAAATTGCCGCTCCATATTTGTGCGTTGGCCTAGGGTCAAACTGAACTTTGGGCCTGCTAAACAAGGACCTTTTTCTTTAAATGCCTGCAAAACAGCCTGTTCCACCAATCAAGACCCTCACAAAAGTGGAATTGATCAGCAGGTTGGTTTTTGTGGCAAACATTTTTCCATTTTTTAGTGACGATGGTAGGCCTGTGACCAATCAAACTGCCGACTTTTTAAACTTTTCAAAAAAGTCGACATTTTTTAAAAAAATTTCTATCCAAAAATCTACTTCTAAACTGAAAACATACCGCTGAATGCAAATCCGTTAAGATCTGGTCGAAAATTTTTATGTTTGCTGAAATATAAATAGCGTATTCTCGATCTTATTCCCAAATCAGTGGTGTTTTTTAGAGATGATGACGGGACGGGACAATTCCGTTCCGTCCCGTTAATTTTAGAGGATCGTCCCTTCCCGGAATCTCGCCCGGAAATTTTTTGGCACCTGTCCCGTCCCGAAAAAAAAATATTTAAATTCCGTCTCGTCCCGTCCCGAAAAAATTCAATTTTTCAACAACTACCTTCAACTTGTAATTACAGTCAACCCTCGATATAACGGACCCTCGGTATAATGTCCCTCCACGGCCGGTCCCACTGCGGGCCGTTATATTGAAAGTTGACTGTACCATGAATCAGATATTGCAGGAGTCTTAGTAGTAGTTTTAGTTAAATTGTTTGTTTGAGAGATGAATAAAGCATATAGGATTGAAATTCCCGATCGGAAATTTTTATGACCGTCCCGAAAATCTTCCCTGTCCCGGGGTGCCGTCTTGATATAACTTTTTGACCTGTCCCGTCCCGCGTCCCGTCTCGAAATTTTTAAATTTGAATTCTGACCCGTCCCGTCCCGAAAAGGTCAAGCCATCATCTGTAGTGTTTTTCGCCTTGGTCCCCCCTGTTGCTTTTTTGTAATTTTTAGACTCTAGGGTTAGGCAGAGGTAGGCCAGCGTATGTTGGGACGGACTCAAACATGAGTCTAAGTTGTGTTTGAATCCGTCCTAACATACAACTACCCTTGCCTAAAGCATAAATCTGAAAAATCACTAAAAACAACAGGGAGACCAAGGCAAAAAACCCTCTTATTTGGAGATAGAGCCATGTTCTCTCTAATAAATGGGCCCTCTCTATTAGACGCCTCCCCCGTCAAAACCGAAAAACCATGTTTTATTGCATTTTCAATATAAAGTCAATAAATTTTTCGGAGGTTGAAAAATAGACGATCCGGCCATCTACTAGAGAGAATACAGTATTTTAAATAAACTACCCATCTGCAATGCGCACGGGCCGCTTTACATGCTTTACCTTACTAACTATAATCAGAGAATGAGTCATAATTAGAAGAGATGCGGTATAAGCAGGGCTTCCAATTAAACTTTTCGAAAATCAGACAAATCTTTAAAAAAAAGATTTTGGAACTGAAAATCAGATTTTTGAGAATTTTCGGTGTCTAAATTTAGTCAAATATTTTTAAACAATCAAATTCTGGGACTAAAAATCATATTTTTGAGAATTTCTGGTGTCTGAAATCAACCTTTTTCTGATTAATCAACCCAAATGGCAGCCCTGGGTATATGTCATTCTATATGTCCTTCACGCTATGTTGTTATAAGCTTCAGGCTGCTATTTTGCAACTTTCTGTAAAATAAGCCGGCGAAAGCCCGCGAAAATCGTTGCTTTTTGCCCATTTCTCACGAGCTTTCGCCGCTTGTTTTACAAAAACTTGCAAATTCGCTGACCGGAACTTTTTAAAACAGAGCTCTGAATGTAGGCTTTAAAATGACATGAATTTTGTTTATTGTCAAAAAACAGATGTACAAAAAACCAAAAAGTGAAGACCGTAAAACGGCCGATGCTCTTATTTCATTCTAGTAGTGTGTTTTTAGGAAAATGCTGACTTTTTAAAAATTAAAAAAAACAGCGAAAAAACTGTCGCAAGTTGACAATTTCTCCACTTTTACAGCAAAAAAGCAGTCAAAGCAAAAATTCGAGCAATTTTCCCCAATCCAACCTCAAAAATTTTAGTGCTCAGCGTTCAACCACCGAGCCGGTCCTAACCAATACACGCACGAATGCCAGATCTTCCAGAAAGACAATGTGCAGTACACAGATGGGTACATGGAGGCCGACGACCGCTACACTTTCTACTGGAAGTATTGTGTCAATAGTAAGCTGTTGACTGTATTCACAGTTGATTACAATAATTCCAAATCTCAAGTAGTAATTTAGCTGATCGGAGCTGTGGTGGAGATTTCGCCTTCACCTTCTTCTCCGACAGATACATGGCCGAGTCGGAGACTGTGCGGACTGTGTACACCAAGACTCTGGAGGACTGTTTGGCTGAGTGTTTGAATGAGAGACAGCTGTTCTGCAGGAGTGTGTCGTTCAACAGGACTGATGGAGGTGGGCTCTTGAATGGATTGGATAGATGGATAAAGAAGAAAAAGTTTAGGATGTCATTTGTCCGAGCAGAACCAGCTGAGCAAACCAGGCCACATCAAAATCAACAACAACCCCAACTTCCGAGTCGACTACTACGAAAATAACTGTGTTAACAGTGAGTTTTTTTATGTAGTGAAGATTGTTGGAAAAGTGGGTATGCTACCGGTGCAGCGAACCCTTTTCCTTGTCGTAAAGAAATTTTTTTGCAGCAAATTTTTTTGTTGCTTCAAAATGACTTTTCACCGAAAAAAGGCAAAATGGCAGAAAAAAGGGCTCTATACGCATTCGCGCCTGCCCCGAAAAAATATGCCTTGGTCCCCCCTGTTGTTTTTTTTAAATTTGAAAATTTTCAAGTCAAGCCACGCAAATATTCTATTGTCCATACTAATTTCAAATCACTGACTCAAACAAACACCATAGTGTTGAATTTTTTCCATGGCAAAGATATCTCGGAGAGTGATGGCAGCAGCAGAAATTAATTGACCTTCTTGATTATAGTCCTACAGACACCTTTCATTAGCTGAGAAATACATTTAACACGAGGAATTGCGAAAATCTATAATAACATGAAAAATTCCAATAAAAAACAACAGGGGGACCAAGGGGTGGGCGCGAATGCGTATAGAGCCGAAAAAAGTATTTGAGCAGCGAAAAAAGTTTTTCTACGGCAAAAAGGTGATTTTGTGGGATAAAAGGGACGGTTTTCATTTTATTCCGCACCATTTCAATCCCCCTTTAGCGCTGGATTCTGTGTGTAATTTCAATATTTTTGGCGAACAGACGCAAAAAATGGAACCTGGAGACTACAAAAACATCAAGCCAAAGACTGCTTTAATCCCCCCTGTGGATTTTCGAAAACACGTGTTTTTGCAGTGAAACCTCGATGTAAGGATATCTCTAAAAATTTTATCCCAAGCAGGGTCTAACATTTTTTAACCCATTTGTTGAAAAAAAAAGAGTCAGACCCAGGTAAAGATCGAACTTTTAGCGGCATCATTATATCAACATATTACGGTGGAAAAATGTTTCATAAATCCACAGGGGGGAGCAAGGCGATTTTGTCCTATTTCACGTGTTTTTCGAGTCTCCAGATTCCATTTTTTGTGTCTATTCGCCAAAAATAAAGATAATATTTTAATAAAATTGTTTGTCAGCCTGTCGAAAAAAAACATTTTTAATAGAATTTAAAACAATTTTTAGACAGTTTTACATTCAACTACCGCTGCGAAGACAAAGGCATCCAAATCGATGTGGACTCAAAGCTGCCCTACACCGGCGCTCTCTATGGTCTCTATGACTTCTTTTCTTGCCGGATTGAGCCAAAGGAGTCTAAGAAATTCGGATATATGTTTCCTTACCCCACCTTGTCCAAGAATTGCAGTGATTCTATGAGATATTCAGTAAGACTGTTCATTATGATATACCGTATTTTCTCTAATTAAATGGCAGTCTCTAGTAATGAACCGGCCCCAAGGGGGAGGTTGAAGAGTATACCGGCAGTCTTTAATAAACTGGACGCCTCTTATGAACCAAAACACTCATACCTAGTTTTTTTCAGTTGTCAGAAATAACTGTTTAAAAACTCTTTTGTCTCAAAACAAAGAGAAACTTGTTTTGGCGACAAATTTTGTTTTGATCATTGTTTTTTATTCGTGTGTCGGATTGTTTATTACCGGTATGATTTTTTCTAGTCAATCAATGGATCAAATTCGGGCTAACTATGAAAGTGATGAGTTTGGTGGCGATGACGAGTCACCAATCATGTCCCCAAAGCTGAATCTCAGCTGGGCAGACAAGATTTGGATCGAAGATCAATTGACAGCGGACTACTTAGACAGGACACTTGGCCAATCACTTTTTGGAAAACGATTGCTAGTCTGGGATTCATTCCGATGAGTCAGCAAAAAAGAATATCAAAGAATTAGGAATCCACTCAGCCGTAGTTCCAGAAGGAAGTATTAGGTTGATCCAAAAGTTCTTGGGCACCTTGAAAAAATTTATTTTCGATTTTTTATTAACGTGTTAATATTTTAGCATGATGTTTATCATTCCAATGTTTGCAGATCTGATTCAGAGGAGATATCACTCGAAGTCACATCAACAAAACAGCTCTCCAAAATCTTTATTCAACAAAATAATCTCCCTCAACATCAACAACATTTTGCCATCTTTCAGGCAATCTCCCAATACCTTTAACAAAGAATCTAATCGGTTTCGAATCAAAATAAACTTGCAGATCTGTTAAAATTGCTTCTTCTGTTGCGAAAAAAAAAAAAAGACAGATGAGATGAAACGACGAAAAAGAAGCGAATAAAAAATCGAAAATAAATTTTTTCAAGGTGCCCAAGAACTTTTGGATCAACCTAATACTAAGTTCATTCAAGTTTGTGTTTTTTTTTCGTTGTTGACCTTTATGTTCCTTTTTTTAGGCGCCTGATGTTGTATGGAATCGTCCATTTAATGCCAAGATAAGAGAGCTTTATAACATGTGGATGCTAAATGACGCTAACAAGGAATATACTGCCAATGGAAATCCAAGAGCTCCTTTGATAGACATCTATTTTGAGTAGGTTCGCACAGCCTGGGAAGCATTGCCAAAAGAGATGATTGCTCAGTCATTTAAAAGTTGGTTCTATTCTTCGTGTGTCTGAACTATTTTGCATTCTTCAGATTGTGAAATGACCGATGTTTATGTTGTATGTCAATAAAGATTCTATCTTTTGAAAACAAAATTGAAAAATATACCGACAGTCTCTAATAAACCGGTCCCCCAGAGGGAGGTCGAAAAATGAACCGGCATGCCGTTTAATTAGAGAAAATACGGTCGACTAAAAATTTATTTTTAGGGCACAGATGTAATCCTGGAAGTAGTATTGTCCACTGATGGGGTTGAGCCTCTGTATTTTATCACTTCAGACGATTTGACCTACCAAGCCAAATGCCCAGTTGCCAAGGCTGCTTCTAGTAATACTCAACAAACCAAGGAGCAAGACAAAACGTCCAGAAATACCATAAGCTTTCAGGATAGGTCAGTATTTTTTTTAGTTTGCATTCATTTTGCAGTAAAACACTTCGCAGGTTCTATTCCTGTGGCAACTTAGGATGTCATGAAATTTTAGAAAATGTGAGACTACTTTTTCAAAGTTATTGAAAGCAATGGATCAGAATGTATCTGACAGAATGTGAAAGGGCTTTCTGTGACAGAATTGAATTTCTAATTTTATACGCCAAAAATTGGGATAAATCGAAATCAATGTATCCGACCCGGAAATTTCTTTTTTCAAACCCAAGTATCTGACCCGAAAATTTTCAGACTTACCCGAAATCCGGGTTCCCAACTCAAAAATTTCGAGACCTTCTTGAAAAATGTGGTACTTGAAACGATTAATTTCGACTCCCACCCGAAATTCGTGTAACCAGCTCGAAAATGTCGGGTACTCGACAGTTCTACAGGGTGTCCCGAAAAATTTGATACACTATGAAGTGCCATAACTTTTTCGCAGGCCGTTTTTTGGTATATAATTTCAAAAACACGATTTTCGCTTTGTCCCCTTGTAGTTTGGGTCCCAGTTTGTGGATGGCCTCTGGTTGGGCAAGGCTCAAATTACTTGGGGACAAGGCAAAAATCGTGTTTTTGACATTGCATACCAAAAATATTGTCATTGCAAATTGAGTCGACCTGCAAAACAGATTTTCAAAAAACTGCCTAGAAAAATTTTTGGCACTTCAAAGTGTATAAAATTTTTTGGGACACCCTGTAAATTAGATTAGAGAATGTCTAGCAAAGATAATAACAAGTTTTGATGCTACTGGAATATAATCCCCCGCCCATCCCCAAAAAATCAAGTTTTTGGGAGTGTCCAAAACCCATTCTTAAGTAGTAATTTCGGTATAAAAAGACTGAAAAAGTAATTTTAAAGGGATGCTGGGCTGTACAGGGAAGGGAAGGGAATATTAGTGGGCCACTTTTTGGTCAAATTTTTTTGAAGGTTATGCCTATTTTTAGGCTGTCTTACCATGTTTTCAACGTGGACCGTGGCAAAAAGAGCCTCTAAATGCATTTCATGATCAAGAGTACTTTTCGGAATCATGTCTAAGGTAAGTGAGTGCGCGCATCTCCAACCCATCAAGCCCCCTGCGCCACCTTTGCGCCTTAGGGGGCTTGGTGGGTTAGAGATGCGCACATCCATGTATCTCAGACACAAATCACTCGAAAGTGACTCTGGATGCATGAAATGAACATGCATACCAGAGTTTCTATATGCGGTAGGCCCCAGTATTCAAAGCTATGTTCAACATCTTCACTTTTTTGCCAGTGGACCCTCTAAAATGGCCCTAAAGTGGCCCATATTTTGTCCCCTCCCCTCCCTATTTAGCCCTTTATCCCTATTTAAATTGCTTTTTAGGATTTTTATGGCAAAATTACTACTCAAAAATGGTTTTTATATTCCAGTAGCGCCCAAGTTTCTATTGGAATTGAACCTGTGACTATTGCACATCACACTCAAATTCAAGTTTCAATTAATCCACTTCACTGCACTTTACACTCATTAACCAACTTTTTTCTTTACTAAATCAATCACTCTCTAACCTCCATTTCAGTTCCCAGTCTAACAGCAATGTCAAAGATTCACAAACCTCCAAGGTATCCTCCTCCGGCTACCTAGCCAAGTCTCAGACCGTTCAAGTGTCCAAATCGGTGACCCTAACCAGTCCAGACTTTCATCTGACTACCTCCACTAGTCCTCCTACCACCACTTCAACCCAAAAATCAGAGGTCAAAACTCTTAAACCTATCACCAAGGATCTGTTCAACCTGCCTTTGTACACCCCACCTCCAGTCAGCCCATCCAAAACTGCTATTCAGCAGCTTTTTGACGTGACTTTTGCACCTACTCAGACCATCAACAACCAGACTATGCTCTTCTTTTCGACCTCCACCACCACTCCCACTACTAGCCGTCCAACCACCTACTCTACTAGCGCTCCGGCCACTTCTAGCAAAAAAAAACCTGGGCTGGAAGCGATTACTGATTTGTCTCAGCTCAGGTTCAGGGATGAAAAAGAGGCCACGACCACAGGGACAAGTGTGTACAGGAGTGGAGCAGCCAAGAAAAAGGAAGAAGCGGTGTTTGGCAGTGTGAGAGAGGTGGACCTGGGCGAGGGTGCTGAACATCAGGCTAAAGACCCTCTACAAAATGGTCAACAGAATTTTAGGTATTTTTGTGTTTGCAATTGTGGTTTGCTGTGATTTTTTTTGTTTTTGCACTTGATTGTTTTGAAGTGTGTGATTTTGAGTGTTTTTACCTGCAAAAATACCATCCAGTTGGATTGAGGTGTAAAGCCTTTTGGCCCCTTTTCCTATTTTTGAATTCGCGCCTTTTTCGAATTTTCCTTTTTCGCTGTTTCGGACACACATTTGAATTTTCCAAAGATGCGCTGGCCCACCCTGCGCCTAAGGCTTCGTCTAAATTGAAAAAGTTCTAAGAACATGAACCAAACAGTCAAAAAAATTAAAATCGAAAAGGCGCGAAATTGAAAAAAATCGGGAAAGGGGGGGCAAATGCCTCAATGCCAGATCAAATACTAACTTTGCCCTGATTCTCTTTTAAAATTTTAGCTGAATTTTGTAAATGAGTGCATGAGAAGACCGTAGAACACTAGTTACACCGCAGCAGCATGCAAACGATCAAAGTTCAAAGCTGTCGGAATACGAAATCGAAATGGAAAAACAATGGAAGTGAGAAATTGTAAAGGCGTCAATAACGCTTGCATTATTTCCTCCGATTAAGACTTTTCAGCGCTAGTATAGAATACCCCCAAATCAGACCTTCTAAAAATCGTTGTAACTACCCTGTGGAACAACAAGTTTAGGCTTAGCCCTTAGGCTTAGGGGTAGGCCAGCGTATGGAAGTTGTGACTAATAAGTGTTTTACGCACTTTTTCTGGGGTCTGGAACATATATTTGGGTGCTCTTTACTTAAGTTTTAGAAGGCATAAGTTTCGGGGGTTGGGGGTATTCTATACTAGGGTCGACTTTTCTTTTTTCGAAATTTCTTCCATTTGTCGAAAAACGCTTATAAAACAAAAACATTGATAATAAGAAATTTTCGTCCCACCCATGGTATGTGGCAGGGCCGTACCGGATTTAGAAAAATATCGGATCGCGCGTAGGGAATTTCGTGCCAAGACCAAAAATACAATTTTTATTTTCAAATTTCGGAAATTTTCCTATAACTGCTTTCAGTTAATCATTGTGACCGTTATATATCATTTTTTTGTGTTGCAGCTGAGGGCTTATGCTTAAAAGATGCCCGTGCCCGATCACATAGAGCTGTAAAAAAAATTTGTGGAAGTAAATCAAAAATAAGCTTCAAAACAACCATTCTTAAGTGATGCCCAAAACTGCGATTTTAACTTTTTTTTTACTGTAGACCTTAAACTTCGGTTTTCTCAAAGTGATGTTACAAAACTGTTACTAAATTTCGCCGCGCAATAAATTTTTATTGTTCCAATCATGTGGTGGAGATAAACATACTGGCGGACAGCCCAGCGAACGAGCTACATAGTCTTAGGTTTTTTTGTAACATCTCTTTCAGGTCCGCACCGGGTATAAAAAATATCGGATCGGATATCGGATATGAAAAAGTGACGAATATCGGTTATCGGATACCGGATATCAGATAATTTCTCAAAAAATTTGAAAAAAATTTTCAAAAAAAATTTTCCGAAAATTCGCCATTTTTTCGGATATTGGATACCGGATGTCAAAAAGTGCCGGATACAGTCAAACCTCGATATAACGTACCCCTGGAGGACGGGTAAAGGGGTACGTTATATCGGGGGTACGTTATATTGAGGTTTGACTGTATCGGATATCCGGTGCGACCCTGGTATGTAGCCATTCCTGACTTTGACTCCGACCATGACTTTGACCGTCTGTATGTGGCCTTGGCCATATATTATTATGGTTTTTTTCAAAACAAAGCAGTGTTGTTTAGATAGTTAGAAAAAAGACAAAAAATGTATAAAACAAATTTTTTTGCAATTTTTATGCAAAATTTCCATTTCCAAGACTGCTATAATAAAATAAAAATTTACTTTTATTCTTTGACATTATGTTTTTGCAGCTTCAACACCAAAATTTCATTTCCGGACCCGAGCATAATCAAAGTGAGCACTGCTTCTCAATCCAATCGACCCACCTCCAATGTGGAGGATGGCAAGGGAACAGACCATTGGTCTTCTGTCAATTCCCAGTCCTCTAGCAGTAGTAGCAGCACAACCACCACAACTACCACTACACCTACCACAACAACTCCAACAACAACCACAACTACAAGCCCGAGCACTACAACAACCGCTACTACATCTAAACCAACAGCTCTGGAACCTGCAGGACCGGATGCAGCCAAGTAAGTTAGATTTTACCGAGGGGCCATAAGCCTTTAAAGCATTGTGATTTATGGTAGCCGGGTTAATGACTGTTAGTATAGTAACGGGTGTCCCATAAGTCTTTTGCGGACTTTAAAGCTTCTTTTTAATAACAATTTTTATTTCAGAAAAAAATTTCTAAATACCGTATTCTCTCTATTAGTTCCACATGTGGGATTACTTTTCAATCGTCCGAAAATCGGAAAAATTTGGGGTCGATCTCGAGATTTTTGGGTGAAAATCCAAAATCCAAAAAACAGAATCGGTAGAGCTTGTGGGAGTTAAGACAATGCAATAAACAGCTTTGTTGAATTTTTTCTCTGAGATGAGATACAGGTCCTCAAAGTTGGGGGTGTGGGTTTAATAGAGAGTGTGGAACTAATAGAGAGAATACGGTATACAGATGTGTAGCCCATTCGCTTCTCTTTCGAATGATATGTAAACACAAATAGTTAATCATCAAAATGGCCACCTTTAGCCTCAATTCATTTCTTGAGACGTTTACCGTATTTCTTCTAATAGAAGCCCCGGGGCTTCTATTTTTGGACCCCCGAAAATCGGAAAATTTGGAATTCGATCTCGAGATCTTGAAATCCAGACCCTCAAATTTGAGGGGGGCGGGGCGTTGGCTTGTATTAGAGGGGGCTTCTACCATGCAACCGAAAAGTTCCCGGACAAAGTTTAAAGCCAATTTTTTCAGTAAAATAAGAACATAAATGCATTTTTTGGTATCATCAGAAAGCCCTTGTTCTTCTCTCTTGAATAGTGTATTGCTTGTCGTTTTCTGTCAATAAATTCCATGCTTTAGAATGTCCGATCTGAGAGCAGGCATTGTGCGACTTTGGGAAGAAGGGAAGAAGCAAAGTGAGATCGCTGGTGATATGAATGTTCCAAAGCAAACAGTTTCGGATGCCATCAAGCGATTTCGTGAAACAGGCCGCAATGAAGACAGAGCAGAGAGAAATCGCTTGATGGCGAACTTTTCGGTCACATGGTATTAGTAGAAATACGATAGGAAAGCTGTCAATAGCTTTTTGAATCATATGTTGTGGAATGTTATCCCACTCTTAAAAAAACTCGCTTTCAAATTTTAAATTTCGCTCGAGACAAATAACATTTGAAAGAGCTCTAGGGGTCGACCAATTGACCGGTCAAATAAAAACGCGTAACACTATAGAGTGCCACGTTTTTTTGAAAATGTGCCACGTTTTGTGGAGATGTGTCTTGGTACTGGCAGTGTGGTGCTACAGTTATCTTGCCGTCAACTACACGTTGGGGGTCGTTAATTGAAGTTATAACACAGTTTTTGAAAGTGCAGCAGTTTTTGGGAGAAACTCAGTCACTAAGAACGTTCATACCTACCACAGAAGAAATTCATGTCTTTTTAGTCTTGCTTTGTTACTACTTTTTTTCAGTAGTTGGAAGAGATTTTGCAGATATTCCGTCTTTTTGTTGCGGTGCTCAAGCGCATTCAGGCAGAGAAGAGTGTGACAATTTTTCATGAATATATCAAGGCTTTACAATATTCGCTTGAAGAGACTGGAGTATTGCTATTGTTTGAGAGACTTCTGTGATAAAAACTATTTTAGGGTGAGAGATCGCTGAGACTTTTGTCTTCAGTCAAAGAAAGGTTTGCATGCGTGCTGTCAAGGGATAGAACCTGCTCTGATCAAGTCTTTACAATGGCAACTGCTGTGGATCCTTCGATTTCAAATGCTTTAAATGACTCTGAACTCAGGATGGCTGCCGAATGGATAAATCAAATGGTATCTTAATTGCATTCGCTGCTATTTTTAGAACTGTGTTGTTCTAAAAATAAGGTAGCTAAAATGTTTAGCTTCCTGCCATTCCAGAAGTCACAAATCAAGAAAACCGATTAAATGATTCAAATGCTACTCTTGATGTTCTTATCGATAATATGAAGCAGAAGCAACAACAATCATCAAGAAGATCAACTAATCAATCCAAGTCATGGATCATGAGAGCTCTGCAAAATATGTGGGTGGCGGAAAGCGACGTAATTCTGTACTGATAAGCTAAATTGAATACGGTTTGTTCAAACAACAAACACCAAATAGGTTAATAAAGGTTTTATTTTTCACGAAGCTCATACTCTCGCAGTGTTTGCATTAGAAGTCTTGAGTGCTCCTGCAACAAGTGCTCCCATAGAACGAATTTTCTCTTTAGCTGGTCTTTCAATCAAAGGTGTCAGAAATCGGACCGAGTTTGAGCTGTTGAATGCCAAATTAATTGTTTCTTGCAATATGTTTCTTTTTGGAGAATAGTTTGTTTTATTCTGTTGATGTTATTTCACATAAATAAAGTTCTGAAAACATACAAAATTATATTCATTTAGCTATCAAGGTAACACAGCAAGAATGACGATAATGCGAATAATGTCACAGTAACGTCAGTGTGACAGTGACACAGGGGTAAAAGTGACAGTGACACTGACAGTGATAATGACAGTGTCACTTCAATGTCAGTGTGGCACAATTGCTGTTTAGAACCCCCCGAAAGGTCAACTTTTTTGTGACTTTTTCCAAGTTTTTTTTGCTTTAATATGTCCATATATCAAATAATCATTTATTGTATCAGGTACAAATCAAGTACAAACATACTCTGACGCTATTTGAGACCACAAATAGTACATAACGTCATTACCACCATATTTGTTTCGCCAGCAAAACTGTTCGACACAAGATGATAATAAAGTTCTGGCGGTACCATAGTGTTGTTTGCGGTACCATAAAATATGCAACAAATAAAATTTTATTAAACAAATATTCAAAATCCCGGAAAAAAAAATTATAAAAAAAATCGTGATTTATTTTTTGACCTTTTGGGGGGGTCTAAACAGCAATAGTGCCGTCAGTGTCACTGTCATTATTGGAAACACTGCTTTCACGCTCAGTTGCGAACAAAATTACCTTTTACACCGTACTCAAAAATTTTATTTTAGAAGTGGAGGAGTGACTCAGCCTCTTGGTGGATCTCCACCTGGTTCCAGAGGACCAATTGATCCGAACAAGAAACCTAACGAGGAAGTTATCTTCGACATTTTCCATAATGGACAACCAGCAGAGGCTGTAGTGGTGGGCAGTAGAATAACCCTTAGTTTTACTCCATATTTCGCTATTCCACGTGAGTTGATTTTCAATGCCTGGTTTTGAAAAGCTTTCAAAAACAGTTTTTCAGCTGCCTACATGTCCATCTCTGGCTGCCAAGTTGAGCCTATAGGCTCCCTATATGAGTGGGAGAAAGAGCCGCTGGCAATCATCAAAGACGGCTGCCAGGCAGACCATGTAGGCCTCGTGTGCCCGCCCCAGCGCACTGACTATGGTATAAGAGTGACTGTGGAATCTTTCCGGTATCAGACCACAACACAAGTGCAGTACACTTGTCTTATCAGAGTTTGTCCCTTTGCTCCATGTCCACAGGTTAATTTTTTGAAATAAATCAGCGAGAACAAACTTAAATAGAGTTATTAATATATCGAGTGGCCGCTATATATTGACATGTCGTGCGTGAGATATAATTTTTTGACTCCTAGGTTGAAACATTATACCCCAGGCATTTTGGCTGTAGAATTTCGCCCCACAACCGGTCAAAATGTGTATTTTAGGGTCTTCTCAAGACTTTCAAGACAAATTTCACAGGTCAAAATTGCACACTCAAAATGACTTTAGCAGAAATTACTATTCATCGAATTTCGAAACCCCAAAATCTGAAAAATTTATTTCGATTGTGAGGTGAAAATCAGAAATTGAAAAAGCGGAATCGGTAGAGCTCGTGAAAGTTAAGAAAAAAGCTATGTTAAATTTTGGCTTTTGGCTGAGATACAGGTTCTTAAAGTCAGGGGGGGGGCTTTTTAGAGGAAATACAGTATACCGTATTTCCTATAATAGGCCCCATGCTCTAATTATACCCAATCCTTTTTTTTGAGAACCATTATCTCAGTTAAAGGTCAATATTTTGCAAACCTGTTTTTAGGATTAGATTTTATAAACTCGTAAAAGCTCTACAAATTCGGCCTTTTCGATTTCTAGATCGACCTAAAATTTTTCTGATTTATCGGTGTTTGAAAAAATAAGGCCCTATGGAAATTTAGAGAATACGGTGCAATTTTAAGGCGGTTCTTTGGGAGCAGTGCTGGGCATTTCAAACTTTTCGCTCCTGCTCTTGATCTTGGCTCTTAGTTTCGAAATTTTCGCTCCTGCTTTTGCTATTAACTCTTAATCTCAAAAATTTCGCTCCTATCTTGTTCTTGGCTCGGAACAGAGAATCTCGGAGCCAAGAGCGGAGAATTGTCCAGCACTTCTTAGGAGGGTGGTTATCAAAAGGTTAACTGTAATCGACATTATGTTTGTCAGTTATAAAATCCATACAAAAGTTCGACTTTAATTGAATCGAGACGAAAATTTTGGAAATGTCCCTTTTAAGGGGCAATTTTTTTCAAGAAACAATTTTTTTTCTAAGAGCCCTGACTTCCCCTCAATTAGCCTCCATAAAATTTTTTTATTTGGAGGCGTATTGAATCCTGCTTCATAACCAATCAATTTTTTTCAACCTTACAGACAACGTGCAGTGCTGTGGAAGGATGCCCAGGAGACGATATAATCAGCCGCAGCTTGGGCCTGCGCTCTAAAAGATACTTGAGTCTAGACCAGATTAGAGCTGCTCTAGCTGCCAATCCTTACCTCCAGCAACAATTGAGCTTAGGAGCTCAACAAGCTACCCAACAAAACGCTAAAATGAACAACTGTGAGTTTGATCTTGCCAGTAATTAACCAATGTCGACTTATTTTTTCGGTCTCATATATGATACCGACTTCATTTACGGCGGTGGGTACTGTCGGCGCGCGCTGTTGTTACCCTTTTCGGGTGGTTTACCTTTATCCCCAAAAGCAAAAAGTCAAATTTTGGTCGATTGTTTTTTTTTTCAAAAATTAAATTTTATGGTAAGAAAATGCCCGGAAACACATTTAGATTTTTAGGGCACTATTCTTGTTGGTACCCCCCCAAATCATAGGATTTTTTTTCAAAATTTTTTAAGCTATTTTTTGAATTTTTTTGAACTGAAAATCATTATTAATGCTTTTTCTCATGGTATGTTTGTAAACGCTAACATTTTATTTCATTTTTCTGTCACAACAATTTACGTGCACGCATATTCAACTTCATTCAAAAGCTTAAAAAATTTTGAAAAAAAATCCTATGATTTGGGGGGGTACCAACAAGAATAGTGCCCCTTTTTATAAGATTTGAAGAAAAGGTACATAGCGACAACCCGAATATAGATTCTGCGCATGACTAAAAATCTAACATAATCTTTTCAAGAAAAAAATATTTTTAAAATAATTTTTTGACTGCTTTTTGTAAATTTCTCCTTTTATTTGTACTCATTGTTTTTACAGTCAACTCTCAACACAATACAGTTCCTGGGAAAGCCAGAAAAGCGCAGCACAGCGAGATTGAATGTAGGGAGAGTTGACTGTATGGCGAATGTTAACTGTATAGCGAGAGTTAACTGCGAATCAAGAGTTGACTGTATGGCGAATGTTGACTGTATAGCGAGAGTTAACTGCGAATCAAGAGTTGACTGTATAGCGAGAGTTAACTGCGAATCAAGAGTTGACTGTATGGCGAATGTTGACTGTATAGCGAGAGTTAACTGCGAATCAAGAGTTGACTGTATAGCGAGAGTTAACTGCGAATCAAGAGTTGACTGTATAGCGAGAGTTAACTGCGAATCAAGAGTTGACTGTATAGCGAGAGTTAACTGCGAATCAAGAGTTGACTGTATAGCAGAAGTTGACTGTATAGCGAGAGTTAACTGCGAATCAAGAGTTGACTGTATAGCAGAAGTTGACTGTATAGCGAGAGTTAACTGCGAATCAAGAGTTGACTGTATAGCAGAAGTTGACTGTATAGCGAGAGTTAACTGCGAATCAAGAGTTGACTGTATAGCAGAAGTTGACTGTATAGCGAGAGTTAACTGCGAATCAAGAGTTGACTGTATAGCAGAAGTTGACTGTATAGCGAGAGTTAACTGCGAATCAAGAGTTGACTGTAAAGCAGAAGTTGACTGTATAGCGAGAGTTAACTGCGAATCAAGAATTGACTGTATGGCGAATGTTGACTGTATAACGAGAGTTAACTGCGAATCAAGAGTTGACTGTATAGCAGAAGTTGACTGTATAGCGAGAGTGAACTGTATAGCGAGAGTGAACTGTATAGCGAGAGTAAACTGTATAGCGAGAGTGAACTGTATAGTCAAACCTTCATTTAACCGAACCCCCTTGGAACCTGCCTTGGGGGCCGTTAAATCGAAGGGAAGAGTTAAATCAAAGTTTTTATGTTGACAAGCCAATTAGACGTTTTTGATGTATTAATGAATAGTTCTGATCGAAATCTTACGATTTATTGAAAACATTTTGAACATGAAAGACAAAAATATTATAATCGTGTTTCGACAATGTTCTCGAGAATATTTTCTAAAAAATTCTCCAAAACATTTCCACAATCCTAGTTGCTATGACCACACATCACAGTTGCCCGAAATTCAAAATTATAATCACTTCCAGAATTTTATGGAATAGGATTTTTTTAAATATATTTTCTAATTGCAGCACTTCAACACCAGCTAATCACATTAGGCGGTGACCATATAGTCAGGAAAAGGTTGATAGTGGTCAACTCAGAGGAAGAACTGCACTACTATGTAAAAACAGGAGAGGTGCCTCAAGGTCATCTAAGGTGAAAAAAGTCAAGACCTGAGCTGTCAGTATAAATTTGTGTCAATTTGTATGTAGTTCATGTTATTGGGCAAATAATAATTATTAATTAATGTTTTACAAAAAAAAATTTGGATTTTATTCCGTTGGAAAAGGCCGCAGTTTAAAGTGATGTAAAAAATTCAAACAGACTGAAATTTGAATCTAAAGACTGAATAAACATGTCAATATAGACAAATCACCTTGGTCGTGCGTACTCATTGGAACTTGTCTATGATAATACGTCGTTCCAGTCCAATACATTGTTTGATTATAGATTTTATATCATACGGAGTCCAGTTTGTAAGCCAGTTGAGAAGACTGAGCCTAAGCCTAATTACTTTAGCAGATTTGATCCTCCAGTCCGCAAAGTGTCCTCAACTGGAGGGCCACCTCTTTTATTTTCAGATTCGTTGGAACGAAAACGCTTGAATCTCTCGACGTCCTTTTTATGCCGTAATTGTTTGGCAATATTTTTTGTACATCAAGAATTCAATTGTCAAAAAATACTGAACAGTCACCACCAGGGGTCAAACCCGCGTCGTTACTGTCAATGCCCTGATGCTCACTGACCTATGAACGCGACTTACCTAGTTTGGTGTTTTACAATACTTATTGTTGCCCTTGCGCAAACAATAAACAGTTCAAAAAAATATTGTCAAATAGCTACGACATAAAAATAGTGTCCTGCGCACTTTTGAATTTGCGAAATTCTCATTGTTATCAACAAGCATAGTCCTTCAAGGGGCAGGAGCTCGGTCAGAGCTATCTTTCGGTATATAAGGTTCTTTAATAGGGCACAGGATGGTCGTGCCTTTCCCATGTTGGTAAAATCGCTGTATGAAAAAGTTTTGATTTTAAGTTTTGATTAATGAGCTAGAGCAGGAGCTAGAGCAGAAGAAAAATGAAAAAAAAGCGCCTAAGCATAAACTAAAAAGTCGGTGGTAGGTGAGAACTAGGGTTGGCCAATGGTAATATTACTATTTTTGTTCGTTATGTTGTTCTTTTGTGTACATTTCAAATGACTTACAAATTGTTTTATGAGTCTTCTACGATGAGCAGGCGCAGCAAGAAGCCGTTGTCTTGGTGCTGGACGTACTTTGAGCGAAAAGAGGAAAAGGATGGAAATGGAAAATCAGTCTATATTGGTTACTGCCTGTTCTGCCGCGAGTGTTATCAAGCAAATGCAACGAGGATGGAAAAAATTTAGAGGTATTTTTCGTTTCACAAGTGACACTAACAGGGTTTGATTTAGAATTGCAACAAAGTCGGCGCCGAAGCTAGAAAGTTTATAGATTCGAAGTTGAAGAAGTTAGCGTCAGCCGATGAATCGCCCCTTTCAAATAGTATGCTTTCAAATAGTGTACACATGAACGTATACAAAAATGAAAAAAGATACCAAATTGTCATCGGAAAACATTTGTTGTACTGGATCATGTTCTAGTCACTGGTTAAGCTTTGTGCAGTGTCGTTGCTCTCAATATAGCGGTTAATCAGCTTTTTCAATAATTTGTCCACGTAGTCCAAGTCCCAGTCTCTGTAACATTCAACAACACCACCGTCTGAGTCTGCAACAAAATTTAGATATAATTGGAAGTTGTCATAGTTTACTAGCATACTATTAATAGGATTTTTATCTTCATCCGGATACTTGCTCAACACCTTAGAGCATAGCACCTTCACCTATAAACTAGCTTTACTGGTGCCTCTGGCGTCTTCTCATAACTTTTTTTTTGAGGAAAAAGCAATTATTTATAAATAAAGCCACACAAAACGACTTGCACTTATTAAAGAAAAAATTTGAGTAAAACACAAAATTAAAGAGCTCGAAAGAAATAAGAATAAGAAAAAGTTTGTTGAAACGATGGCAATTTTATGTCAGTAACAACAAGATTGAGAGCCAAAGCTAAGGAGGTATTTCACTTGTTAGCATTCTGGTTCTTTCTTACGGGTCTTCTGGTGAGTTGTCAAGATTGAGTTTCAATGCATCCAATTTTTTTTATTAAGATACGACTACAACCTAAACAACCAACAATAGACAAAAAACAAACACAGAGTTAATCGTCTTTAAATCTCTACCCTCCCCTAGCCTGTCAAACTTAGGAAAAACTGCACCTAGACCACCAAAATCCCAACTCATTAGAACACATGGCCAACGAAGCAAACCAAAGAATACATCGAAAAAAATAAGACCTGTTTCCTTTTTTCACACTTCTTAGTCCAGCAAGATAATAAAGACTTTAAATTAAACTTGATTTCCATGATTACCATTAGAACCATCCAACCATCAAATTTTGACTAAAACACCATGATACCCCTCTGTGGTTCGAATTTTTTTTCTCAGAATTCAAAAAACACGCGGCATTCTCATGGAATCGGAGTCGGGAAACACGAATATGAAGTTATCTTCTCCATTTGAGCACTCTGATGGGGGATTCTGAATTCAAGCCGCAAATTCACTACTGAAAACTTCAGTATCAGGGTAGCGGTTTATAGATTTCTAAATTCTACCTATTAGAAAATTCACCTGTATTTTCTGAAAGCGGAGATTCTCAGCTTTCATTTGCTTCATCAAACGTCTTTAAAATACCACTCTTCGCATTTTACATACCAGAAAATAATTTGCCTAGTTTTTGCCTTATATTTGACGTAAATTCTGGACTTTCTACTGATCTGTATTCAAATTTTTAAAAGGGTAAGTTGAAAATCTGATATTTATGACCTATACAGTCGAGTCCCGCTAACCCGGCACTTCAATAACCCGGCACCCCCAATAACCCGGCACTTTTTAAAAATTTGGTTGGCTGGCAAAGAAAATCAACAAAGTTTACCCCCAATAACCCGGCACCCGATAGCCCGGCACCCCCAGTAACCCGGCACCCTAAGACTTGTCCCGTCCAATAAAAATTACCCCCAATAAACTGGCATCTATCATAGTTTACAACATTTTCAATTTGCGTCAATTTTTTCTGTATGCGGTAGGCCCCAGTATTCAAAACTATGCTCAACATCTTCTTGTTAGTGTGACCTTTTCCATTAGTGGCCCTCTTTTTTTCCCTTCCCCTCCCTATACAACCCTTTACCCCTTTTAAAATAGTTGAATAAAGGGTGATTACATAGAGGGTCGATTAAGGCCCGATAAAATAATACCACCGCTAACCCGGCACCCCCGCTAACCCGGCACTTTTTGCCGGTCCCAGTGGTTCCGGGTTAGCGGGACTCGACTGTATCTGCTTTTCGATTTTACGTCAAATGACATAAGTGTCCAGAGTGTCACAAAAAAATCCCTCATTTTACCCACTGCGCCATGAAGTTTTCGGAAAAATTACCTACTGCTTATTTTGAAAGGCCGTTGACGTGTCTACAACGGTATGTGACGTTTAAAATCGGGGCGTAATCGTTTCGCCAACAAAACTTTCGTCAATGAGATCATTTCACCAATTGTATGTTTTCGCCAATAGCTTCTTTTCTCAAGTAATCTTATTTCTTCGTCATGTAAGTTACCACTCATTTTGTACCTTATCTCACTAACTACAAAATGAGTGGTAATTTTCCTGACAAAGACCAATAAAATTACTCGAAAAAAAAGCTATTCATTATGATGATTATGATTTGTTTATGGGTGATTACGATTAAAATTGTTATGATTTATGTATAAATATTGATATTGTCTATGCCAGAAAGGTTGAAGTTCCAAATTTGGAAAATCTCCGAAAACCTCCGCAAAATTAGAAAATAACCGGTTATATCTCCGGAGATATCCCATCCCCAAGTGAAGTGATCTCATTGGTGAAAGTTTTATTGGCAAAACAATAAAATCGGTGACTTTGCGTGGAACAGCTTAAGAGGGGTGAAAAGTCGCACATATTCGACAATGCTATTTTGAAACTGTTTTGAATAATTTTGTTTGAAAAAGCATTGTCAAAAATGTGCAACTTTTTACCTCTTACGCTGTTCCAGCCAAAAGTCTCCCATTTCTAACATGATAGCCGATTACAAATAACATTTATTTAAAAAGAACTTTTGCTGAGATAAGTCTCTCTTTTTCTACTTCATCTCTACCATGTGACCGAAAAGTTCCCGGACAAAGTTTAAAGCCAATTTTTTCAGTAAAATAAGAACATAAATGCATTTTTTTTTATATCATCTGAAAGCCCTTGTTCTCCTCTCTTGAATGGTGTATCGCTTGTCGTTTTATGTCAATAAATTCCATGCTTGAGAATGTCCGATCTGAGAGCAGGCATTGTGCGACTTTGGGAAGAAGGGAAGAAGCAAAGTGAGATCGCTCGTGATATGAATGTTCCAAAGCAAACAGTTTCGGATGCCATCAAGCGATTTCATGAAACAGGCCGCAATGAAGACAGAGCAAGAAGTGGGCGACCAGCAACCACTCCATCCGAATTCTGCAATCTTGGGGACTTACTGAGGTGCCAAATCATCAAGTGCGTTGAATTGGTCATTGTCAATATTTCTCTGGACCGGTATGAGAGTATCGAATTATCGGCGGTCGACTGTGTATTGCATTAAATTTTTTATGGTTTCTGACAGGGTGTTTGATTGACTGCCTTGTTCGCTTTCTTATTTTTCTTCACACCCTCTATGTGAAAAGGGGAGTATTTTCAGAAAAGAGTTGTAATTGCTAAGATGAACGTTATTTTTTCTTTGTAAAAAATTTCCGAAAATTTTAATTTTTTTTCAATACTTTATCAACAAAATATATAATCGACGACAACTACTTTTTGCCGCTACCACCATCCCTCTTGTCCATTTCCTCCAACTGGCGTTTGACCAACATGCTTTTCAACCTGTAGTACTTGGCTTGGAACCTATTCTTCTGTATTTTGGAGTGTAAGCACTGCTTCTGCAGGTCCAGCAGCTCATCTGGTTTTTGGGCTGGAGACTCAGCGCTGTTGTCTGTCAGGGCTATTTCTTGAGTGCTTTTCTCCCACAGATAGGCAGCCAGACTGGATGGGTCGGAAAACGTTTTGGATTGGTGGTCGGGCTGCTGCTCACTGCTACTACAGCCAATGGTTATGCTATTCAAATCTGCAAAATAATCAGTAAAATTGAATTCAGACTAATTGAAATCGAATGCTTATATCCCAGATTTTTCATGGATTCCAAAAATGTAACAGGATTGTTACACAGTTAACTTGATTTTTCAAAATTTTTGACCTTATTTCTGTGTTTATGCGATTTTTTCCAAAATTTTGAGCATGTTACCCCACGATAGATATTGGTATCACGTCTGGATATTGGCTCCACAATGTTGTGTAAACTTTTCAGTTTGGTTCATGAAAAGTGGTTTATTTTATTGCAAATAGCTTCGAGGATTTTCCCTCTCTTCGAGTTAACTGTGTAACAACCCTAATAATGGCCAATGTTGTGTCGTTACCCGTAATATTGGTGATGTTGTTGTGTCTATCTGATGTTGACTCGGATGTGGAGAGCACAACCTGAGGTGATGAACTAGTAGTATTTCGGACAGCCTGCTGAATGCTCTCAGGCGACACAAACTCCAACACAAACTTGTCCAGATGGGTCAGCCTGTTGGCCTTGCCAGTCACTAGTTCTTCGTTGTAGCGCTTCTGAATGGTTAGATTATGTTAGGAAGTATAAGTTGCTTGCAACACCACTCACCAAAGCATCAGCCTTGATGCCTGGCCATTTAGACTTGCGCATGTAGTTGGCCTCTTTGCCTATTGCCCAGCAATCTGCGAAAAATAATTCAAAGGCATTTTAGCACAGACAAATCGCTAATTTATTGTCATAAATTTAGAGCTGGAAACGGGATGGGATCCGGTACGGGATCCCGTCCCGCCCGCCCCGATTTTTGCCCAGAATCCCGTCCCGTTATCAACTCTGTTGTCAACTCTGAAAATCCTGTTCCCGTTCTCTTTTTTGCCCAATCCCGTTAGTAATTTTCTCGCAAAGTTGTAGCAAAAGTGGGCAATCTACAGGAATATTTTGTACGAATTCTTTTTTTTTGCAGAAATGTTGTTCATTTGATCATTCTTTCTTTACATGTGGACCACATTATGTGCTAACCACATTGTGCTTGCCGTGCTTCGCTTCTTTAATTGTTTTTAATCTTTTGTCATTTTTTAGATGAGCGCTATTTGGACTATCGGCCTTTACTCAAAGCTTACAGCGTTCGAAGCGGAATGTTGCGTATGCAGAAAGAAGATCAAGATGGGGGATCGCAGCACTAAAGGCGTTCATGCAAAACAGCTCGATCAGTACGCAGCGAAGCTTGAAGAACTCGAGGAGAAAGAAGCGTCTCAGAAGAACTCGTTGGAAAAATTTGTCAAGGTTTTGCCAAAGGTTATTTTATTTATGACCTTTATTTTCGTTTAACTATGTTAGCTCCACCAATTCAGGGGAGCTTTCGTCATTGGACAAGAAGGTTATGCACTTGATAGCGTGTGAAAATCTACCGTTTTCGATTGTCGATGGACCAACGTTCAAGCCTCTTCTAGCTGTGTGCGACGGAGAAAATCTAAAAGGTACGCTGTTTATCGAAAGCTTATTGTGTTAATCAGCTTCTTTGTAGGACGTCATCATTACTCGGACTGGGTGCTACCAAGAATGTACGAAATGATTAAGTGAACAAGTCTTCTCCGTTGCCAGGGACGTATATGATTACCAGACGGCCGAAATGTTGATATTTTTGAACAAAGGTCTGCCTCAGCTGAATTATTGTTATTGAAATCGTGTTACTTTGATGTATGTGAGAAAATATCAATAAAGAGATCTTTTGGAAGGGCGTATTGAAGCGTTGGAGCTACTTCTACTGTCTAGTTAACGATGTAAGAAAAATCCCGTTTTTCGGAAGGGATACCGCCGGGATCAAATATAAATTCAAATATAAAAATCCCGTTCCCGCCCATGGCTGGGTCAAAAAATCCCGTCCCGTTATCCCGCACGCAGCCCATTTTCCAGCTCTACATAAATTTCACCTAATAACTGTGGGAAGAAATATATTAATTCGAAATTTTGCAGTCGATTAGTCCAAGCCAGTACCGTGTGGCCAGTTTGCACATTGGGCTAAATTGAACCTGAGCACCTAATCCACCTAATTCATTTACGTACGGATTTTTTTCTTGAGTTTCTAACAAGACAAAGCCTAAAATGTAATTCTAGGCCTTCTTTTGTTAGAAAACAAGTTAAAAAATCTAAACAGAAGATCAATGATTAGGAAAAATTTTTAAATTGGTGAGTGACCACCAAACCACATCGAGCATGGTCGTTTAACGCCAATAAAAAAATTAATTTTTTTTTTAATCTAAAACTGAGCAACAACCCTATTTGAGTAGAAAAATTATTGAACATGTTACCATAAAGAGTTTTTTCTATTCTCAGCACAACCAAATATATTTTTAATAAAAAGTTAGCTTACGTCCCCTCCTCAGACATTCATCCAAAATCCATTGCCAAGTGGCCTCTTTGATGCCCTTTTCTACATTTTTGCCATAGAGAATATTGTATTTGCTGCGGATCAAAGAAACTAGCTCAAATTTTTCGTCTGCTCTCTGAACAACAAAGAATCAAGTCTAGCAGTAATAACACTGAAGTTGGACTCCTCTTAGGACCCGATGACTTTTTTACGCCAACTTTACACGGTCTTTCAAAACAGTGGGTAGGTGTTTGACTACCTTTTGTGACATCTTTTGAATTTCCGCCTTTTTTGATTTTCTTGTTTTTAAAATTTTGTAGTTCGTAAGATAATTTTTAGTCCCGGCTAACATGCGCTGGCCTACCCTGCGCCTAAGGCTTTGCCTAAGTCAGAAAAAAGTTGAAAATATAGCCTTGAAAAAAACAAAATCGAAAAAGGCGCAAATTTGGATCTTGTGGGTTATCCATGTACACTTTTTATCCATGTACATTATCCATGTATTTCACATTATCCATGTTTATCCATGTATTTTTCGGTGTAATATCTGTGTAATAATATGTTATGAGTGTAAATATGTGCAAATAAATTATTTTCAAGTGAAAAGTGCCTAAAAATTGAAGTTTGAAAAAGTGTACATGGATAACCCACAAGATCCCAAATTAAAAAAAATTGTCAAAAAGGGGCCAAACGCACCAACGCCTTCAAAACATCGAAAATTGGGTAGTAGGTGACTTTACTCAAATTGGATTTGACTTCGCTAACGGAATTATTACCCAAAAAGGCGTTAGGCGTCCAAGGAATTTTTTTAGTTGAAGTTCTTCAGTAACAAACTTATCGAGCCCTAGGAGGAATCGAATTTGTGAGTATTTAAACCAAATCAAACTTTAATTTATTGGTCAACAAACTCATTATTTTCTCTACACTATATACCTTGGCATTGGCCAATTCATTGAACGAGTGAGACAAGCTGAATGATTCCTGCTGGTGGTTGTAGTGGTTGGAAGAAGTAGAGGCGAAGTCTGTGTTGTTGGAGTGTTCTCCAAAGTCATTGGGGTATTCCAGCTTGACTTCATCTCGTTCAGGCCTTTCAATGAACTCTATGTAGTCGTCATCCTCATTCTGCTGCTGCTGGTCAATTGTGTGCTGGTTGATGGTTTGCATGATGGCTTCCATTAAATCCGAAAATATTTTTTATCAAATTGAGAAGGTACAAATAATAAGTAAAGGTGTAAGTTATTGATTTTGGTTGCTGCATTTGCCTATGTGTGTATATGTCCCCTCCCTTGCCTATGTATGTCTAACCTAAGCAGCTTAGAAGAGACCAATTTTGTGTGTCTAGCTTTCGCTTTGTTGTGTCTGCAGTAGATATTGCACAGGGATAGAAGAAATGTTTTTTGTGTCACACCCAAGATGTCACACCTTTAGAATATTCAATTATTTACCTTTGAAAGTATGGAAGTAGTCTTTTAACGGAAAAAATTTTTAAATTTTGAACCATAAACTAATCGATAGAGATGGACACGGTTACGATAGTGTCGGTTAGGTGCACTACGCACCATCTTTCGAAAAAATAACCACAAGTACAAATTTTGAAAAAAAGTTTAATTTCAACTCTTTTATTATTCGAAAGACAGCCTTAAGTAAAACTGCCTTCTTGAACCAAACGTCCTTTTTCAAAAAATTGTATTCAAAACACTGGTTTTTTTATTATTTGTCTGACAAAGGAGGGAACCTGACTTTGACCTGGACAGATGTAGATGAATTCCCTTCCTTGTGAGCCTAAACATGTAGTCAAAAATAATTGTTATAAATGCAAGTAATAGTCAACAAGGTCATCACGAATTTTTATTTCTGCATATACTCCAACAATAATTGAAAAATCACAATCATCAAGCAATCAATCCAAGCATCTCACTTTGAGTTTTTTTACTTACAGCATGCTGCAGCCCATTATTAATTACTTTTATACTCTGGTCACGTCCAATGCTGCAGCCAACACAACGATGCCAACGACCATGCATTCTTCAATTCTTCTGTAATTCATGCAGTTCTTCTTTGATACACCACAAATAAAATAATAATAGTAGTTCGCAAGACATGAAAGTACTCCACCAGAAAATAGCGACAAACTACTTCATTTTGGAGACTAGTTCAAATTTGAATTTAAATTAGAAAATTTAGCGACTACAGTTGAACCTGGATACCGTATTCTCTCTAATAGAAAGCCATGGCCTTCTATTTTTCAACCCCCTTTGGGGGTGGCCTTCTATTAGAAAGTGGCCTTCTAATAGAGAGTGGCCTTCTATTTTTTAACCTATCGGTTGAAAAATCCCGTTTTATTAGACCGTAGATAAAACTAAAAAAAAAAGAAAACTTGGAACAAAAAAGTATTTATTTCCCTTTACACCATATCATATAAGTTCTTTATTTACAACCACTATTTAACAAACAATCAACAATCGAATGACACATCACTGTCGTTCAAAATATTTTCTTCCTCTTCCTCCAGATCGATTTCTTCGAAGAGCTCAGCCATTTCTTTCTCTTCCCTCGCTTGCTGCAGCTTGGCTCGACCACTTGGTACCGGCCCTCCCTCCTTGAAGCAGTGAATTAGCAGATCCTCGCTCCCATCCGTGGCATTAGTGATTCCGCATGTCTTGAACGAGTTGGAGATGAGCTCCTTTGAGAGGCTTTCCCACGCTTCAACGATCCACTGCAGGTAGATGGTCATCGGCGCAGCTCGAGGATTCCCGCCCTTGGTCACTTCCTTCTCGCCGTGCAACATCCAATCTTCATAAATCTGTCGGATCTTGGCCTTGAACGGAGAATTCCAGCAGACGTCAGGTGCCTTAATAAATATGGTATTACAGTCATCCAGATGTCAAGCAAAAATATAAGAAAAAACCTGTATAAACTTTGTACACCCTCCCGGAACCACAGCCGTACTCAACCCACATTGTTTCAGTTGCTTCTTTGTCGCCTCGGAGATGTGGCATCGGAAAGAATCCCATATGAGTAGACGCTTCTGGAATAGAGAGGAGCCCATCACGCGCTTCAGATAGTCGCTTGTCAGATCATCGTTGAACCAAGTCGTTCCTTCCCACGCAAGCTGCAGTTTGCCCTTAAACTTCTCCACGATAGTCGGCTCAATTCGCTTTCTTGGCAGTAAGACGAAAGGCTGGCACTTAAATCCATCTGAACGACCAGTCAACATCACAGTCACGCGCAACTTGTCATGGCCTGTAGTCAGCACTGATACCTGAAGCATCATTAGAAATACAGCGAATTATCTTTCAAATCAACAAACCTCTTTTGCTCCCTTGTCGGCAATGCACTTCCCACCGCGTGGATCCAGCCACACCGCAGTCTCGTCACAGGCGTAAATGTAATCGTATCTAAAATCATAAAGTTCTTAACCCAAACTATTTCCAACTTAATCTTACTTCACTTTTTCTCGGAGTTGGCTAATGTACATAATGAAATTTACCAGAGCTTGTTCATATTCAGCAGGAGGCTTCTGCCAAACTGTAGTTGGAAGACGTGCGCGAAACTTGTATCGATCCATGAATTTTTGCAACCATCCTTCACTTGCCTAAAAGAAAAAATGGTACACAATAAAGTTGAAAATAAAGTTGTTAACTACTTTAAACTCTTTATCTTCATCCTCGCATACGAACATATTCACCGCTTGCTGCTGCAGGATTCTTCTCGATACCTTCTTCTTTGCTGCTCTTTGCTCCCGTACCCATTTGGCCAAGTCCTCGTCGAGCTTTTCGAATGTGAGATGTCGTCCAGCTCCGGCCACACGCTTTGATTTCTTTCTAAATAAGAAAATACAAGAAGAACATCAAAATATTAATATTGCTTACTCGGAATCCCTCAGTTGATCTTCTTGATCAACCCAATTAAAAATCTGCGTACGCCCAATGTTGAACTTCTTGGCAGCCGAATTCTTGCTGTACTTCTTGGCGTAGTCGACGGCTTCCAGCTTCTTCTCGATGGAGTAGGCCTTGCACTTGCTGGATGACTTGGACTCTTGGCTTTCCATATTCGATTCGCCCTCGGACTCGCTTAGCTCGATTTCGCTCATTTTTCTTGGAGAACACGACCAAATAGCAGAGATCTTGAAACATGAATGAGTAAAAACCATAAAATATTTGTTTATATAGTGCACTTTGAATTCAAAATAACTAGTGAAATTTGAAATTCAAATTTGTGGCTAAATGTTTCAAAGCACTTTTTTCGCCTAAAAATGCTCGTCTATTAGAAACTGCTCTTTGAAAAACGGTGTAGCTAAAACGCCTAGGGGTGGCCTTCTATTAGAGAGAATACGGTAACCGGACACCCCGATAAGCAGACACCCCCGATAACCGGACACTTTTAAAAAATTTGGTTGGCTGTCAAAGAAACAAGGAAAAGCTTACCCCCGATAAGCGGACACCCCCGATACTACTGAAACTACCTTAAACCACCAAAAAAGAACCCTGAAAATTACCAAGGGGACTAAAGCACCCTAAAGCCACAACAAATACTTCACTGTGGTAGCTTGAGTGCTTTGTAGTAGTCTGAGGTGTTTTGGGTGCTTGGGTGGTTTTAGGCGTTAAGCATGGTTTAGTATGACACGATCTTGTAAATTTTCAGAACAAAATGTCAAAAAAAATTTTATGCGGTAAGCCTCGGTTATCAAAACTTTGTTCGAATCTCTTCTTAATTGGTCTTTTTAAAAATATACAGGTGCCCTTTCTGGTTCAATTAGCTTGGGGGACCAAGACATTTGTTCAACCTTTGGTAACCAAATTATTTTCTAAAACCTCAGAGACGTCACAGTTACCCCAAAAAGTGGTTTTAGTGACAGAAGCGTTAGAAAACATCGGTTTTATCGTTTTTATCATAAAATTTTAATAAAGTATATAAAAATTACTTATTAGACAACAAACACTATTCACATTTCACCAAAAAAGAGCCTTTCACCAAGTAAACAAGTGTCTAGACTACTACTCCATTTGTATAAGATGCTGTCAAGACCCTTGCATTTAGATGATCGACAGAAAAACCACACGCACGCATGCACATACATACATATAGAAAATTTAAGATAAAATGCTTCGCTCCAAAATATTTACACGTTTTTTTAGTTTTCAAGCTGGTTTAAGTAAAATTTTGTTGGCCGATTGGGTTCTTATGCACTATCGTGACTTCCTGGTTTCACTCTCATTTATGCTAAAGACATTTCCGAGCTCTATCCTCCAAATTTGCCTTTCAGTATCGCTCGTTAATAATGCTTGTGAATAAAGGACGATAACCATATGATAATTAAAATTAAAATGTTTTCAATATGGTGGGACGCATAAATGACAGTAAGACCAGGTAGTCCCGATAATGCATAAGAACCGAGCCCGATTGTTTAATACTCTTCTGATTGCACGTGTAAATTTCACTCTTTTTATTAATTTTTGATTATTACTGTTTTGAAATGCCTTAAAATTTTTACTTTTGAAATTATTGTTCTAACTTTCTCGTCTCACAGCGTTTTGAAACCTGTCAAGTGTGCAATGGCGTAGTGGGTTTGAATTGTTTGCTAAATTTTCTAATTTTTGATGTTTCTTTGTTTTTTTCATGTTTTTGCAAATTATCGATTTACCAAGTGACCGAAAAGTTCCCGGACAAAGTTTAAAGCCAATTTTTTCAGTAAAATAAGAACATAAATGCATTTTTTTTGTATCATCAGAAAGCCCTTGTTCTCCTCTCTTGATAGTGTATCGCTTGTCGTTTTATGTCAATAAATTCCATGCTTTAGAATGTCCGATCTGAGAGCAGGCATTGTGCGACTTTGGGAAGAAGAGAAGAAGCAAAGTGAGATCGCTCGTGATATGAATGTTCCAAAGCAAACAGTTTAAGCGATTTCGTATCATCAAGCGATTTCGTAAAACAGGCCGCAATGAAGACAGAGACAGAAGACAGCTTGACATAAAACGACAAGCGATACACTATCAAGAGAGGAGAACAAGGGCTTTCTGATGATACCAAAAAAATGCATTTATGTTCTTATTTTACTGAAAAAATTGGCTTTAAACTTTGTCCGGAAACTTTTCGGTCACATAGTATAAAGCATTGAAGATTCTTAGTATAAATTTTCGTCATGTCTAAGGTATGCAGTAGGTAAAAGGTGGCAACTTATCACTCCACCACCACCTCCGTTCCCCAATTTTTGAAAAATCACCAACAAAGATGTCCTAAGCAGTGATGTGCTGCCGAAAATTTTGGCTCCTGCTCTGGCTCTTGGCTCCTGCCCCAAAATTTTTGGCTCCTGCTCTGGCTCTTGGCTCCTGACTTCAAAATTTTGGCTCCTGCTCTGGCTCTTGGCTCGAAGCAGGAGCGCTCGGAGCCAAGAGCGGAGCCAAGAGCGGAGCTGCGCACATCACTGGTCCTAAGCTCCTTTTTACTGCATTACACGGTACAAGAAATATTTATAAATAGTCTCTGATATTAAAATTTAAATTTCTCTCGAAAAATTTCGACTTCAACTCTTTAACGGATGGTTTTTTCAGGGAATTTTAGGGCCATATTTTAATTATTTATGAATTTTTTAAGCTTAGGCAAGGGTAGGCTAGCATGTGTTGGGCTTAAACATGTTTTTTTCACTTTTCAAAACATCGAAAAACATGTTTACCATGTTTCCTTTGATAGGAGGACATGCTCTAATAAGCGGATACCCTCGACTTTGAGCACCTATATCTCAGCCCAAAGAAAATATTTTGCAAAGCTATTCTTTGTGTTTTCCTAACTCCCACAAGCTCTGAGTTTGAAAAACTACTTAATACTGAGTTACGTAAAAAAGCAACAGATATATGTAGCATGAGTGTCTATAGCAGGTCTGATTCCTGCCACCAACCTTTTGCCTCTTTCTTTCTAAAGCTTTACTGTGATATGTCACCCTCAAAAGTAACGACGTCGGAGAAATTTAACAGGTGTGACGTGAGCGCAATTAAAGAAAGTGTTCAAATGACACAACAGCCAGGGTGACCCTTTTGCCAGATAAACCCGGCATTTGCCGGGTTTCTGCCTTTTTTGCCGGGTTTTTGAAATGTGTCGGGTTTTGCCGGGTTTTGACATTTTTGCCGGGTTTTTGCCGGGTTTTTGCCGGGGTTTCTTCATTTTTGCTTTGTATTTGCTGATTTTACAAAGCTCTTACAATATTTCGTATTTCGGAACAATTCGTTATGAAATTTAATCAAAATTTATCCAATTTATCGTCATTTATTTATAGATGTCTACAATCTCAGACGAAGAAGACTTGATGGAGCTTGATGATACGCAGGCGGAATCGGATGTTTCGCCGAGGAAACGCAAGAAGGTCTCGCACAAAAAGCCAGGTGGTGGACAGTCCAAATTTCTGACGCAGTATGAAGAGACATATCGGAATGAGTTCATTGAGAAAAGCAAGAAAGGCAATGATCGATTCTACTGCAGAGCTTGTGACCAGGTTTTTCTTTTTTTTTTGGCTATTAGGGATTTTGACATGTATTCATGTTTACAGCACTTGGGTTTATCAAAGAACGGTGACAAAGCAATCAGTTAATACTGTCAATTAAATTCAATGCAGATTTTGATTGTGTTAAGGCTTATGAAATGTTTCTGTCGAGTCCCAAACTGTTGGAACAAGTGAAGTGTGGTGAAAAATATGAGAAATAAAGAAATTTACAGCTGAATTTTGTTTGCATGTCTTAAACTTTTTTCGCCGTGTTTTGCCGGGTTTTTCGGCTAAAATGCCGGGTTTTTGCCGGGTTTTTTAGTCGCGGCGCCGGGTTTTCATAAATCTGTAAGGGTCACCCTGACAACAGCTACTTTTGTAATTTTCTATGTGCTCTAAAGGCAAACGCAGCTGGTGATGTATATGCATAAAATTCTGTCGTGAAATTTTGCGCAAAAGCAAGCCTATTCTATTTTTATGCTAGGTTGAGCGTTCACACGGACGCATGCACAAAGTGCTTTTTATAGAAAAACTCATGAGAAAATCGATTTTAGCAATAAATATTTTCTCTTTTAAAAGCTGACTTAAACGATTTTTTTTAATTAATTTTTTGAAATATTGTGGTCGTATTTTTCAGTCTTGGTCGTGCTCGATGTCGTCTTTTTAAAACATTTTTTGTGACAAGAAATGATTTTTTTCTAGTATTATTTTTCCGTTTTTATACCAAACAAAAACTTCATGGGTACTGCATAGCTAAAATGCACGATACAGCTTATAGAAAGAATGCCTCCTTTTGGCGAAAAAGTGCCTCTTTTTTGTGAAAAAGTGCCTCCTTTTTTTCGTTTTAGTCAAAAAGGCGAAAAGTGCCTCTTTTGTATAAGGGTGCTTTTTTGTATAAAAGCGCCTCCTTTTGTGAGAATTTGTTCGTTTGAGTTCAAATCTACATTCCAATATCTAAATCTATGAGAAAAATTTTGGAAATTCAGTAAATCGAAAGACTAGTAGTGCTGAAAGCTTCCTCCCTGAAACACGAACGAATCCAGCAGCGTTAAATCTCTTGATATTTACACAAATGCTTCATATCCGTATCTCTTTTTACTCCCAAAACAACAAGAGATCGATAACAAAACTACAATTTTCATCATAAACAATTATTTTTTCTTCTCTGCTCAAAATTCTGCTCAGCCCGGTAAAAATAAAAAGTTCGTTGCGCACTTAAAAAAAATATCAACCTACTTTCAGGTAATCAAGACAAGCTTTATGTGGTGTTGTTTAAAGTCAGCGATGTACGAAAGCAGTGGATACTTGTGTGGACAACTAAAAGATTGAGGATGCACAAATTGAACAAAGTCGGATCAATCATTTAAAATCGATGCTACGTACAAACTTTTCCTATTTTGTAAGTGATATTTCATGTTTCAATCAATGCTTTAGTGTATGTATGTTTCTTCTTTTCAGCCTGTTGGGTTCTCTGATGTGAACAAGAAGTTTTTCTGCACCTTTACAGCATTATGTTCTGGCAAAACAACGTGGTGTCTGGCATTCTTCGAGCTGTTTTTCAAGCCTGTTCAACTTTTGAAAGCTCCTACCAGTCTGCTTTTGTTATGTCTGACGCTGATACGGCGATTGAATCTGGTATTTTTGGGTATATTTTGTAGGCCAATAGCAATAAAGTTTTATTTTGCAGCTATTCGAGAAGTTTGGGAGCCAGAAATGACGATGTGTATGAAATAGCTTATACTACTAAACTATTATTCTCAGCAAGCGCAGCTCTGGTCAGTTACTGGGTCGCAAAATATGCAAATGCGCAGCGTCTGCTTGAAGCGGTGGGAAAGTTCAAGCAACAATGGCTCGACCGACATTGTTTTCGTGGATGGCATGATGCGTTCATTCCTATGATCTCAACAAACAACGGCTTGGAGCGAATGAATTTGGAAATCAAATGTAACTACACTTTTCTCGAGCCACTCTCACTTCAGGCATTTCTAAACAAGGTGAATTTGATGCTGAATGATTGCGATCTTGTCAATGTCTCAGTAAGCTCTTTCACCTACTGATCTTTAAAACCTTGCTAAACGCTAAAAATAAATAATTGTGTCGCTCGGAGTAAAAAGAAATCGGGGGAGAAAAAGAAGAGCAACACCAGTGCTTGTAAGGAATTAGAAAAAATAATTGTTTATGATGAAAATTGTAGTTTTGTTATCGATCTCTTGTTGTTTTGGGAGTAAAAAGAGGTACGGATATGAAGCATTTGTGTAAATATCAAGAGATTTAACGCTGCTGGATTCGTTCGTGTTTCAGGAGGAAGCTTTCAGCACTACTAGTCTTTCGATTTACTGAATTTCCAAAATTCTCACAACTTGCAATACAATAACTTTTTCTGATAGATTTAGATATTGGAATGTACATTTGAACTCAAACGAACAAACTCTTACAAAAGGAGGCGCTTTTATATAAAAAAGGCACCTTTTTACAAAAGAGGCACTTTTTCACAAAAACGAGGCACATTTTCGCTTTTTTGACTAAAACGAAAAAAAGGAGCCACTTTTTTTGCCAAAAGGAGGCATTTTTCCGTTTTATCCATAGCTTATCTTAAAATGCCTGGATTCTTTTTTTAGCGCTTTAGCGTGTTTTCAGGTGTTTTCATATTTTCAGGCGGCAGACGACATATTTAGAAAATTGACTTTTTGCTTTGAGAAAAAAATTAAATTTCTTATTGTTTATGCAATTTTTTATTTCAAAATTTTCTTGAAAATATGAAAAAAAACTATGTAGAGCCATTTAAGGAGCTTTGTAGAAAATAAGGTCGCAAAGTGTGTCAAAACGCCATCTTAAGTATGTGCTTTTTCCGTGTAAAACTATTTGATATCAGAAAAAATTAAAAAAAAAAGGATTAATTGGTTGTCGAATTTGGCGCTAGTATAGAATACCTCCCCCCCCCCAAATCAGACCTTCTAAAAATCGTTGTAACTACCCTTTGGAACAACTAGTTTAGGCTTAGCTCTTAGGCTTAGGGGTAGGCCAGCGTGTGGAAGTTGTGACTAATAGGTGTTTAGGTAGCTCTTTAGCTTGGGGTCTGGAAGTTGTGACTAATAAGTGTTTTACGCACTTTTCTGGGGTCTGGAACATATATTTGGGTGCTCTTTACTTAGGCTTAGGGGTAGGCCAGCGTATGGAAGTTGTGACTAATAAGTGTTTTACGCACTTTTCTGGGGTCTGGAACATATATTTGGGTGCTCTTTACTTAAGTTTTAGAAGGCATAAGTTTGGGGGGGTATTCTATACTAGGTCTCGAATTTCAATTTAGCTTATTACGTTTTTTTCAGAAAACACAATGAAATTTATTCTGCCAACAATATTATTATTTTTGTTATTTTGTGCTTTTTCACATTTTTCTAAAGCTACTCCTGATCTCACTCAACTAAATTCAAAACTTGCACAGCTACAAAATCAGCAGTTAGAATTAATTAGTCAATTCAAATACGCCAATTCAACGACTATTTTCATTAATAATGTTGAAAAAATGGAATATTTAATTAAGTTTCACATAGAAGTTATGACTTTGTACAGCAATATTGATAATATTAAGAACTGTTTAAAAATGTTACTATTTGTTAAACCTAAAAATAAATTAAAAGAAATTATGAAGAAAAATATTCCTATCATGAAAACAGCTTTTTCGAAAAAATGTGATTTAACTGTCGAAAAATATTACGATATAAGTAAGCAATTCACTGAACAAAAACTAAATCATGACTATATAAATTTTGAAGAAGAGTTTAAAAGTGCAAAACTAGTAACAGAATACATTCAATTAATTAATGAAGAAACAAATTCAAAGTCGTATGTAATGTAAGTTATTTTTATAAGATTACAGTCAAACCCCGGTATAGTGCGACCCCTGGGGAGCAAAAAAATCCGCACTATAACGAGACTCGCACTATATCGGGACTCGCACTATAAAGACTTTTAAAGACTTTCGACCAAATGGCTCGAGCTCAGGGTCGCACTATATCGGGGTTCGCACTACAGTCAAACCCCGATATAGTGCGACTTCGATATAGTGCGACCGTGAGCTCGACCCATTTGGTCAAACGTCTTTAAAAGTCTCGATAATGCGAGTCCCGATACAGTGCGAGTCTCGTTATAGTGCGAATTTTGTTTGGTCCCCAGGGGTCGCACTATATCGGGGTTCGCACTATATCGGAGTCGCACTATACCGGGGTTTGACTGTAACAATATTTACAGTAAGCTTGTTATTCCAGTCCACTCTTGATATAAATCCACACGAAAAAGATCGCTATTGCTTAGGAACGGTGATAGGCAGTTACCAGGAAATTCCCGGTATTCGCCTTTGTCAACAAGAAAAAGGGGGGCGTTATTTTCATCCCCATCCGTCTTTTGGTCACCTGATCATTTCGTCCGCCGGTTTTTTCATCACCTGGTTATTTTGTAATTAAATCATACCGCAACCCCTCAATTAAAAAGTTCAAGTTGCGGCCGTGGTGTACAGTGTAATTCAGCCCTTTTTTACCGTCCCAGGAATTCTCTCTGGCGAAAAAAAACTCTGGTAGCGCCCAATGTTCTTTTAAAAAGTCTTGATAAAAGTCATTTTTTATTCCATTATGTTTCTGACGTTACTGCTGTTAACACACTAGACATCCACCTCGACGCCCAATCTCTATTCCTCTTATAAAAAAGCTAGTGTCGTATGCCCCCCTCCCCCGATAATTTTAGACGGTTAACTAAATCCTCCTTTTAAAAAAAGCTATGCAAAATCCCTTGTTAGTAATGGCCAGGCACTGAGCCTAAACTTAAAAGTAAGCCTACAAGCCTGAGCCTAAGTAAAAATTATTAAGGGGGTGTGTGGTCATACGACATTAACGACAATGTTTTTTCGATTATAAAAATGTTCAAAAATTTAGGGAATTAGAAATATGCAGAAGCAACCACAATTATTTAGCAACTACTGCTATATTTAGTGAAGCGTATAATAACAGAATAAATCATGACATAAATTCTTATACAACTCGAAATAGCTTAGAAATGCTTGCTCAAGGAGAAGTAGTTTCTGAATCTGAATTAAAAATGAACCATTTTCTAAACACAATTTATCAAATAATTAAAAATGAAGAAATAGTAACTTATACTAATCTAAAAAATAAGTTGCTTCAGAGTAAAACACTTAAAAAAAATAAAGCGTGGGAATCTTTAAAAGACCTTGTAGTGCATGTTACTAGTGCACGACTAGAAATTTTCGAAAGATTATTTGAAGACTACTATGACATTTCTGATCCTATAAATCTGGAAGGATGCTTAGCAGCTATAAATGACCAAGTTCTCTACATGTTTGCCGAAAATGAAAAGCTAGTCAGAATATTTATCAGGCTGTTTTTCAAGCAAGCGAGAGCAGCTCATAAAGCAATTAAAGATGACACGGAAACTGGTCACAAAACTGTTACTAAAATTTTAGATAGTGTTCGTGACAATTTATATACCCATTTATCTGAATGGATAAATAAGCTGGATAAAGCAACTAGTTGGAAAGAAAATGTGACGAAGTTTTTTGATACACATAATTTTGTAAACGAGCAGGATTTTAAACAGACGGAGCATGCACAACATGTTGATGATATGCTAAAAGAGCCTAAAGATCGTCTGAAAGCATGTTTGACCAATTTTCAGACCTTAGAAAGTATTTTAGAGGCTAAAAGTTGTTGTATTTGCTTTGAGGATGTGACTGATGAAACTGCGAAGACGGTTGAATGTTGTCACATGTTTCATGGAGAATGTATAGAGCGTTGGCTGGAGCAAAATCCCACTTGCCCACAGTGCCGAAAAACCGTTGATTATATGAAATATAAAAAAGACAACAATTTGATTGAGAAATTTACTCCGTCACATGGTTTTCCTTTTTCCATGTCACCTTTGCGTTCTAGACAAACTACAATCTTATATGATTCTCCTTATTTATATTCAGAGAATGTGCACGGTTCGACTTCTGACCAACATGCGCCTTTAAATAATTCACCGTCGCAGCAGCCTACATTATCTCATTCTCGGCAATTTTAACACTTTTTTGTTGTAAAATTTATAACAGTTATCCACAAATAAAAGGTCTGAAATATATTGTCCGTAAAATACTGTGTAAGTTAACGTGTTGATTTGATTTGCTTAGATATTATTTAACACGCCCAATACGAATCTGTAAACCTGTATATTCTGACTCAGAATTTCAAGCTGAACACGATGGTGCGGGTCCTTCCCGCTCCAATGATTGACGAAGTAGGTGAAAAAGGGTGCAGAAGGTAACAAATTATATACCGTATTATCTCTAATAAGCGCCCCCTCTCTAATAAGCGCCCCCCCTCTACTTTGAGGGTCTGTATCTCGGGGCAGAGCAAATATTTTGCAGAGCTGTTTTTTGCATTTTCTTAACTCCCACGAGCCCTACCGATTCCGCTTTTTGGATTTTGGTTGCGCACCCAAAAGTTTCGAGATCGACCCAAAATTTTCCGATTTGCGCACCACAAAGGATGCCTTTTCGAGACACTCGACGCCAAAATTTTTCTGATTTCGGAGGGTTGAAAGATACAGGGGGCCCTGATGATAAGCGCTAGCGCATTAGAATAATACGGTATGGTCAAAATCCAGTTGGATACCCAAAGGTTTTCAAGTGGTGCGCCGTGATTGTTATGCTGCATCCACGCTCAAAATACACCAAAATGACCGTCACGATCTGCTCTTTCGAATGAGTGTATGTTAGCTGCAATCTGTTGGCAAAAAGATAGACAACCAGGGTACAACCTGCAAAACCACCATTTTCTGACCTCACAAATTTTCACTTAAAGCCACTCAAGAGCGTGTCATAGCTGCATATAACTGCTTGATGCTTGGTCAATACTTGTAGAAACATTCAAGAGCTACAAGATAGGCAAAAAATCAGCACAAAATGTAGCAAAAGTCACTCAGAAATTACAGCAGAAGAGGTAAAACCAGCTGTTTCCCTGATATCGAAAAGTGTAGGGTACCTGGTTTGGATTATTTCTGGCCGGCTTTCTAAGGAAAATTGAGAGTGCAATATAGCTATATGATCAGCGTGAAAAATGCAACAGAACTAGTCCAAAGGCTTGCAAGACAACAAGCAAACATAACAGAATAAAAGCCAAAACAATTTGACGCCAAAACTCCACAAACAACCAGGGCCCTTTGAACGAAAATTTAGGTTCAGGTTAGGTTTCGTAATTTTCTCACAATTTTATAGGTCATTTTTTGAAAATAAAAATATAATGTGATAGACAGGGCTGTGCAAACATCCGGAAGTTACATCCGGAGGTGGATGTTTGACCTCCACCTCCACCTCCAGGCCGGATGTTCGGAGGTGGACGCGGAGGTTCAATTTTTTTGGTGCGGAGGTGGATGTTTGAATAAACATCCGCCTCCGGAGGTCGGAGGTGGAAGTGGCGAAAATTTGAACATCCGAACCTCCAACCCATCTCCGTTGAGATGTGTCAAAAATTTAAAAATGAAACTCCCGCCTTTTTAAATTTCTTGGCATTTTGTTTAAATACGAAACTTCTCATTTCAGTGATTGAAGAAAACCCATCGTGGTTTGGCAGACTTGGTAGTCAGTTACAGTTGAATAAAGTATTATCACCAAATTACGTGAAGGTTAATGGAGGTGGATGTCGAAAAAATTCCGGATGTTGGATGTTGACGTGGAGGTTAAAAAAATTTTCGCTGGAGGTGGATGTCGGACGTGGAGGTTCAACTTTTTTTGGGTATGGAAGTGGATGTTTGGGTAAACATCCACCTCGGATGTTGGAAGTGGAAGCGGAGGTTCAAATTTTTGGGGGTGGAAGTTCGGATGTTGACGTGGAGGTTTGTTTTTGAGCTGCACAGCCCTGGTGATAGAGCGCAAAGAACTGCATCAGATACAATTGTTAAATTACAGGTGAAACTGTGTTTTCCCTCTTTTTGAGAGGATTCAAGAAGTATGCTGGCAACCTGGTCACGGGTGGATATTTCTGGTTTTATTTTACAGGGTTGGGAATCAATAATCAAACAAAATGTTTCTGCAATTTTCATACCAAAAAAAAGCCAAGACCTTGGCGAGTCTTTTTATCTCAACATCATTTAAATTTTTTAATTACTGTGTTGCTTTCTAACCCCGTAAGATAAAACCAGAAATGTCCATCCGTGATAAGGTTGTCAGCATACTTCTTGAATCCTCTCGAAAAGTTGGAAAAAAACAGTTTCACCTGTAATCTAACCCTTGTATCTGATGCAGTTCTTCGCGTTCTATCACATTATATTTTTATTTATAACAATCACGGCGCACCACTAGAAAACCTTTGGGTCAAGAGATATCTTGTTGAGCAGAAAAAATGAGTTTGGGGGTGGTTTTGGGTCACTTTTTAAAAATATCCGGGTATGGGGGAACTAAAGAAGTGCCTCTGATTTTTAGCTCTAACTAAGTATGACCTTGTATTCTGTATAATAGCTCAAACAAAAGCCCACAATCTAGACTCTAGAAACGTGTGACTTGTAATTGTACCGAAATTTTCGGGTAACCGACCCGGACCGATACCGAAAAATTTCCGGTTCTCGGATAATATTTTCAGTTCGCCATATTTTTTAGATGTTAAAGATAAATAGAAATGCCAGTAGTCAAGTCAAATCTGAATGTTTTTATTGAAAAAAGTGAAATAACACAAATTAAACATCACATCGGCCACTGTTTCCATCTTCGCTTTCTTTGGCACACTTGGACCGGTCCCTTTCTTTTCCATAGTTTCTTTGTGCTTTGCTGACTTCAAGTGATGTGAAAGATTAAACGTAGAGCCAAACTTGCATATTTTCAGCTCGTCCCCGCAAATGCAGAGAGCCTTGTCTCCGACTTTTTTGAATGACTTCCAGACGTCGCTTGGCATATCTAAAACATAAAAAAATAGGTCCAAAATGTGAGAGTTGCACTATACATTGTATAATATACAATCAAATTTCTTCGGTTATCCGAACCGATAACCGAAAACCGAAATTTTCGGGTACCCGACCCGAACGGATAACCGAAAACCGGAAAATTTCCGGTTTTCGGATAAAAAAACCGAAAACGGGTACCCGAACCGCCAACCCTACTTGTGAATAAGCTTCAGTAGGTGTGAAACAGACTCACCCACATTACGAATCAAACTTTTATGAAAATCCATGATTATAACAAAAAGTCTTTTGGCCAATAATTAAAATGGCAAAAAAACGTTTCATGACATACTTTGTATTGCAATTCAACAATTTTGAGATAAATTATCATGCAGTCGACTCTCGATCATTTAGAAAGTCCATTGTGTCGTAAACTACTTACTACCAATAAAGGAATGTAGTTACCTTCCTTTTTGCATAAACCTCGGTTAGATTGCATTTACATGAGTGACATGGGTACATTGACATTCCTCAGTGTGCGGTCGATTCCTCCACTGTCAATTCGTCCAATTTTTTTATCATCTCTAAGGACTGAATAAACCATACTATGTAAACAAAAATCGTGTGCTGAGAATTGTTTGTTAAGACTAAAATGTTGATTTGACTAACCGAAATCTTAATGACAAGGGCTTAATACCAGGACCCTGGGTACAGTGATGGCTCCAGGTACCCACTCTAAGGTTGCCGACTCCAAATTATTCTGAAAGGGCAAACAAATGAGCAAACAGTTACTAAATTAGGTGTAAAAAGGCGGTTCGTGAATAGAAAAACCTGGTTTTAAAGTATAAACACCTTAGAAACTAAGGTAGTCGCCCCTTATCCAAGTGGACGTTCAGCTAGACAACTTGAGTACAGCTCGAAAATTTGGCGAAGAAAATCTACTGTTAATCTTTACTAGAGTACTTAGAGCATCGTTTTAGGCAAGGTGTAGCTGCTGTTTCAACTGTTTAGAATAATTCGCTAAAATTTGGGTGGACCACCATGGAGTGGGTACCCGGAGCGGAACTCATACGCAAAGTTGACCCCAAAAAATTTTATGCTCAAAAATGATTTAAATAATTTTATTTACTCTTCAAATACATCATAATTCCAATCCGAATCAAAAAATTTACGAACACCAATTTCACCATCATTACATACAAAAATTTCTGAGATATGTTTAAGCAAATAATATAGAGTATCCGGCCCTTCGAATTTCTTTCGCCATAGGTACTCGGAAAGGAAGTTCATAAAAAGATGCCGACATGTTCCTCCACGCTTTCGATTTGCTTGCTTAAACTTCTCGAAACTTCTCGAATGAAAAATGTTTGATGGATATTAGCAAATAATATTTTTGGCGGTTTTAAAAAAAAAATTTTTTTTCGGGGTCAACTTTGCGTATGAGTTCCCCCGGAGCCATCACTGGACCTAGGGTATTGAGATTTCGGTTAGTCAAATCAACATTTTGGTCTTAACAAACCGTTTTAAGTGCACAATTTTGGTATGAATAGCACGGTTTATTTACTTTTAGAACTGATAACAATTTTATGAACGAATTGACCTAGTGAAACTCCTCCCATCTGTGTCAGAAACTAAGCATCACGCATTCCTAAAATCAATCGCGCATAGGCTTTATTTACAGAAAGCTAAAAATTATTTACAGAAAGCTACGTCCGATACTAAAGGGTGTCCCAAAAAAACCTACAATTTTTGTTTCAGGCAAATCTTGCGTGAATTTTATTTTGACAAGTGTTTAAAAGTGACAATTGTCACTCTAAAATGCCACTTTTGACCGTTTTTTGCTTTTTTACTGTTTGTTTGTGGGTTGTTTGCTCGTTGATTGTTAATATTCATGCTTTTTAGTTCTATTTGCTATTTTCCAGGACGAATTCAGGCCTGCATCGATGCTCAAGGAAGACATTTTGAATAATCAGTTATACTTTGTTGTTGCATTGTCAGTCGTTGTTGGGATAAAGCAGAATAAATGTAGTGCGTGTGTCTGAATTGTCAATTAATTAAAACCCAAGGGCAAGGGGCTACCTACACAAATTTTTTAAAATTTTGCAGGTTTTTTTTTGGACCACCCTCTACGTATTTCCACAATTAATTAGTTTCCTAATAATTAATTCCAGTACAATGCTCTGATGATATTGTTAGATAGCCAAGAGTGTATTCTTAAAAAAATGAGGCTGCTAAAAAGGTATTAACATTGGTAGCTTGTTGTTTTACTACTTTTCCGGGATAACCGAGAAGAACCAATTTGTTTTTTAAGGGGCGGTAAAATTTTAACCACAATTTGACTTTTCCTCTTAAAGGAACAAGGTAAACTATCTTCTTAGGGTATTTTACGCGTTTTGTTCAGTGAAGATGGTCTGTTGCTACTGCAAAGAATTCATCCGCCTTGCGCTCCACGATTTTCTGCTCGAAAGAGTCAACAATTTCCATCAGCTCCGGCAATAGGGCAGTTCATTTCTAAAAGGAGGAAGACATAAACAAACTGATGAAGAAAATAAACCTGGAGTTGGAGTAGCGGCTTCACAAAGGGCCCAACCGTATCATCGTATCATTTCATCCAGTTTTTGTGTCGAGTACTTGAAACTTTGAGTATCGAGTCGAGTACTCGAAAATCTCGAGTGCTCGCAAACCCTAGTTACGCAGTCAGACTTCATTTTATTCATTTAAAATACTATTTAAAAAAACCCATGAGTACCCAAGGCTTCACATATTACATTAAAAAAACAAATTGACTACAAACCATCCTCAGTCACTCTGAAGTCTTTAAATACTCAGTTCTCTAATTTTTGAGAAACTGACTTAGAAAAAAATTCCATGCATATGTCATTTAAATTCTTGGCCATCGAATAAATTTAGATTACTAGGGCAAAAAAGTTGAAAAAAAATTATATGAAGCAGTGAGCATCCAGTAGCACCCTGGCATACTATTTTACTATTCTGAAAATAGGTATTCATGTTATTTCAGGAGGGTTTTTTGGAGGGGGAAGAGGGGGGGGGGCGGTTATTTGGGGGTATTAATGCATTTTTAGGTGGTGGTGAATTGCCGCTCTTCAAATTGCCCCTCTGTAAATCGCCACTTCAAAATTTTGAGGTTAAAGGTTCGAATCCTGGTGGTAAAATTCATTATTGCTTCTTGAACAACATTTATAAACTGTTTCGTAAAAGACCAGTAAACCTCAGGGTGGGTAGGGTAACCATCTGGTACCTCCTCTAAATGGGTATCCATCTCCAGAATACGAAATTTTGGATTTACGTAAAAAGGTGTACACAGGTGGTCTGATCCAGGTAGTATCATTTGCTGACAAATAGTGCTGTTGTATATAAAATCGTATGTGACAATTCCTGTTTGACGGGACCGAAATTGCGACTTCACCCACCCGGACCCCAAAATCAAGGGTAGGTACCTCCTGGTCAGGTGGATATCCACCTGGATGGTCTGAAAAAAAATTTAGTCAAATCAAAAAACCAATAATTTGAAATTTTGCGGGAATTTAAATTTTTTAGACTGAACCAACCAACCCAAGTGGTCGTCCACTTGGAGCAATTTTTTCTTTTCGGTTTCCGAAACCTGTTTTCTGGACTAACTCGGGCATGCTGAAGATGGTTCAATAGTGGTAAATTGCCGTTTTGTAGGTATATTTTGAGTATTGGGAAATAATTGATTTAAACAAAACACAATTTTACCAAAACTCAAAAACACTCTTTAAAACGGCGTATTACCACTATGAAACCATCTTCAGCATGCCCGAATTAGTCCAGCAAAAAGGTTTTGGAATATGAAAAACGTAAAAAAAATTGATCCAAGTGGACGACCACTTGGTTTAGTTGATGCATGGATTATCCAGTAAGACATAAATTATGAAAAATCATTCTAACTGATGGGAGTTCTTCACAAAACAAAAAATATAAATTTGAAAAATTTGCGCAAATGAGTTTTGCGCAAATGAGTAGTAATTCTTTACATGTATCACTGGGGTTGTTACACAGTTACCGTAAATGTTCTAATAGCTCACCCGGGTGAGTTACTTTTCAACCTCTCTCCAGGGGGGTGAGTTATTAGAGAGGGGTGGGTTAATGGAGAGGGTGGGTTATTTTCAGGGTCGGCAAAGCGCCGGATTTTTTGCGAAAGATGAAAGTACCTAAGCAAAATTGTCATTTGCTTCACATATCTATACCTTCACATTCCTACCAAAATCATCAGATTTATTGAAGGGGGTACAATTCTACATTTTAAAATAAAATAAAGAAGGAATTATATATCATAATCATCAGATCATCAGCAAGCCAAAAACGAATTTTAAAACTGGTTTAAAAAAATTGTACGGTAGAGTGTTTTCTAGACTTCAAATCGTGCCAAGAAAAATAAGCATCCAAAAATGATTTCTGATTTTTTTTATCAAAACTGCCGACAAGAACTACTTCACTAGGGGAGGTGAGCTATTAGAGAAGGGTGAGTTATTTTCGATCAGCTCTCAGGGGGGTGAGTTATTAGAAAGGGGTGAGTTAATGGAGAGGGGTGAGCTATTAGAACAAATACGGTAACTCGATTTTTCAAAAAAATTTCAACTTATTTCTTGTTTTTATGTTATTTTTTCTCTAAAATTTTGAGCAGGTCACCGCACGTTTGAAAGCCTAGAATGTTGGCTACCCAATGGTATAAAAATTTCTTGGTTTAGTTTACAAAAATGTATATATTTTATTACAAACACTTTCGAATTATTTCGAATTATTTTCGAACTTTTAATTCGAAATAATTCGAAAGCGTTCGCAATAAAACATATACATTTTTGTGAACGTAACTCCTGAAACACTAACTTCATACAATAAACCCGTGATCAAAAAAACTGAAGCCCACCAAATATTGTTCTCAATTCACCAAGTAGAGTCCACCGTGTAGCAGGTCGTAGTGATGGACAATATCTTGACCGGTAACTTTTGCGGACGAAATCACAAAAACGTTGTTGCTTTGGTAAAGTAGACGATGCTCTTCTCCAAGCACATGCGCATCGCGGTACAGATCGTGTCGAATGAATGGCACAGCGGCGATATTCTGGAAGTAAGACTTATACAGTACAAACAACATCGGCAGACAATAATTAACTACTTGAGGGTCCGGACATTTGCTGCAGTTTTCGATCATCCTCTTAGCAGCTCGTAAAAAAGTACGGAGGAGAAGAAGTTTGCGAAGCGTGCTGCATTGTTTGATCACACGGTTTCAAAATTCCAGGCCATTGTTTGTCGACGGATAGGCAGAGAAACCCTCGTACCATCCATTCAGGCTTGATTCGACCCATGAAGCTCCGAAGTAGGAAATGAAGTCGGTCCGGATTGCCTCTTGCGCTGTGTACTTCAAAGCCCAGTACTCCATCAATGCACGTGCAGCTATATTGAAAAGACATAATCAAGGAACAGAAGATCCAGTAATAAAGCCTTACCTTCTTTGAATTCCACCTGTGTGAAGAATGCTAGACGGGAACTGGGGCATTGGTTCGGTCCAGGTGAACTGGGCAATGGGAGGTAAGTGTTTTCTTTCAAAAAAATCCAAAAAGAGCTATTCTCTTCAAAAGACACACAAAGCAAAAGGTCCATACATTGGTGAATCAAACTAGTTTTTGTTCCAACAGGATTGACCTTTATCAGTTTTGAAAACTCGAGATTAGGGAGCACTTTAAAAATACGCCACCCACTCGATTAAACCCCACGCCAGCCAGATCAGAAGAAACTTGAAAAAATTCATCAAAATTGCTTTATTGATTTCACAGAACAGGCATATTATAATAGATCACTTTTACGAAGAGACACAAATGCGTCTTCGATAGCTTTGTCCAAATCTACATGTCTTGTATAAGATGGCTCTTCGTCTTCAGAAAAATCGGTATCGTTGTAGGGATTGTCTTTTAGAATAGAATAATCCAGGTTATCTCCGCTAGCATAAGAGTCTCGACAGTCCATGAGCATTTGCACGAAAGGATCACTATAAAAAATAGATATCGGAGAATAAAAATGTTTGCTTACATGTTTTTCAACCTGCAATTCTTGAGAAACAGATATTTGGCCAGATCCCCAGGAAGATGCTTTCTGTTGTGATTGCCAGGCGAACGAAAGACCACTATTTTGATTGCTCCCCAGGTCACTTCAATCGAGTTTGTATGCACTGCCTAAATTTCCAAAAAATAATGCGATGATATTAATGTGTTACCAGACAATGAAGGCCTACGTTTCTCACATAAGCCGGGAAATTATCTGGAACATCTGTTGCTTTTGTTTTGAAAGTCTTCGAATGATTGACACGAAGGAGTTGGTAGTCATGCTCGTTCAAAATATCGTAGGCACGCCAACCGTCACAAGTGATAGTAGCGCCGGGGCGAATCCATTGCTCAATTAGAAAAAGAAGAGTCTGTCGGTCACGTTTTTCTACCTGAGCCAAGAATACTTCGCCTGTGCTGCGAGAAATTCCACCAAACACCCAAGATCCGTCGATACGATGCCCTCTGTTGTACTTTCGACGACCAAATTAGCTTTCGTTAATCTCCACCTGCAAACACATCCTATGAGCTAATTTTATTGATAGAGAAAGCTAGAAACGTACCACGTCGTCAAAACCTTCAATCGCAGAAGCTCGCTTGTGCACAGCCCAATACACTACTTGCCGGCAGAGACGATTCCATTGAACGGCGCTTTGCTTCGACATCCCAACCTCATCTGTAACTTTTTGTTGCTCCATGCCAGATAGCCTAGAAGATTTAAAATAAAGATATGGATATTTTCTTTATACTGAAAAAATTACCATAAGAAGATGAACTTTAGAATGAAGATCAGTGGGAGATTTTGTTCGAGACAGAAATGATTTAACCAACAGACCTTCACCACCAGAGAACTTCTTTCCACCAGGATGAATTCTTTTGCCGCAGATAGATCGCACTTTGCTGAAAAAAATTTCAGTTAACCCGAACAATACAAAATTATGTGATTAAGCATACACATTTGTTCACTCATTCACCGTCATTTCGTCTTTTCCGCATTTTTGGCATCGCCGTGAGATAGAAACAATCCTGTGAGTATCCAGAAAAGATAGAAGCACATCACTGTTTTCAGAGAGACGATCCAATTGAGCCAAAGTCCAATGCACATTTGTAGAGCGTCCATCTCGTCTAAGAGCCATCTAAAACACGTAATAAACAATTGTAGAACTGATGCGAAATGAGGCGATCCGATATAAGGAGCAAAGCGGCAAAAGTACAAAAGCAAGGAAAGTGTGCGATGAAGAAAGTAGAGAATGAAAAAATGACGCGCGAAATCAAAATTTGATTTTTTTCGGGACAAGCTTTCGTCGAAAAGGGTCCTCATATGGTTTTGATCTCGCGGTAGCGTAAGGTTTAATCGAGTGGTTGGCGTAGGGTTTAATCGAGTGGGTGGTGTATTCTTTAATTTAGCCGAGATTAGATAGAAAAATATCTAGTTGGTTTATGTTTCTATATTTCCAAATATTCTCTCTTCCTCTCAAAAACAACTGTTACAATAAAGTGTTTTTCAGACAAACCGTGGACAAGCCAATGACATCCGACGAGCTCGAACGATCAGCCGGAATCCTGGTCTACCGAAAAACTGAATCAGGAATTCTCTACTTACTTCTGCAGGCTTCTTATGTGCCATACCACTGGAGCCCACCGAAGGGTATGTTTTACTGCTTTCATAATATGCATATCAGTTTTGGCCTATTTCTGATCAAAGGCCCAAATCTTGATGAGTGATTAATTATACAAAGAGTCTTAATGTATCGGACACCTGTGGACCGGCTCCAGTAATAATTTCATTCATTTATATGGCAGTATGAGTTAGTAATAATTTTACTAACTAGCGTGTACCTTACCTTTGTAAGCGTATACCCTGCCACTGATGGACCTTACTACAGATAATAATGAAGCCGGGCACTAGGAATACAGAGGCACAATGTGAAGCTTTTATTACATGCTTACAAACAAACGAAGATTCAATACATTGGATAACTTCGGATTCTTTTTCCTGTCTGATCCTTGTGCTTGCTCGCTTCTTTATTCCGATCCTACTTCATTTCTCCGGCTCATTGGGTTTACCTATTGTTTTATACAAAAATATTGTCCCCTTACACTCCTAAGGGTGCGCTATATTAAGACTCTTTGTGTTATAAGTCATACAACAATCAATTTTCAAGACAATCCGCTTAATAATAGAGACTTTACCGCTTGCTCTTAGTTGTAAGAAAACGGAATACCGTATTTCCTCTGATTGCCTCTCCTGGCGCTTATTTTTCAATCTACTTCTAGGGTGGGGGTGAGGTGTTGAGGTTGTTGATGCTCTTATTTTTGGGTACGTATCGTTCCCGAAAAATCATTTTCCCAAAAAGTACGTCTCCCTGAAATAATCGTTTCCCCGAAATTATTTTAATAAGGCAAAAATAGGCTACTGTCGCTCGTAAGACATTTTTTAGTCCCGACTATCATACGCTAGCCTACCCTGCCTAAGCCTAAGGCCTAAACCTAAAAAGGTTAGTTATAGCGGAATTGTAACCAAAAACCCGATTATCTTTTTTTGAGGAAACGATACTTTTGGGGAAATGAACTTCTTGGGAAGACGATACTTTTCGGGAAAATACTATTTTTCGACCAAAAGCTTGAAGAAATTTACAATTGGAGTATGGCGGCAATTAGAAGAAATACGGTAAACAAAAATAAAAATATCGATGTTCAATACATTTTAGGACACCTCGAAGGCAAAGAAGTCGAAATTGAGGCGGCTCTGCGTGAGACCAAGGAAGAATCAGGGATTGTGCTCACGGCAGCCGGCGTTGACAAGACCTTTCGCCACTCCATGAAATACCCAGTGAAGGGGAAACAGAAAGAGGTCACCTATTTCATCGCGCAGTACTCTGGGCCGGAAGAATTGGAAATGTCGGAGGAACACACAGTGTACAAGTGGGCCACTGTGAAAGAGGCGATTGATTTGGTGAATTTCGAGCCGATGAAGTCGATGTTGCTTGCCGCTGACGAATACATTTCCACCATTGCCAAGTAAAAGCAAGAAAAAAACAGTTCAAGAACTTTATTCTCTTTTCCATTTTGTGTCTATTTGTGTGCTTTGGTTTGTTGTCTGCTCATATAAAAGTTAGAAAGCTGAATCATAAGGCATCGCAAAAATTACTCAATTACACCCGTTAATTTTTTTAAATTCTTCGTTGTGTCATGATTTTCTCGGATTACCGTATTTCCTCGAATTGCCTCCAGACCACTCCCCCTACAATTGCCACCCCAATTTGTGGAATTATGCCTTAGTCTCCCGTATTGGTTTTGTCGCATTTTTTATATTTGTTGTTGACTTTGTTTCAGCTTTTTTTCTTTCAATTAGATTTTTGCAAGGAATATCTCGTTGACAAAAACCAAAAAAAGCTGAAACAAAATCAAGAGCAAATTTAAAAATTGCGACAATACATTATGCGGAACCAAGGGGGAAATTCCGCAATCTTTTAGGACGACTTATTATGATCATAATTAGAGTTGACATGGAGCGATAATTTCACGGATACTGGCCTTTTCGATGGTAGCCATGGTAGCGATCATCTCATACAGTCAAACTTCTATTTAAAATACACCCTATTTAAGATTCACCTCTATTTAAGACACGGGGTCGGTCCCTTCAATAATAAACCTTGTTTAGTTGACCTCTGGTTTAACATACACCAGGATGGTTCAGGTGAGTTAGAGATTCCCCGGGATCCCGGTCCCGGAAACCGGGAAATCCCGGCCATTTTTCCGATCCCGTTTTCCGATCCCCAGACTATTTTTTGATATGTGCTGGTAAATTTCAGAAAACATTTTTCTCATTACACAAATAGGACTTTAAGTGAAGAAAAAGCGAGTATATCGTGCTTGAACATAGAGTATTTTTTAACAATTTTTTACAATAATTTAGTGGACCTCCAGTCTTCCAAACAATAATTTTACAAACCCGTTGCTAAAAATGGTCAGCAAGGCCTATATAGAATATAAAGTCCAAAAGTGTAATAGTGAATTAATTGAAGAGATGGCTGATTTTTCGGTTCTGATTTTTTCACATGTCTCAGTCAACTTTTCGTGCTACACTTGAAAAAATTTTATTTAGGGAGGTGTCGGGGCTGGAAGGGGTCGAAAAACAATTTTTAAATTTCAAATTTTAACTTTTTAAAAAATGGCCATTTTTGACCATTTTTTTCAACTTTCTTTGACCCGTAGCGGTTTTTTGGTCAAGTCACACGGTGTTGTGACTTTGTTTTTGGCACTCCGCCAGAATCTCAGCTTTCGAATGGTGTAATTGTTAGGTATGCAAAATACCAGGATCGAGATGATCTGCCCCGTACAAGCCACTAACTCAGTGCCGAAAATCCGGGGTTTTAGGGGATTTTTGGCGGGTGGCCGAAAATTTTAGTCAAAAAGTGCCTGTTTTTGGTCGAAATTTAAATAACTAAGACTTGCGCATAAAGAGTGGGTCCGAAAAAGCGATTGCGCTTATCAGAATTTGAAAATTCGAAATTTAATGTTGCTTAATGTAATGTTGCTTAATGTTTCAAATTTGAAAATTTTCGAATTTTCGGGGTTTTAAAAGATTTCTCCTAAGGGACTGAGGGTGACGAAATATTTTTGTATTCTGTCAAAGTTATGCTTAAAAGATGCGCGAGGAAACGTAGAACAAGATAAAATTTTTTAATTTCAGTTTTTATATTAAAATTTTTGAGAAAAAATTGTTTTTCTGGAATTTTTTGAAATTTTAGGCTTTTTCGAAAAAATCTCGGGTTTGGAGACCTGAAATTGTTGTGAAAGGAGCGATATTGTCTTGCAAGTTTAAAGTATGATAGCGCAAAAGATGCGCTAGGATGTGTAGAACAATAATAAATTTTAATATTTTATGGGTGTAGTCAAAAACTTCTAGGAAATTACTAAAACCTGAACCAACTCGGGGTGTCCTGAAGGTCTAAATTTTGGGGTTCAGGTGGTGTTCTCCCGAAAGGTGAACGGTGGCTAAAATATGATGTCGCATAACAATGTTTATACTCAAAAGACGCGCCAGGAAACGTAGAACAAGATAAAAAATTTTATTTGAATCTCGATATTTGAATTTGTGAGAAAATACTAGGGTTGGGTGATGGTTATATAACCGGTTTTATAACCGGTTATATAACCGGTTATATAACCTGTCATTTAATATTAAATGACCGACAAGTTAAATGCGGTCATTTAATGATAATATTTTTATTTGCTCATATGTTTGTTTGTTAATTGGTTATAGGCAAATTTGAGCCAAAAAATGAGCAAAGGAAGACCAATTTCTTGATCTGGAGCTATTTCAACCGAAAAGAGGAATTGGATGGGAATAGGAAGCTCGCTTTTTTTGGCTACTGCGCGTTCTGTGATGAGCGTTATCAAACGAATCCAGCCAGAATGGAAAAACACCTTCAGGTTTCTTTTTAATTTTTATTGTTTGTAGCACTAGTGATAATTTTCTAATTTAGAGCTGCAAGAAAGTCGGAGTCGAGGCAAGAAAGCAGATCGATCAGAAGTTCAAAAAACCAGGCGCAAATTCAGGGGAGTCACCGCAGCACAAGAAGGCCAGGATCTCGATGCTGGACACAGCAATCTCATCACAAGCAAGCCCAGGAACAATTAAGAATTGGTTTGACTCGACCTCCAATCATGATCAATACGAGCTGGATATTCTTCTCACAAGGGTTAGTTGATTTTATTATTGGTTAGTAGATTATATTGGGTTTAATTGTTTCAGGCATTTGCAACTGGCAACATCGCTCCCAACTTTTTGGACAATCCGTTCTTCAAGCAATTCGTGTCAAAGCTCCGTCCATCATACAAGCTTCCTGGTCGTCAGCACAAGTTCGCTAAAGTTCTCATTCCAGCCGAGTTCGAAAGAGTCAGGAAGGAAGTGGAAGATACAACAAATAAGGTTGGTTATTATTTCAATTGATAAATACAATTTACATTTCAGGCCGACTTTCTCGCAATTTCTTCTGATGGATGGACAGACGTGCGCAGCAACTCAATCATCAACTTGGTGGTCCATACGCCGAAGCCTTTTCTCTGGAACTCAATTGATGCAACAGCCGAAGAAGTTGATGGGATTGTTCAAAGAATCGCTCACACTGGTGAGTCAATAAGTTAAGAGCAATTCTTTAATTTCAGGACAATTTATTGCTGACGTTCTTTCGGAGGAAATAGAGTGCTTAAGCAAGAACAAGATCGTCGCAGTCGTGACAGACCATGCCGCCAATATGAAGAATGCCTGGAAACTACTGGCCGACAAATATCCGTGGATGCTGTTCGAAGGATGCAAGGCCCACATGATCAATCTGGCCGCAAAGGATATTGCTGAGAAGACCAAGATAGCTGATTGCCTGAAACACTGCTCGTCTATTGCCAAGTTCTTCAGGTATATTCAACGACATTTTGTCTAATGTCGAACAATTTTTTTTCAGAAAGAAAACAGCAGAGCTGATCTTCGCCAAATGCCAAGTTGAAGAGAAGGGTTCGTCACAAGTGCTTCAATTGCCAGTAAAGACTCGGTGGGGAACCTACGCCAAGCTTGTCTCCTCCATCGCCACCAATGAAGTCTCTCTCAAATCAGCGATCTGGTCACCCGGTATCGAGAAGGATAGAACACTGAAGGATGAAGCCAGTCGCATCAAACAAATTCTGCTCACCGACGACTTCTGGCTGGATGTCAAAGATGTCAAAGAAATCCTCTCTCATTGGCTGAAGTAATCACTGCAATTGAAGGGGATGAAGTGGATTCGAGAAAATGCTACAAGATGATCAAACAAGCCTTCTCCTTTTCCAGAGCAGCAATCGAGAACAGTGAATTCCTTCAAGATCTCAAAGAAGAATTGATTGAGGTTGGTCTTATTGATTTATTAGTCTTTTGATTGATTTATTCATTAGCCGTGTTTATTATATTCCATTTAGATCGTCGATAAAGAGAAGACTTTGGCACAACTGATGTGGCACATTTGCTGGACGTTTTGGAGCCATCGGACTTAGGAAAATCGCTGAAGCAAGAAGAGAAACAAGCAGCAATCGAGCTCTTCGCCAACAAGTGTTTGAAGAATCCACTGTTTGCAGGCCAGGAAGAAAGGGTAAGAGTAATGGTTCAGTTTGAGGTGATTATTCTTACATTACAGGTTATGACGGAATGGGCTCATTGGTTGGCAGGAACAGGAATCTTTGCAAGGGACAAGCGTGGCTATGCCTGGGATGCTCTGAATACAATAGATGGACTCACTTGGTGGAAAGCATTCTTCTCAGACTGTCTTCTCTTCAAGGTCGTTCAAATGCTCCACAATGTGCCGATGACCGCAGCTCCAACAGAACGCAATTGGTCTCTCCGAAAAGGAATCCATACAAAGCTCCGGAACAGGATGAATGTTGACATGGCTTCTCAATTGACGTTCATCAAACACAATCTGATGTTGGAGCATGCCCATCTCTTCAAGCCGACAAGAAAGGAAAATCAAATGGAGGAACAAATGGAAGAAGAACAAGCGGAAGAAAGAATTGAAGAACATGTTTTCGATGAAAACTATGGCGATTTGTTTGAATTCGATTGATATTGTTATGTATAAAAGGTTATGGTCGGAAAATATTAAATGACATTAAATGACCGGTTTTTCATTAAATGACCGGTTATATAACTGGTTATAAAACCAAATATTAAATGACCGGTCATTAAACCAACCCTAGAAAATACCGATTTTCTAAACATTTTTGAAATTTTCTAGCTTTTTGGGAAAAAACTCGGGTTTGGAGAACTGAAATTGTTGTGAAAGCAGTGATATTAATTCACAACATAGAAATATGATAGCGCAAATGAAGCGCCAGAATGTGTAGAACAATTAAAAATTTTAATATTCCACATGTGTAGTCAAAAATCTCGAGAAAATTACTGAAATCCGAACCAACTCGGGGTATCCTGAGGGTCGAAATTTTGGGGTTGAGGTGGGTGTTTTCCCAAATTGTGGAGGGTGGCCAGAATATTATGTTGTATAACAATGTTTATACTCAAAAAATGCGCCAGGAAATATAGAACAAGATGAATTTTTTTATTTAAAATTTTTACATTCGATTTTATTCGAATATTCGATGCTAAACTAAAGCGTTAAATCGAGAGTTGACTGTATGCTGAAAAGGATGCGTAAAATTTTTTATTCATGACATACCGGATATTTTACTTTATTTATACTCGAAAATTTCAAGTTGGCTTAATGTGACTAGAATACTGTTCAAAACAGCTGTGAGTAAAAAACCCACTCAAAAACAATTTATCACAACCAGTGTTGTCAATTTTATTCACTAAAAGTCACACAATAAAGTCGGAGAGTTAAACGGCACCTAAAGACTGGATAATTTGGTCGGTTTTAGTTTTATTTTAGACAAAGTGAAGCCTCGTAAATAAGCCTTAAAGCAGGTTTCTTGATGTGACGTCAATTAGCCAATAGATCGTAGATAATTATTGACTGAAGCGTATTGCTGTTATACTTGAAAAATGTGTTTGGATCGAAAAGTACTTTATGTTTGATTATGCCTTAAAAACTACTGACTTTAAGCAGATTTTTTAATTATTATTTTTTTGAATATTGTTTCATATGAAAAAAAATAATAGTAGGGACAACATACGCCTATCGGCTCCTCTATCGTATTTTAATATTTCGAATGAGCATAAACATGCAAATAAAACTATTACACTAAAAAAAGTTTTCCTTGTGACTAAATGGGCACTCATAAGATTAACCCTGAGAACCACCACTTTTCACTTTGAAAGGGCAAAATCTCAATTTGTTTCACAACATTCTTCAAATCTAATTGCGAAAGGTCCTCCGCCATTGAAAGAGCTTTCGAATGAGTATAAACATGCAAATAAAAATATTACACTAAAAAAAGTGTTCCTTTGTGACCAAACATGTACTTAAATTGGCGACAGACGTTCCCCGTCCCAAATAGAGACGTTCAAAAAGTGTCCATAGAACGTACTTGTATTTTTGTTATAGAAAAGTGTTAAAAAAATCTTTTTACTCGAGGATAAAAGAGTATACCAGTATGTGTCATAACTCTCCGCGTTTTTTTTTCAAATTTTTAGTCAGAATCGATACTTTTCTTTTTCGCATATTTCTTCATTTCTTTCATAGAAAATCATTTCCAAATAACAGTGAAATCTTTATTCAAGGCAACGCATAACATATTTCATAACAGCAACTATCATTCATCAAAATAATTTCCTTCGGCCTCAACAATTTTCTCCCATCTTTCCTGCAGCTTTGAAATCCCTTTAACAAAAAATCCGGCCGGTCTTGAGCGCACAAGGTCTCGAGGCATCTAAAACATGCTTAATTTGAACACAAGTCACATTTCAATGAAAAATGAAGAATTTCATGAAGAAATATGCGAAAAAGAAAAAAATCGATTCTGACTAAAATTTGGAAAAAACGCGAAGAGTTATGACACATACTGGTACTCAACATATAAAAAAGTGACATAGCTTAAATAAATCAAAAAAATTATGTCGAGAATCTCGCGTGGGGTTGAGCGAGAAGCGAGAAAGATAGAGGCGAAATTTTCGGGACGAGAAACCGATATTTTTCGGTCGCGACTCGTCCCGGTGCTAACACTAAGATTTCATATAATTTCTCTGCCGACCAATCAAACGTATTATCTAGGCTCGACTGTATTCTGATAACTGTATATATTGTTGGATTTATAGCCAGCACAGTTGGTTTTATTCAAGTGAGACAAAAATATTATATTAAAAATATTATAATCAAAGACATACAAAAGGTGTTTTACACCACCATGAACTCCCTTAAAACATCATAATCATCGTCATTTAGACCTAGGGACTCGTGAATCACTTTTGAAGAAACCAGATCTCCGGGCTTCACATTAAGTCCGTTTATTTCCTTGCCAAACTCATCCAAAACACTGTCCGCCAACTGCACTTCAACACTAGACAGTGCAGCTGTATCTGTCAGAGTTACACCCGGCTGGTTGCTGAGTCTGTTGTAGTTCAAGCCAGCCAAATCGGTAACCTAGAATGCAAAAATTGCAATTAGAAATATGGCACTAATGGGTGTACCAAAAGTCCTTGGCGGATTTTCAAAGCCTTATTTTTGATCAATCTTGGCATCATATCACTTTTCTTCTAATACTATTTTATTACTCTGCATCAGTGTTTTCAAAAGTCACACTATCACACTTGGGTCACACTAACTTCACCGATTTTTTTATATGAAATATTGTTTTCTTATCTCAGATGTTTTTACACCATCTTGTAGCTGAGATTTTCCTCTATTGATTCGGTGGTCAGACACTCCAGTTAAAAATAATTCTTGACAAAATCACACCAAGTGTGACTTTAAAGTCACACCTTTTCATAAAAAGTATGACTTTAAAGTCAAGAATTATTTTTAACTGGAGTGCCTGACCACCGAATCAATAGAGAAAAATCTCAGCTACAAGATGGTGTAAAACAAAAGGTAAACAAAATAGCATTAAAAGAAAAGTGATATGATGCCAAGATTGATCAAAAATAAGGCTTTGAAAATCCGCCAAGGACTTTTGGTACACCCGTTAGTGTAGAATCAGTTCCCATTATTACCTTGGTGCAAAATTAACAAGGGGACCAAGGCATGTTTTTGAAAAAAAAAACCAACGGGGGGAACAAGGCAAAAATGGGAACCTATTTTTCACTAGTGCCGAAATATTTCTAGGATTTATTGGAACGGTTCATTCAATTTTTTTTCCTACAACTCACTTCTCACTCACTCATCAGAGCAATCACGCCCTTTTAAAAAATCGTTTTTTTTTCGAAATCTATATCCTACCATTCTGCCTGTTTTTCTCAGCTGCTGCTCCACAGATAGTTTCGGTTTAGGTGCAAGGCCTAAGTCCACTTTGAGATCATTTACAAATGAAAGATCAAGTCCAATGTTTTCCAGTGATTTCACATCTTCTAATAGTTCATTCAATGGGGTTGAACGCTAAAAAACCACAAATCTTTATAAGTTAGTGTGGGAATTAAATGTATACTCGAGGGCTAGGATCTGTCCTTATTAATAAGATTTGTTGGCGCTAGTATAGAACACCCCCCCACCAAATCAGACCTTTTAAAAATCGTTGAAACTACCCTTTGGAACAACAAGTTTAGGCTTAGCCCTTAGTCTTAGGGGTATGCTAGCGTGTGAAAGTTGTGTCTAATAGGTGTTTTACGCACTTTTCTGGGGTCTGGAACATATATTTGGGTGCTCTTTACTTAAGTTTTAGAAGGCATAAGTTTTGGAAGGGGGTATTCTATACTAGGGTCGATTTCCTCATTTTGGGGCCCCAAATATAAACTACAATTACAACAAGCTAGACACTGAGCAGTTCAAAGTAAAAATTATGTAAATTTCCAAGTGGCTAGTTAGTTTAGATGAATACGGCGCAAATTTTTTAGCTGATTAGCTTCAGCCATTACCTTGTTTTTAACGCTGAACATGGGCAAAAAGAGCTTCTTATTGCACTTATTGTCAAGAGCAGTCTCGTAATCATGTCTAGTGTATGTGCACGTATGCCCCCATGCCCTAATTTCCCCTAATTTCAAGTATTTGCTTTGAACAATTAAGCCATTGTGTTGACTAGGACTTTTTTCTAGCATCTAGCTGCTTTCTTTCGAAATAGTAGCAAATGTCGCGCGACAAATTCTACTAATGGTAGAAAATGTCTGGTTTTCGAACAAAAATGTCTTAAGAAACCTGAATTTTCTACCTGAATTAAAAAAGACTGACCATATAACATCTATTAATTTTATTCACCAACAGTGACAAAATGTACCTCTTTTTAACTTATTTGTTTTATACTGCCTCAACAGTTTTCAAAAAAAGCCGCATGCAGAATTGAAAATGTCAGTAGCTTGTAAATTTTTTAACTTTTTTTTAACATTTTGGTTTTTGCACTTACCGCTGCGTTAGTCGGCCCTTTTTTCAATTCTTTAATAGTTCTGGAATGTTCTCCATCGGTCAACTTGTCAAGAAAACCATCTACAATACCAAGGATGCTGTCGCCGCTATCAGCGACCATTTGCCTCAAGGCTATAGCTTCGGCCGCGTTTGCTTGATCTCCATAGCAAGCTGTCAGCAAGTCTGAATCGCGCTTGGACAGGGTGGCCCACGTAGAGTCAAATTGAGGAGCAAAAGAAGAAAACGGACCAGCGTTGGTGTAGGTTATAGGGTAGTCCACACACAGACGGGGCTCAGCTGGCGTGCAAATGCCTGGATTGCCTAAATATAGATTATAATAAAATGTTTAGGCGAAATTTTGGTTTAGCAGTATACCTTTGTCTAGTTTTTTGACAAAGTCTCCCAGTGTGATCTTGGATTTTTCAGCTCCAGTGAGTACGTTGAGCGCCAAAGCTCCATCCTTGTTGTCCAAATATCCTAGTTGGCAGTTGGGTAAACGACTGGTCAGGCGATCCTTCAAATTTATGTGGCCTTTGCAAGTGGAATTATAACATGCAGTCGTCACCAGTGTTTCCAAAACTCAAGCTCAAGGTCTAACTCAAGGTAAAGCTTGAGTTTAGTATACTCTTTTTGTAGAAGAAATGGGTCTATCCAATTATTTTCTCTATCCTCTGAAGTCAAGATTTTGCGCTGAACAAAACGTACTTTTCAGAATTTTGATATCTTTTTTAAGGATGAGATATAGCTATTTTTAAGCCTAAAATCACCTTGAGTTTACCTTGAGTTTAGCAGGGCCAAAGTCAAGGTAAACTCAAGGTGATTTTCAAAATTAAATTTCTGAAAAGTACGTTTTATTCAGCGCAATATCTTGACTTCAGGGGATAGCGAAAAAAATTCCCATTTTTCCTACAAAAAATCGAGAAAAACGACTTTGAGTTTACCAAACTCAGGGTTTACCTTGAGTTTGACCTTGAGTTTCGGAAACACTGTTCGATTTTTTAAAATTTTTGCCTGTTCTGCTTTGATAGTCTTATTTTAAGTATTGGGTTGTTCCATAAGTTCGTGGGTGGTTACGTAACAGACCATACTTATGTATGGGTTGCAAAATTTTTGATAAATGAGAATTGGCACTCAATTAATTGCTGGGTTTGAAAATCAAAATTTTGACTACGCAATTTACGATTTGAAACCCATCGGTTAATTAATAAATCATTATTTCGCGAAAATTTCAAATTTTCCACTTGTCTTTAATGAATTTCAACTTAGAGCGAGTGATATTTATGTAGACCCAACAACTATAGACAATGCAAAACATTTATTCTGGTAGGTAATCGCCTTCGTATTCGACAACTTCTTCCCATCTATGGCCTAACTCAGTGAAAGTGTTGAAATTTATCAAAGACGAGTGGAAAATTTGAAATTTTCGCGAAATAATCATTTATTAATTAACCGATGGGTTTCAAATCGTAAATTGTGTAGTCAAAATTTCGATTTTCAAACCCAGCAATTAATTGAGTGCCAATTCTCATTTATTAAAAGTTTTGCAACCCATACATAAATACGTTCTGTTACGTATGATCACCCACGAACTTATGGACCAGCCCAATATATGAGGAAATGCTCTTCAGAAATCCCTGTTCTTAAATTAAGTTATAGCTTTTAAGAGCAAAAAACTTAGGTTTCTTAAAAACGATCTAGAAAACCAAAATCCTTGCGATATTTAGGACCAGACTATGAAAACAGGATCTAAAGAATATAGGCAAAAAAAGTATCAGAAACTAGAGGGGAATGAACTTTATGATGTGTTTTTGGGCCGTCCTTAAATGGAGTGTAGACCTTCAAGGTTTCAAAATTTACCTTCAGATCTTTTTCAGCCATCTTCATCAAATCTTTAGATCCCACATTGTCCGAAATAGCATTTAAAGCCTTTGTAGTGCCCTTCCTGACCCCATCGCTACCATTTTTACCATTAGCACTAGCAGCTGTTTTGTTTAACCCCATCAGTTCCATCGGTATATCCTTGCCAAACGGCAAAGAGTACCTCAAGTAGGTCAAGTACTGGTCGGACAAGTAGTATTTGGAGACCACCGCCAACTTGCTTGCCGCCAAATGGTGAATGGAATTAGGTGGGTTGTAAGTCATTGCGTTGTCCACAACCAGCTGGACATCCGCTTTGAAGTCGGCTATACAGCCATATTCGTTGGACTCCACTTTGCGGCGCATGCTGCTAAAGTCCATTGGATTGGAAATCACACTTAAATAGTCAGGTGCCGTAGATGCAAGCACAGGATTGGCAAAGAACTCCTCGGGGTCTTTGGCTATGAGTTTGCGGAGCAGACTGTCACATAGTAATTGGAAGGGGGTGTAAGTGGTCAGGGATGGTGGGGCTTTGATTACTTCTTCTTCGGGCACTTCCTTTTCTTTTTTGCTAGGAGATTCCGGAGGGACGTCGGCGTCACTGTCAGGAGCCTGAAAGCTAGTGAAATATTATTTGTGCCGGGGTTGTTGACTAAGTGGCTTAGTGATAAAGGCAATTGTTGACTTGTTGGCAATGTTTTTACAAAAATCGTTACAGTACTACTTTTTTAGAAAGATAAAAAACAATAGTACACATTAGATCATTTCAAAACTCAAATTTATTCGCCTGAATCTGAAGGGATCATGTTTTTCGGTGGGAAAAATTGACCATTTTGGTTTTTTATTATTTATTCTTATGCTTTTTTAATCTTTCATAACTTTTTTACTTTTTTTTTAATTTGATTAATGTTTCGGGACATTTATATATCAGTCTAGACATTCTTGGATTTCTTGGTTTTTATAAAATTTTAAAGTAGAGAAAGGGTGCAACTGAAGTGCAATATGAAAAGTCTAAATTTCATAAAAAAATATTGTTATTGTTACGATTTATTATTTTGCATATGTTGTAGCCCTGGGTCTCATATTTCTTGCGAGCTATCAGACTCTGCTAAGTCATTTACGGAAAGTGAAAACCAGTGAGTTGGGAAAAAATAAAAGATTTAGTGATTTTGAAGGAATTAGGTGTAGTTTTTCTAACTCATAAGTTTTTTACTTTCCGGAAATGACTCAAAGTTCAATACAGTCAAACTTCCCTAACACGTACCCCCTATAACACGTACCTTCCCTAACACGTACACCTTTTTTTGATTTGGTTGGATTTACCTTACCAAAAATGTCTATACACTTACCCTATAACACGTACCTTCCCTAACATGTACACCTTTTTTGATTTGGTTGGATTTACCTTACCAAAAATGTCTATACACGTACCCCTATAACGTACCTTCCTAACATGTACACCTTTTTGATTTGGTTGGATTTACCTTACCAAAAATGTCTATACACTTACCCTATAACACGTACCTTCCTAACACGTACACCTTTTTTGATTTGGTTGGATTTACCTTACCAAAAATGTCTATACACTACCCCTATAACACGTACCTTCCTAACACGTACACCTTTTTTGATTTGGTTGGATTTACCTTACCAAAAATGTCTATACTTACCCTATAACACGTACCTTCTAACATGTACTTTTTTTGATTTGGTTGGATTTACCTTACCAAAAATGTCTATACACCCCTATAACACGTACTTCCTAACATGTACACCTTTTTGATTTGGTTGGATTTACCTTACCAAAATGTCTATACACTTACCCCCTATAACACGTACCTTCCTAACATGTACACCTTTTTTGATTTGGTTGGATTTACCTTACAAAATGTCTATACACTTACCCCCTATAACACGTACCTTCCCTAACATGTACACCTTTTTTTGATTTGGTTGGATTTACCTTACCAAAAATGTCTATACACTTACCCCCTATAACACGTACCTTCCCTAACATGTACACCTTTTTTTGATTTGGTTGGATTTACCTTACCAAAAATGTCTATACACTTACCCCTATAACACGTACCTTCCTAACATGTACACCTTTTTTGATTTGGTTGGATTTACCTTACCAAAAATGTCTATACTTACCTATAACACGTACCTTCCTAACATGTACACCTTTTTTTGATTTGGTTGGTTTACCTTACCAAAAATGTCTATACACTTACCCCTATAACACGTACCTTCCTTATTACACCTTTTTTGATTTGGTTGGATTTACTTACCAAAAATGTCTATACACTTACCCCCTATAACACGTACCTTCCTAACACGTACACCTTTTTTTGGTTGGATTTACCTTACCAAAAATGTCTATACAACACAGCCTTCCTAACATGTACACCTTTTTTGATTTGGTTGGATTTACCTTACCAAAAATGTCTATACACTTACCTATAACACGTACCTTCCTAACATGTACACCTTTTTTGATTTGGTTGGATTTACCTTACCAAAAATGTCTATACACTTACCCCCTATAACACGTACCTTCCCTAACATGTACACCTTTTTTTGATTTGGTTGGATTTACCTTACCAAAAATGTCTATACACGTACCCCCTATAACACGTACCTTCCCTAACATGTACACCTTTTTTGATTTGGTTGGATTTACCTTACCAAAAATGTCTATACACGTACCCCTATAACACGTACTTTCTAACACGTACACCTGAGTCCGGTCCCAGGGGTACGTGTTAGGAAATGACTTGTTGTTAAGCTGGGAACTTGTTGGGTTGGGGGTCATGCAAGGACTTTTAGGTCATCCAAGGCTAATTTTTGCCAAGGCCTGACTGTGAGACCGGTAGCTTTTGGCGCAGAATTCCACGGAGAATACAAATCTGAAAATCGTTTTCATAAAAGACGGTTTGGCTTGAGATATCAACCAATTTATGACTGGTGTCAAATAGGACTTGGGTATGTTGAGAAAATCAGCTGATACTCGAATATTTCATATACACATGCATGACTTTTATATCTTATTAAAATCTTATAAATCTTATAAAACTGCTCTTGAAACCAAAAAGTCATAGTCGAAATTTGAATTCCTCTCGAGACAATAACTATTCGAAAATCGAATTATTCCCAAATTTAAATGATTTTTTGTCTCGAGAGTTCAAATTTTCACTAGGACTTTTTGATTTTAAGAGCAATTTTATAAGCAGATTGACCATGCTGAACACGAATCTGGTATCAGAAATTAAGGTTAGCCCAGTGAAAATAAAGTTTTCCGTCAAAATGCTTTTTCAAATATTTGTTAATTTTTTTGAAATAGTCGCTGAACCTTCAAAAAACTATGTTTCGTTATATTTTAAAGCATTTTTCAGTGTAGTTTGAATTGCTCTTTCAAATGTTATGTAGGTTTTGCTAAACACATAGCTATATCACACGTAATTTTGCACATTTAAGTCAAAAATGTTATTTAAAAAAATGATACAGTTGTTTCTTCGGGCCAAGCTTTCTAAATTTAGTTACAGGGTGTCAGAAAATAACGTATACGATTGATTTTATTTATCAAAATGATTTCAGAACACAGCAAATAACAATAAAACAACAGAATTATTCGAAATGACCACCATTGGCATTGACACAGGCCTTCAGCCGCTTTGGAAAATTATCCACTATCTTCTCTAATGTTTCAACGCTGATTTCTTCCCAAGCTTTCTTCAAACTCAAATCTTCTCTTAAAATCTTGTGTGCGGCGTCCCGGTTCACTCCAAGTTTATCGGCCAACTTTCGCACAGAGTTTTTCTTGGTCGTCGGATTTCGCTTGATCATTGCTTTGGCACGCTGAATATTCTTCTTACTTCTTGCAGTCTTCTTTCGGCCTTGTCCCGGTCGGTGCTCTACCGTTCCACGCTCAATTGCTTTTTGGACTGTGGCTTTGGGAATTCTCAAGTCTGTGGCGATTTTTCCCATAGAATCTCAAAAAGAATGCATTCTAAGTATCGCAGCTCGTAATTCTTTCATTTTTACTGCTAAAAAACCATAAAATAACAAAACAGCAACAAATAAATCGCATGAAATCAATCGTTTTCTGACACCCTGTATAATAAGCCCCTTAACAATATGTCATTAAAAAGCTGAGTCTCTGCGCTTTTTAACAAGATATGAAAATCATGCATGTGTTTATAAAATATTCGAGTACCAGCTGATTTTCTCAACATAGCCAAATCCCATTCGACACCAATCATAAGTTGGTTGATATCTCAAGCCACATAGGCTTTTTTGAAAAACAGTTTGCAAATCCAAATTCTCCGTTAAATTATGTGCCAGAAGCTACCGATCTCACAGTCAGGCCTTTTAATATCATAGAAAAAGTATTAGGCCATTATTGGGAAATGATTGGTCAATGATAATTAATGATTAAATTTGAAGTTTGAAAAAAAACGCAGTGTGATTAGTCAAGAGTTTGATTGGGCCAGCGGTTTTTTTCTTTCAAAATTTTAAACAACCAAACCTCTTTTTTCTCAACAGCAGCCTGCTGCTTTTCCTTTCTTTCGGCCCTTTTCTTGGACTTCAATCCGTCAGTCAGACGTAGTCTTCGCTTCTTGCGCTTTCTTTTGGGCTTCTCCTCCACCGGTGACTTATTGTCCTCTTTGTCCTGTGCTTTATCTTGTGCTGTTTTAGAAGAAGATGAAGCTGGCTGTTCCAGCTCTGGTGTATCCTCTGCTGTATCTTCTTCTTCTTCCTCACTCTCCGACTCATAGTTGACCACTACTGGCTCTGCTGGTTTTTCTCTTTTTTGGAGGGTTGACCTTCAGGAATGATCTCCCACCTGAAATCAACTAATAATGCTTTAATGTAGTTGTTTTTTACCGCTTGTGACTTGAAGTGGTTAAGCACCTTGTTTACTTTATCAAATCCCCTTCCCAAAAGGTCCAAATGTACCCATTTTTAGAATGCCTCTAATGCCTAGAAAAGTGCTAAAGAATTACAAAGAAGACGGCTGCAAAAGAAGTTCAAAATATTCCGAAGAATATCATGCTACCGTATTTCCTCTAATACCGTATTTCTTCTAATTGCCGCACAGTCTCTAATTACCGCACACCCCTAACTTTAAAGACTTATGTCTCGGAGCAGAGTGAATATTTTGCTAAGCTGTTTGGTGCATTTTCTTAACTCCCACGAGCTCTACCGATTCCACTTTTCAGATCTTGGTTAAGCACCCGAAAATCTCTAGATCGAATTTGAAAATTTCCGATTTTCGGGTGATTGAAAAATAAGCGCACATGTGCGGCAATTAGAAGAAATACGGTAACTCACCCTGCTCTAATAACTCACCCTGCTCTAATAACTCACCCCACCCCCTCAACTTTGAGGACCTATATCTCAGCTCAGAGTTAACATCTTGCAGAGCTGTTTAATGCATTTTCTTAACTCTCACGAGCTCTACCAATTCCACTTTTTACATTTTCGATTTTCACCCAAAAATTTCGAGATTGACCTCAAAATTTTTGACCTCAACTCACCCGGGTGAGTTATTTCAGGAAATACGGTATTTATATTTAAACGTCACTATCGAATCAGCTGAGACTCCGAGAAAGTAATAAAAGAAACTGGAATTCCTATGAAGACTGTTTATAAAAATATTAAGAAGTACGAAAAGCAAGGCTTTTTTGTCCACATCAAGCTGTAAGCAATTAATAGGCTGTCAATTGCAGCAGCAGATACAGAAAAAAAGATATAATTCAATTAAGAAAAAGACAAACTGAGAATGAGCTTATTTTTCAGTATACTTTGTTAGTTATTAGAAAACATAACTAATAGATTACAAAAGGTAGTATAAAAAATAGCAAAACATTCAAAAAACTTACCACCAAACCCAGCTGTAGGAGTCGATTTTGTTGGTGGAGCACCGACCATGGATCCTCTTGGATCGCGACCCACCATCGAGCCTCTTTTACCATCATTTTTACTCATTTCAATAGCACAAAACACATATACTCAAAATGGCTTCTTTTCTACTCAAATTGAAAACCAAACTGGCATTCTGTTCCATCTTCGAATACCAAATTGGCATATTTTTAAACCGTAATAAAAAAATTATGCTGATTCACGTGTAGATAACCTATTAGCTTAATTTTTCTAAGTATTATGTAAATAAAGTTTTTATATTACAAAAAAAATTTCTATATAAAATGGATGAGTTTGACAATATTGTGATTTTGGAGTCCTCACCATCAGAAAGCCCAATTCAGCCCAGTGATCCAGCCATTCTTTTACCAGATAATTTGAGCAAGCCTAAGAAAACCAGGATAAGCAAGAAAAAAGCTGCTTTATTGGCAGCTACGGCAGGCCTACCAATCTCGTTGCAGAAAGTGAGCAGAGCTGAACCCCAGCTAGATACCTTTAGGTTGATATACCGAAATGCCCTGGCCACCCAGAGCAATTTACAGTTGTATGGTCGAGAACAAGTGCCTGTGATGAACCAGTATATGGAGACTCTGGCGGCTGAGAGGTCAATTAGGGATTTGAGAGGCATGTACAACCTAGCTTTCAAAGGTATATTGTTAGGGGTTTCTAACATTTCGCTCCCGGCTACCCCGTTCTCCCTCATAGAACACCATATGTTCCAATCTGGTTTCGGGAATGGTGATCTGTTAAACAGCGGTGCCAATCTACCCCAGGGGATGTTGCTTTTATAAAAAATGATACAGTCGAGTCCCGCTAACCCGGCACCCCAATAACCCGGCACTTTTTAAAAATTTGGTTGGTTGGCAAAGAAAATCAACAAAGTTTACCCCCAATAACCCGGCACCCGATAGCCCGGCACCCCCAGTAACCCGGCACCCTAAGACTTGTCCCGTCCAATAAAAATTACCCCCAATAAACCGGCATCTATCATAGTTTACAACATTTTTCAATTTGCGTCAATTTAGGTAGGCCCCAGTATTCAAAACCATGCTCAACATCTTCTTGTTAGTGTGACCTTTTCCATTAGTGGCCCTCTTTTTTTCCCTTCCCTTCCCTATACAACCCTTTACCCCTCTTAAAATAGTTGAATAAAGGGTGATTATATAGAGGGTCGATTAAGGCCTGATAAAATAATACCACCGCTAACCCGGCACCCGCGCTAACCCTGCACTTTTTGCCGGTCCCAGTGGTGCCGGGTTAACGGGACTCGACTGTACTCTAATAGAAAGTGGTGTTCTATTAGAGAGCACGGTATATATCTTTTAAACATACCGTATTTCTTCTAATAAGGCGGCCCCCTCGACTTTGAGGACTTGTATCTCAGCCTAGAGTAAATATTTTGCCAAGCTATTTTGCGCGTTTTCTTAATTACCGCGAACTCTACCGATTGCACTTTTCAGATTTTGATTGAGCACCCAAAAATCTCGAGATCGAATGATGGGCTCACAAACCTGAGCAAGACTAGTGATTAGAAAATTGCATTTCCAGACGTTTTTTTAGAAAATCGTAGTACTAAATCACTAAAACATTGTATCGACTTTCTCCAGCACTGGCCAAAAGTTGGCTTTTGATCCTAAAAGTGTTTTTTCACCAATTTTTATATAAAAACTGTCCAAAATTTTTAAAAACAAGGTTTCGAGCGATTTTCAATCAAAACAGAGACTCTGTATTCCGGCCAACATACCAGGCTTTTTTGGCTAGAAGTTGAAAGTACATTTTTGCTGTAATTTTATGAGAATTTCAACCGATTTTTTAGAAGACACTGTGCCCGGTGCTACTGGTTCTCCAGCTAATACAACTCAAGATTATGTGTCTAGCACGTGTTCCCCCTACTTCTACGCTTTTATTGAAGCCTACTTGAAATCTTATAAGCCCACTTGACTTCACGCTGATCATGTACATACACAACAACTATTTGATATGCAAGAAAATATACAATTTGTGTCACTTTTGGCTAGTGCTTTTATCAGAAGATCGGGTATTTGCTAAGATTAGATTACCGGTCAGTTGTAGTAGATGTGATTTTAGTTGTGAGCTTAGTTACTGCTTAAATGTATTGTTCTTATTTTCATTAGTACTAATGGAAGATATTTTTTATGGATAAAAATGTTGAACTATTTTTTGTTGACTTGAAGAATATAAAAATTATGACATTTTTAATATTTTTTAAATTTTTTAAATAAAATTTAAAAATGAACTGATTATATACATACCTGCATGGGCGCCGGCGCCAGGTAAAATTTCTTCCACTTTTGGGCGCCGGCGCCGATTTTTAGGAGACTTAGAGCCCGAGGTTCTTATGCATTATCGGGACTACCTGGTTTTACTCTCATTTATGCTAAAGACATTTCCGAGCTCTATCCTCCAAATTTGCCTTTCGGTATCGCTTGTTAATAATGCTTGTGAATAAAGGACGATAACCATAAGATAATTAAAATTAATATGTTTTCAATATCGTGGGACGCATAAATGACAGTAAAACCAGGTAGTCCCGATAATGCATAAGAACCGAGCCCGATCTTGACAATTTTTTTTGATTAAAATAGTTTCTATGTTGCATTTTTTGTTGCATTTTGTCAGGCAAAGTGTTTTCAAAAAAATTTCAAGGTTCTCCGCCGGGCGCCGGCGCCCGACGTCAGATTAACTGTTGCGCCGGCGCGCCCGGCGCCGATTTTTCCGAGCGTGCAGGTATGATCATATGTCCGATCACAACCCCCTCTCCGAATAATTTTTAATAAATGTTCCTAAACACCCTATATCTACTCAAAATCACGTCAGAAGCTCAAAAAAGGCAATATTTTTGAGTTTTAACTACCACGGCGTGTCAATTCGGCGAAAATCGCGCGTAGGGAGTTTCGTGCCAAGACCAAAAATACAATTTTTATTTTCCAATTTCGGAAATTTTCCTACAACTGCTTCCAGTTAATCATTGTGACCGTTGTATATTATTTTTTTGTGTTGCAGCTGAGGGCTTATGCTTAAAAGATGCCCGTACCCGATCCCATAGAGCTGTAAAAAAAGTTTGTGGAAGTGAATCAAAAATAAGCTTCAAAACAACCATTCTTAAGTAATGCCCAAAACTGCGATTTTAACTTTTTTTTACTGTGGACCTTAAACTTTGGTTTTCTCAAAGTGATGTTACAAAAAACCTTCGACATTTCTAAATTTCGCCGCGCAATAAATTGTTCAAATCATGTGGTGGAGATAAACATACTGGCGGACAGCCCAGCGAACGAGCTACATAGTCTTAGGTTTTTTTTTGTAACATCTCTTTCAGGGCCGTGCCGGATATAAAATTATCGGATCGGATATGAAAAAGTGCCGAATATCGGTTACCGGATATCTAATAATTTCTCAAAAATTTGAAAAAAATTTTTAAAATTTTTGTTCAGAAAAAATTTTCAAAAAAAAATTATCCAAAAATTCGCCATTTTTCGGATATCGGATGTCAAAACGTGCCGGATATCGGGTATCCGGTGCGGCCCTGAACTCTTTGCAAAAACCAAAGTTCAAGGTCTACAGTAAAAAAAAGTTAAAATCGCAGTTTTGGGCATTACGTGAGAATGGGTGTTTTGAGTATTTTTGACGTACTTCCCCAAACTATTTTTACAGCTCTACGTAATCGGGTACGCTGCATCTTTTAAGCATAAGCACTCAGCCGCAACACAAAAAAATATTTAACTGTCGAAAAAAAAGATTTGAGTAAAAATTTTGAAAATCGCTAAGCCAATTTTTTCAAAAGTACTTGACTCAGTCAAGTTGACTGTTTAATTTTTTAATACAGTCAACCCTCGTTAATCCGGCACCCTCGATAATCCGCCACCCTCGATAATCCGCCACCCTAGGGCCGGTCCCAAAGAAGCTAAAGTTAAGTAAAGGTAGCGTAATCGCACCTCGTTAATCCGCCACCCTGAGGCCGGTCCCTAGGGATGGCGGATTAACGAGGGCTGACTGTATACAAAAAAGCAATCATTGATTAGATTTTTAGTATTTCTGGCTTCCGACTTGATCGAAAATGCAAATTCTCAAGAAATTTGACAAATTGACCATCGCAAACGAGGCTGAGCAACAAGATCCGTCAAAAAGCAGCGATCAAGATCCAAATACTCCAATGGAATTGAAGAAGAAGATCAAGAAGCACCTAAGAACCCTGGCTTTGCTCATGGAAGATAGTCCCCATTTGGCTGTGTCCAAGCCTAAGACCATGTTGCAAAGGGAAATGTGGGTATTATTTCAACATACAAACTATTAGAGATGCTTTTTGCAGTATTTGCAAAGAATTTGAGAAGCTGATGGACCATAAGGATTACAAACAAGAAGCCTTGGACCATTTGTGGAGAACATGTTGGTATGAACCTATCAAGGTTTGCCTGGCCTATTGCTCCAGTCATTCTAGTGGAACAGCTAAAGAGCATATCAAGTGGCTCAAGAGCATAATTACTTGTGGAATAGGTGAGCATTTGAGTGTGGAAAAATATTTTTTGATATATTTGAATAATTGGCTACAATGAGTGCAGTCTGTAATTTACCGTATTACCTCTAATAGCTCCCCCTGCTCTAATAACCCCCTAACTTTGAGGACCTATATCTTAGCCCAGATTCAATTTTTTGCAAAGCTGTTCTACGCGTTTTCTTAACTCCCACGAGCTCTACCGATTGCACTGTTCAGATTTTAGTTGTGCACCCATAAATCTCGATATCAAATTCCAAATTGTTCGATTTTCGGGCATCCGAAAAATAACTCTCCCGGGGAGCTATTAGAGAAAATACGGTAGGTCTGATTTCAACATTTTTGGGTTTTTAGCTTCAACTAGCAACAAATATGACAATTGTAACAAAAAAAAATTTATCAGACCAAAAGAAGTTCATAGCGAGTTTCCAAATTTCTCGGCCCATCGTATTTTTTTGATTCAAAAATAATTCTTACAAGGGAACCGATAGAACTGTACCATTCGATTCAAAAATTCTGACAATACCATCTTGTAGAGCATGGTCGATTTACTACATAGAATTTGAATATTTTTTTCTAACAGACAGAAAAAATCAAATCTGGAGACTCTAGAAACATGTAAAAACAGACCAAAATTGCCTTGGTTCCCCCTGTGGATTTTCAATAACATATTTTCTATAGTCAAGCCACCATATAGTGACACCCCGAAGGTTCGATACACAACTGGGTCCGACACTTTTTTTCACAAATGTGTTAAAAATAGAATCGGACTTTGCTAAGCATTGAGCTTAGGCTTAGGCTTATATTTTCTATACCATGTGACCGAAAAGTTCCTGGACAAAGTTTAAAGCCAATATTTTCAGTAAACTAAGAACATAAATGCATTTTTTTGGTATCATCAGAAAGCCCTTGTTCTCCTATCTTGAATAGTGTATCGCTTGTCGTTTTATGTCAATAAATTCCATGCTTTAGAATGTCCGATCTGAGAGCAGGCATTGTGCGACTTTGGGAAGAAGGGAAGAAGCAAAGTGAGATCGCTCGTGATATGAATGTTCCAAAGCAAACAGTTTCGATGCCATCAAGCGATTTCGTGAAACAGCTGCTCTGTCTTCATTGCGGCCTGTTCACGAAATCGCTTGATGGCATCCGAAACTGTTTGCTGGAACATTCATATCACCAGCGATCTCACTTTGCTTCTTCCTTCTTCCCAAAGTCGCACAATGCCTGCTCTCAGATCGGACATTCTAAAGCATGGAATTTATTGACATAAACGACAAGCGATACACTATCAAGAGAGGAGAACAAGGGCTTGATGATACCAAAAAAATGCATTTACGTTCTTATTTTACTGAAAAAATTGGCTTTAAACTCTGTCCGGGAACTTTTCGGTCACATGGTAGTATATAGGTTCGATACACAACACTTTTTTTTTCACATATGTGTTAAAAATAGAGTCGCACTTTGCTAAGGATCTAGCTTTTGGGGGTGTCGCCATACAAAAGGTATATTATAAACAAATACGTTTTTAAGAATCCACATTGGGGACCAAGGCAGTTTGTGGCTCAATGTTTCTCGAATCTCCAGATTTGATTTTTTCTGTCTGTTAGCAGAAAATATTAAAATTCTATATAGTAAATCAATCATGCTCTACAAGATGGCATTGTCAGAATTTTTGAAACAAAGCGTACAGTTTGATCGGTTCCCTTGTTAGTCGGGGAAAATTTTTTAAACAAATTTCAACGCTGCTGCCATTTACCCCTGACCCTCTAAAAAGCTAGTAACAAATCTTCCACTCCTAATATTTTTGGAGGGTGTCTTAATCCAGCATTTTTCCAAAAAAATATACCCTGCAAAAAAGGCATTTAAGCAACTGCGCAAGCCCTGAGGCTGAGCATAGTGGCTTGAGCCGTGAAAGTGAAAATTATTGAGGAGCTGGTTGGTGATAGGAGTTATTGTATATGACACCAGCAGGTTTTCAGAGGTGTGTTTGGGGATATATGACTTTCATTTGGCTTGCGTCCTAGGTTCACTAAGAGCACATGTTTAGGCCAGCTATCCGCTCTACTAGAAAAACATCCAGACCTAAATTTTGCCATATTCATCTACTTGGGTGATCTGTACCGCTACTCCTACAGCAATTGCGGGGATGCTGGACAGTTAGATTTGGAGTGCAGCATGCAATCCTACTTAAAGGCTCTTAAAACAAACCCATTTAACGGCAGATCCTTCAACCAAATCGCATTGCTCTACCAGAAGAACCAAGCCTTGGAAAGTCTAAGGCTATTTCTAAGAGCTTTGGTGGTAAAACAGGCTTATACCCGAGCTGTGGACAACATCAAAAGGATGGACGAAATTAAGTTTGAAGGAGATGGTCAGAAAATAGTGTTCAATATTGTGAAAAATGTGCTTCTAGAGTTCAAGTAGGTTTTTAATGGGATACTTTTTAGGTTGGAACTAGGGTGGCACGGTTACGGTTAATTTGGCCCTATGCGATTTTCGGTTAGCCGCTTCTTGGCGTGGCCGGTTCTGGGTTACGGTTTATTTGGCCCTATGCGATTTTCGGTTAGCCGCTTTTGGCGTGGCCGGTTCTGGGTTACGGTTTATTTGGCCCTATGCGATTTTCGGTTAGCCGCTTTTTGGCGTGGCTGGTTCTGGGTTACGGTTTATTTGGCCCTATGCGATTTTCGGTTAGCCGCTTTTGGCGTGGCCGGTTCTGGGTTACGGTTTATTTGGCCCTATGCGATTTTCGGTTAGCCGCTTTTGGCGTGGCCGGTTCTGGGTTACGGTTAATTTGGCCCTATGCGATTTTCGGTTAGCCGCTTTTTGGCGTGGCCGGTTCTGGGTTACGGTTAATTTGGCCCTATGCGATTTTCGCTTAGCCGCTTTTGGCGTGGCTGGTTCTGGGTTACGGTTTATTTGGCCCTATGCGATTTTCGGTTAGCCGCTTCTTGGCGTGGCCGGTTCTGGGTTACGGTTTTTTAGTTTCATTTCGATCGGTTATCCGGACTGTATCCGGTTTTCAGTTTATTTTTGCTGTAAATAAACCGAAATTTTTCCGTGCCCCGTTTTCGATTCCGGTTAATTGGACCAAAGCCCAGTTTACGGTATGGACCGACCGTAAACTGGGAGCCAGACAATTGTACAGGTCGGCATTTCACAAGCTTTAGGTTGAAAATTTAAAAATATGATGTAAACTTATTTTTTTCGGTTTAGCAGACAAAACTTTGAGAACATGAGCTCGCAATTTGAAAAGCATCTAGATAAGATGGTCAAAGAGAATTTAATGGACTCATTTAAACAAGTGCACTGTCTTTCCTTAATGGCAATCAGTGTGTTCAAGTCGGATGGTAAGTTCAATTATTCGATCATTATGAATTTAAGTAAGACAAGACTTAAAAAGCAGTCAAAAAAAAAGTTTAAAAAAGTCGGCCTGGTACTAATTCGGTTTAGCCCCACACTCCCATTTTTGATTTTTATTTTTCTTTGATGCGACAAACATCTTTCATTTATTCACATAGATGCAAGTCAACAATTTGTGACCATAAAAAGAACATTATATCATTTCCACCGAACTTTCGGCGCCAAACAAAATCAGAGACATAGCTTTTAAAAACAGAACGATGTGTGCCGTATTCTTGCTTGTGCCTTCTCTTGAATTTTTGCCATGTTGATTCGATCGTCTGAGTGTGTGCACCAGTCTCCGGATCCACGAAATTGACTGAGTGATTCACGGTGAAGTGAAGGAATTCCTCAGGCAGCTTTTCAATTAGACTAATTCCAGTGCGATTGTTTATGTAGGCCGGCCAGCAGTCAGACATGATCGTTGTTCCTAAAAAGTAGTATAAATCTTGAGCCGATTAGCAAACTAAAACAGTACCTTGGAAAACACAGAGTTCTTCCATGCCTGCAACAAAAAAAGATGAATAAAGTAAATGAGACGGAACGATGAAAACAAAATCTTGGAGCACACAAAAAAGCAAGAACACGACTAAAAATGGAAAATGATAAAAAAAATACGTTGTTTAAAAAAATTGTGCAAACTTGAGACACGAAAGCAAAAAATGGGGGTGTGGGGCTAAACCGAATTAGTACCGTCGGCCTTATACTAGAATTTGTTGCTTTTTTGATTTTGGTCACCAAAGTTATTTTTTGTCAATTTTTTAGACTAGGGTATGTTATAACGGCTTCAAACATGAGCCTATAAAATGTTTGATTCTGTCCTATCGTACGCCGGCTGAGCCTTACGTAAGCTTAAAAATTCACTAAAAACAACAGATGGACAAAACCTTCTATTGGACGCAAAAAGTCGGCTCTATCCAGCAAAGGCGGGGGGAGGTGGTTGTTGCCTTGGTCCTCTTGTTTTTTTTAGACTTTAGACTTAGGCAAGGGTAGGCTAGCGTGTGTTAGGACGGACTAAAACATACTTTAGAGTTATGTTTGAGTCCACTCTATCATACGCTGCCCCACCCTCGCCTAATCCTAAGCCTAAATAATAACGAAAAAAATTCAACAGAGGGAGCAAGGCAAAAAAACCTTTCCCCTTTGTTGGATAGCGACAAAAAGTCTTTAAAACAATATTATTACTTTGTAATATTAGTAGTTTTATGTGAAGTATGACAAAATTTGCAATTTAGTTATAGATGAGATCCAGCTTCGCTGCATCGGCTCACTGATTTGCAGAAGGTAAGCTACCGTATTTCCTCTAATAGAAGCACCGGGGCTTCTATTTTTTAGATGTTCTACAGAGGGGGCTTATGCCAGTGCAGTACCCGGTGCCGTTGCGGTACCCGGTGCCGTAACGGCACTGGAGCAAAGAGCATTTTCATAAGCAAAGCGACCATTCTGAACACGAATCTGGTGTCAGAAATACATAAACGGCCTTTTTAAAATTCAGCCGCCCTTTTTTCCGCCGCTTTTCTTTCCGCCGCCGAATCATCACCTCCTATATCGGGGGTGTCCTTTCACTGGATTTCGACTGTAGCTAGGGTGTCCAACTCTAATTTCTGAAAAAGGTGGTGAAAATTTTTCAAAAGGTGCCAAATGCCACCTAAGGATGGCAAGTTGGTCACCTTGACTACACCCAATTTCAGTCTGCAAAATTTGCTGGATGAAGCCCAAAAGACAATGATCGACCAGTCAGGAACGCCTAGTAGTAGTGTTACTGATGATCTGGACAGTGATTTAGCTCTTTCTGATACTACTCAGCATAGTTGTGTGCTGTTCAATATACTGATTGCTGTGGCTGAGTGCCTGAGTGAGGTCAGCCACAAATTTGTGGTCAAGAAAATACCAGTTGCGTTAAAAATTGTAAACCATTTTTGGCTTTATATCATTAAAAGTACTGCTGTTCTTCTTTTTCAGCAATTCAAAAACGTGGTTCAAAGCCTGGTAAGCGTGATCAACCATCCATCCATGCTGCCTCAGATCATTAGCTCACTTAATTCCGATATCCCCTAAGCAAGAAAGCGTAGAGAAGTGGCTTGCGCAAGGAACTTCTTGCCCATCCACCCGACTGGACATTCTGGTATACTACATCCGACACTGCCTGACCAACCCGTCCTCCCCAATCTCATTTGACGAGCAAGTCTTCAAAGCCATGAACAATTCTGCCGAAAAAGATCTTGGTTTTCTACACAAAATCTCTCAAGTTCATCAACAACATTTTCAACAACAGGTAATAGTCAAAAAGGCTAAACTATAGTATAAGTGATTCGCCCAAAATGAGGTTTTATGAACTTATATCAACTTTTTATGGCTTTAAATGGGTAGAAAACACAAAAAAACTATTGGGAAGGCCATTTCCGAGAAAAAAAAATTTTACAAAATTTTTGTAAAAACCATGATACCCACCCTATGGTTAATATTTTAAAAGTACCTGGATATCTATGAGCCTTGAACATAGTTTTGATAACTGGGCCTACCGCTTAAAGAAACTCTGGTATGCATGCATATTTTTATGCATGCAGAGTTACTTTTGAGTGATTTGTGTCTAGGTATGTGGGTGTGCGCACGAAGTGGGCGCAGGGGGCTTGGTTGGTTAGAGATGCGCGCGCACTCACTTACCTTAGACATAATTCCGAGCAAGACTCTTGATCAAAAATGCATATAGAGAGACTTTTTGCCCAGCCCCAGTGACCAAAACATGGTAGAATAACTTTTCATAGATAACCAGGTACCTTCAAAATATTAACCATAGGGTGGGTATCATGGTTCTTGCAAAAATTTTTTTTCTCGGAATTGGCCTTTCCAATAGTTTTTTTGTGTTTTCTACCCATTTAAAGCCATAAAACGTTGATATAAGTTCATAAAACCCCATTTTGGGCGAATCATATAGTCCGGCCGTTAAAAATACCATACAACCTTTATAAACTCTTTTTAAGAAATGTAACAAAATAAATTTCATTTCCAATTTCCCTGTATGCAATTTTTCTTCATCTTCACCGTACTTGCGTGCCATACTTGCGTGCTTATAGAGTTGCTTTTAGCTTTTCCAACTTCTTGATTTTTCTATAGTCTACAGTCTTCATAGGAATTCCAGTTTCTTCTATCACTTTTATGACGTCTTAGCTGATTTAATAGAGATCTTTGACCATTGATTGCATGATGCTCTTCAGAAAATTCTTTGTTTTTACATTTTCCGGCCCGATTTTCTCTCTCTCTTTTGCTTTGTACTTTTTGTAAGCTTATGCAACGCCCTAAAATAATAAAAAATCACGTTTTTAAACAATGAATTTAAAGAGGTTGTTCGGCAGTATAAGCTAGGTCAAAACCTTTGAATCATTTTTAATGAGCCATAAGATGCATAATACTTTCAAATTTATTTTAGCAAGAGAAAGACTCTCTGATGCCAGTATATGTAATGCCTCACCACCAAGTGCTACTCAACAAACTGTCTGTACTTCAGAACTTGATCAAGTCCACCAAGTTGACAGTAATCATTCAGCCAAGTGTTTTATCTCAATTGGACAAACTTAAAAAAGAAAGCCAGCAAGCTCGAGAAGCTATAAGATGGCTAGAAGCTACTATGCCTAGAGCAAGGGTCAGTGCTAATGGAATTTTACAGAATGGCGTAAGAAATTCCCCCGATTTCAAACGGTCGTAACTTTTTTGCCTGAAGCGATTTTGCCACAGGGTTTTTCGCATTCGGCTTCCCTTAATCCCAAAATCCATTCAGTATATAATGTCAAAAACACGATTTTCGCTAGGTCCCCCTGTTGTTTTAGCCCTGGTTTGTGGATGGCCACTGGATAGGCAAGGTCCTAACCAGAGAAAGGGCCAAGCGGAAATCTTGGTTTTGACATCATAAACCAAATGAATTCGGGGCTCAAGGGGAGCCGAATACAAAAACTCCAGTGTCAAAATCGCTTCAGGAAAAAAGTTACGGAAGTCGGTGGGATTTGAAGTCGGTGGGATTTCTAGCGCCACCCTGTATATATGACTTTTTGGCGTCATTTTACAAATTTTTTTGCCAAGTTCTAAATAAATCTCTATTCAGGTGAGAATGTCCAACATAATTGGAGGGGGTGGCCTTGATCTTGAAACTGAGAAATTCTTGGCAGACAAAAATTTATTGGACCGACAGTCTCTGTTCGCAGTTGTTTTAGTGGTGGACAACCCAGTTAAAAACAGCCGAAAACAAGGTAATTAGGCAGTTTTCGGACATAAATTTTTCACTAAAAAATTTCAGCTATTGCTGTGGAAAATATCGATGCATTCTTTTTGCGAATGGTCAATTATGTGGACAATTACCAGAGATAAATGACAAAAAAAACTTCGGAGGCTGGTCACCGATCCTTCCCTATAAACTCTTGTTGAAATTGAACCAAAGCAACATTCAGTAAGAACTTTTGACCCTAGTATAGAATACCCCCCCTCCCCCAAAACTTACGCCTTCTAAAACTTAAGTAAAGAGCACCCGGGGGGTGATGGTTTGGTGAGGCTGTTGCCTTGTCCCTTGTGTGTTATTTTTAGACTTTAGACTTAGGCAAGGGTAGGCTAGCGTGTGTTGGGACGGACTAAAACATACTTTGGAGTTATGTTTGAGTCCACTCTATCATACGCTGCCCCACCCTCGCCTAATCTTAAGCCTAAATAATAACGAAAAAACTTCAACAGAGGCAAAAAACCCTTCCAGGCCCCAGAAAAAGTGCGTCAAACACTTATTAGTCACAACTTCCATACGCTGGCCTACCCCTAAGCGCAAGGGATAAGCCTAAACTATTTGTTCCAAAGGGTAGTTTCAACGATTTTTAGAAGGTCTGATTTGGGGGGTATTCTATACTAGCGACGAAATTTTCATTCACAATTTTTTTATCTAACTTTTTGCATGTTTAGCTAAAGTTGTGTTTGTGATTACTAGAACAGAGGGTCGGAAGCGATGGCTAACGAATCAAACAAAAGAATACAATATTACTTTACCTAATTGTGCTGTATTTGTAGTAATAATACTTTTTTGAATATATTTCTGCTGTTCATGCTGCACCTTGATATTTTTATAAATAAATTTTTGGCCATCTTGAGGCATTTCTTACTCGGTGTATTTAGAAGTTTTTTGTAGGTTTTTTATCGGCATTTTATAAATTGGTTTGCTAACAAAGCTGAAATATGCCACGAAAACTTGAAACTTGAATATACAAATTCTTTATTTATTTACCGTATATCTTCTAATAAGGCCCCACCTTCCAATAAGGTCCCACCTGCCGGGAGGTGTTGAAAAATAAGGCCCCACTTTCTAATAAGGTCCCACCTTCTAATAAGGCCCCACCTTCTAGAAAGGCCCCACCTTCCAATAATGCCATACTTTCTTATTATGCCTTACCTCCTTACGAGGACTTACTTCAAGAGTACAGCTATAACAAATTTATTGGACGAAAACAGCTCTCTTCTCTCCCGATTTCGCTGACTTGTTTTCACGTGCCCATTTCACAGCCTCCAACTTGGTGACAGCATCGTAGTGGTGGAGCTTTCGGCTTTTCTTTTGCGTTCCCTCATCATCATGGAGCTGTAGCTCATCATCGTCGTCGGAAGTTAGCTGCTGCATGGCTTCCACTGGAAATTCTTTCTCCACGGCTGCTGAGAGATCACGTCCACGTTGCATCAAAGCTAGATTAGCAGGATGTATTGTTAGCCGGTTGATCACTCATTTCAACTAGAAACGGAAAATCATTAGAAGGAGAGAGAGAAGAAAAAAATGACAGCTAATCAAATAACATTTAATGATAGCCAAAAAATGGAACGCCTTTCATTTTTCGAATCTGTTTAAGACATATTTCATTTCGAACAAGATTTGAAAAAAAAAAACAAAAAATTTATGTCATTTCTGGGTTCAAAAATAAGGCCCCACCTTCTAATAAGACCCCACCTTGTAATAAGGCTCCACCTGCCGGGAGGTGTTGAAAAATAAGGCCCCATGGGGCCTTATTAGAAGATATACGGTATATAAAATTTTTTAGTGCTGTGTAGCTTACGATCTCAGCTTTCTAACAAGCTATATAATTTCATTGAATGATTTCAGAAATCTAGAGATTTGGCGGTTTCAAATGAAGCAACAAAAAAATAAAGATTACCTTATTCTCTCTAATAGGCGGACCGGCCCGTCTATTTTTCAACCCCCTCGGAGGGAGCCTGCCTGTTAGAGAGGGCCCTTCTAATAGAAAAGGCCAGTCTATTTTTCGTTATATGAAAAATTTTATCCCCGAAAAGAATTTAGCCATGAGAACTTAGCAACATTGTAAACAAACTTTCTCGCCCTTCCAAATACACATCTTTATTGAGTACATACGCGAAGACCAATCTGACACTCAATTGACAAATTTTCTTCTTCACTAAGGTCTATTTCTTCCATTAGCTCAGCTAACTTTTTCTTCTCGCGCCATCTGCAGCTTGCTACCAGTTGGCACTGGACCATCTTCCTTGAAGCAGTTTAGCTTGCTGTCCTCGCTTCCATCAGTTAAATTAGTGATACCACATGATTTGAATGAATCAATGATGAGATTATTTGATAGGCTTTCCCATGCGTCCAGGATCCACTGCAGATAGATGGCCATCGGAGCAGCTTTTGGATTCCCTTCTTTTGTCTTTCCTTTCTCGCCATGGAGCATCCAATCATCATAGAGTTGCCGAATTTTCGCCTTGAATGGGGAATTCCCGCAAACATCTGGGGCATGAACATTCAATCTGCCTCGTGAGTAAAAACGAAAATCGGTAAATCAAAGAACAGTCCTGTATAAATTTCGGGTACTTATACGGTTCCCCGTCCCCCCCCATATCGTAATTTTTCCAAAAACCGTATAAGTACCGAATTTCGTACATCTTCCGGGAACGACAGCTGTATCCAATGCGAAATGCTTCAGCTGCTTCTTTGTCAACTCAGAGATGTGGTACCGGAACGAATCCCGTACTAGCAGTCGCTTCAAAAAAAGTGAGAAGATTTTAGCACACGTTTCAGGTAGTCAGTCGTTAGCTCGTCATTCATCCAATTTGTTCCATCCCAGGCCAAAAGCAGCTTGCCTTTGAATTGCTCGACGAGTGTTGGATTGATCCGCTTCTTTGGCAGTAAGACATACGGCTGGCACTTAAACCCGTCGCTTCTCCCTGTGAGCATGACCTTAATGTGCAGCTTATCGTGCCCCGTAGTAAGAACCGAAACCTGAAACACAGGTTAAACACCGAAACAGCAACGCTCAAACATTGAACAACCTCTTTCGCTCGTATTTCTGCGATGCACTTCCCTCCAGATGGATCAAGCCAGACCGCACTCTCATCAGAAGCATAGATGTTGTCATACCTGTGTAGAATCCAATAGGGATTCTACAAGGAATTTGGGGGCTGGGTAGCGGGTCTTAGGGAGGACTAGCAAAGTAGGACCAAATCGGTCGAATTCGGTGTAATAACACCGGTTTTTAGCAATTAATTTTATTGAAAATAACCAAATTATTTTTATGAGGCAGTGTTAAAGGGGGGTGATTGGTTTGAGGGAGGCTGAAAAAGAAGCACGAAGCATAAGAATAGAGGGGCAGAGCGGGCACATTCATACGAGCAGAGAGAGGCGTGAACAGTAGCCAGCTCTGGCAGTTCCAGCGCGATTTACAATAGAGGGGGATAAAAAAGAAGGGAGAAATGAGAAGCAGCAAAAGGGGGCCCTTAAAAGAAAGGGAGATGCTGGCTGGCTGCTGCGAAGCAATAATATGGGCTACGCAAAGGATCCAGAAGTGCCAGCGGATGCAGTCGACGAAATTGTTTCAGAGCCAGAAGTTGAGGAAAATGCAGCGGTTGTGCAACTTGAAGATCGAATTGTGGAAAGCGATGAGGACGAACCTATGTTTATGCCGGATGGCTCACCAAACTTTAACAATCCTCTCAATTGGTATCTTAATGGTTAAAATTTGCTTTGTTTTTGCTTTATTGTTATCTTTACTTTGAATAAATCTGTTATGTTTCGACTGTTCTTGAATAATGATAAATGAGAATGATGATAAATGAGAATGACACAAAAAAATGTGTCACCAGTTGATTGTCACCAGCTAAATGTGTCACCAGTTGAATATGGCAAATTTTTCAAAATTTTCATCAAGAATCGATGAAGAAAAAAGCACAATACAAAATTTGGGATTTGCTTATAATTGGCTGAAAGTACAATTTTTTGCAATAATTTAATAATTTTTTCCAGCCATTAGGTTCAAGCCGAGCATAATGAGCACAATTGTGTATATAAGTGTAATCAAAATAGCCACTTGTATCCATTTCAAGAAAAGGAGGTCATTTTTTTGAAGTTTTCAAATAATTACTTCACTATAAAAGGTCATAACTCAAAATTTTCAGCAAGAATCGATGACGACACCTGAGAACATATTGCTCAAAAAAAAATTCTCGAGCTTTTTTATTCTGATGGCGGTAAACTACAATTTTTATACAAAATGATGTGAATTTTAGAGAACAGATTTTCAAAATAAAAAAGACAGATTTTAAAATATTACTAAATTTCACCAAATTTAGTCTTATGTTAATACCTAACATAATCTTTAAAAAAATTTAAGAAATTTGAAAAACAGAGAAAACTGAAAATTCGAAAGTATACAACGTTTAATGAACTACAGGGTGGCGCAAAAAAAACGTCACAGTTTTGAAATTTGTTTTTCTTGTTTATTTTGTTTAGGGTTTTAGACATGTAATATACGATTTTGTAGCTAAGATAAAGGGCTTTCAAACAAATAAAAGATCGCCTTAAAACGATAACAAAAAAGGGCTCGAATAAGGAATTTGAAAAATGTCAATTTTTGGATTTTCTAATGAAAAAATCAGCGTTTTCTTTAAATGTATCTCACATTTTTGTTGCAGATGGTGCTTTCAAGGGATGAACTTGTCGCAATTCGAACATTAATGAACGAAGGCCTCAAGCCAAAGGAAATCTGGAACAGAAGAGGCGCTCGGCCATGGGTCTACGGAACAATTCGACATGTGTGCAGCAGAGTCCAGGTTGGTTGAAATGTTTTGGAAGTTTATTGTTTATTTCTTTCAGATTCGCGAAGGAAATATCAGCCGAGTGCAAGGAAGTGGACGTCCAGTAACTGCAAGAACTGAAGAAAAAGAACTGAAGAAATCTGAATCTGTTAAAAAATGTTTGTTGTTATTGTTCATTGTTTAATTTTCCAATAAAACTCTAAACAAATGACCGTTTTCCAACAGCCTGCTCTCCTACTTTTTTGTTATCGTTTTAAGGCGATCTTTTATTTGTTTGAAAGCCCTTTATCTTAGCTACAAAATCGTATATTACATGTCTAAAACCCTAAACAAAATAAACAAGAAAAACAAATTTCAAAACTGTGACGTTTCTTTTGCGCCACCCTGTAGAAGCCAAAGAAAAATAGGAAATAGTTGTTACCATCGTCTCTGTCAAAAATGGGGGGGGGGTATACCCAAGTAGGGTCAAATAATTTTATGCTAATATTGATTGTTCCGGTATTCGGGTCCTGACTATTTAAAAGTCAACCAAAAACAGTGGGTTGGACAAAGGCTTAAATCTAAGTGATTTAAAACAAAAATAAGCCGATCTTTTTTTCAATAAAATGGCAAACACAGGGCTTTCAATTGAGCTATAGATTTTGAAAATCAAACAAAGGGAATTTTTTTTAATTGGGAAATATACTCGACCACTCTGTACAACCAAGAAGGTCAAGATTGCCATATACAGTCCAATCTGGATAAGCCCACACCCCGATTAATTATTATTCTGTGTCATCACCGCTTTTGATATTTATATTTATATAAAAATAGATTTTAAAAGAATTTAAAAATAGGTGCAAAATTGACGATTTTAAAGCAGAGCCGATTCTGGCTGTTTGCGAGCGCGAACCGTGATACTTTTAAGGCAGGGAAGTAACAAAGAAAGGCTGATATGATGCACAAAACCGTTTTGACTCATACTTTCTCATTAAAGAGAACAACGCAATTTGTTCAAAAAGTGAGCAAGTTCTTAACTTTAGCTTTAAAGCGTAGCTACCGTATTTCCTCTAATAGAAGCCCCCTCTCCAATAGAAGCCCGCTCTCCAATAGAAGCCCCGTCTCTAATAGAAGCCCCGTCTCTAATACAAGCCCCCTGGTGATCGAAATAAATAAGCCCCCTCTCCAATAGAAGCCCCCTCGCCCGAAGAAGCCCAAAAATGATCTTCATTCTTTTGACACGATTATTGTAAATTTATTTATTTATTTTTTATTTAAAAAAATTATTTTTATATTAGTCTACAGGATTCTCTATTATCTTATTTTCGTTTGCTTCGATTTGTCTGTGTTTCAGACTAAAACTTTCAGTCAAAGTTTTATTTTTTTTGTGTTTTCAATTTTCAATCATAGATGAAATACCGACTAGCTACGGCATGCATATTCGAAAACAATGATCACAAATCATTCAGAGGTTAGTCAAATATATCGTTGGCCTCTGAAACCTGTTTTTTACATTCAACCAATGCTCATGATAGTGAGGATGGCGACGCTACACTGTTTTGAGCTATAGGGACCTCTAACAGAAGGTTTCAAAACACTGAAAAGTGTCAGAGTCTCTGACTCAGAGATGCCACCGAAGATTTCAGTGCCATTGAACGCATGAGTTCTTACGAGGATAAAGAAAACGGATATTTAAGTGATAATTTCATTGTAAAAACATAAATTAAGTAGTGCTGCATAAATATGGTTGCTGGATTGTTGCTAAAGCTGATCGAAATTTGCTTCCAACAGAACTTCACCTGATTTTTTTTCGCGTCGCCTTCAGCGCCAGGTCATGCAAATATACAACCCCCTCTCCAATAGAAGCTCCCTCTCTAATAGAAGCACCCCCTAGAGGCTGAGTGAAAAATATAAGCCCCGGGGCTTCTATCGGAGAAAATACGGTAATAAGGTTTTTTTTGAAAAAATAAACATATTGCTAAATAAAGCAATAAATAAGCTTTCCAATGAGGTATCACTTGCCTTGCAGCAAAAAAACAAAATGTGTAAAACTTGTAAAAAGTAAAAAATTTAGATGGGTCGAAAAGACCTACTTACAAGGGACCCGCGCGAACTGTCAACTCACTCACGGCATTTCTGAAAGTTTTATCGTGCAGCCCATAGTCGATTTACTTAGTGTAGCCGCGAGGGATTTTCCGGACAGAAAGAAAAATTTTGAGTACGAGACTAAAGAAATGTGTAAAAACGTGAAAATTTTGCCTTGGCCCCCCAACAGAACTATGGTTTTTTTAAATTTTTTAAAATTCGTTTGGTTTTCGAATAGGCCTATTTGAATAGGCTTAGGTTTTTTCTTGGATGTGCATTTCGCTTTCAGCACTTTTTTTAGCAATATGGATGCAATGAAGCAAGAGATTATGGAGCAATTATCGAACGGACTATCATCGGTGCGATGCGATCTAACTGTGGGTGATGTGTTATAAAGTTCTAATGTGTTATATAGTCTTTAGTCTCGTACTCAAAATTTTTCTTTCTGTCCGGAAAATCCCTCGCGGCTACACTAAGTAAATCGACTATGGGCTACACGATAAAACTTTCAGAAATGCTGTGAGTGAGTTGACAGTTCGCGCGGGTCCCATGTTAGTAGTTTGAGGGTTAAGAAACTCGATAAACCGACACTTTTAAGATTAATATGAATTTACTCTCAATAAGCCGACACCCCCGATAAGCCTACACCTTGAGCCGGTCCCAAGGGGTGTCGGCTTATTCAGGCTTCGACTGCGTAACAGTTCCAAAACAATAAAAAAAACTTGAAAAATAGAAAAAAATGAAGTGAAAAATAATAACAAAAGTAGAAAAAAAGGTCAAATCACATCTCCACCACCCCTAATACGATGATTCATCTATTTTTTGTAGCATTTTTATTTCCAGCTATTTCAATAATCACATACTGTCCAATGACAAGTACAATTAAGGATGTTCATTTGTTTAGCACGCTTGGGGTATCGCTAGGTATAATTAACTACCTTTGTTTGTTGCTAAAATTATTATCAAAAACAAGTTTTAAATGCAGTTTGGTGCAGAGCTTTTGTAAAAATGTTGTTTTGTAAAAATGTTTTCTGTAATTTATGAATACATCTATTTAGATGTAGGAGTGGATGGCAGGTAATTAAACAAATTTAAAATTTTTCTAATCCAAGCTCTGATGAGACGGTATTTGTTGTTGTTGTTGATTTCCGCACCAACACATTTTTTATATCTTATATAGTATTTGGCATGTGTGGGTGGGTGGGTAACGCTTTTCACTTTGAAGGCCAGAACGGGTCGTAGATAGCGAAATCACTTTTGTCGCTAATACCGTCGTGTTCCCCAGAATGTCAGCTTTCGTTTTAAAAAAAGAACAGGCGAAAAAAATGAGTTCTAATAGGGGATATACCTATTTTTATGAATGAAGTCATAGCCCCTCATTGAAATTTCGAAATACTATAGAGGCGCCGATAGGCGCCTGCGGTCCCTTGTTTTTAATAAAAAGGAACATTTTTTATCTTTCTATTGCTCTGTTTTTTATTGAAACCCGCAAAATTTTCTTTTTCAAGACCTCTTAGCAGGTAGGAATCTGTTAACACGCCAAGGCCCGAAAGTAAGATTAGCGCATTCTGGTGCAGAATTTCATAGAGAATCTATCTGTAACAATGGGTATTTTTAGATGGGCAACTTTTCTGCCAACAATCCTATTGTCAAGAAACGACTAAAATTACCGGAAATGGTTTTATAAAAAGGTGTGTGGCTTTTGAGAACATTACCATTTACATGCGTATTTTATTTTATTTAAAGTGCATTAATTAAAAGTGCATGTATTTTTTTCTATCTATTTTTGTTGCACAGCAAAAAGATAAAACAGTTAGTGGCGGTCATTTTGACACCAAACACAGCAATAGTTAATTAAAAAACTATCACAATTTATGCAAAATCAATGTTAGGGTTGTAAGATGACTTGCTGTACCCTGTTTTTTGAAATGCAAACCTGTGATTCTGATACCGGATTTGTGTTTAGCGTAGTCGATTTGCATATAAATGTGCTTTTAAAATGCCAAAGTCACTGTCGAATTTCAAATTCCGCTCAAGACAAAAATATCCAATTATCGAAAATCAAATACTTTTTGTCTTGAGCGGATCTTTGATTTGGGAGTGACTTTGCAATCTCTCAAGAGCACTTTGAGAAGCAAATTGACTACACTCAACACTAATCTGGAGTCAGAATTATAGATTTGCTTGGCAGAAAACAAGATAAAGCAAGTTTTCTGACAACCTAAACATTGATTTTTCAGAATATTATAATAAACTATTTTTTTATTTGGTGTCAAATGACCGCCATTAACTGTTCTATATTTTGTTATGCAACAAAAAAGCGTATAACCGTTGCAGAAAAAGTTACTTGCATTTTTCGACGAAAATTTTTTGATATAAAAATAACAAAATCCTTTTCAAAACAGAACAAACAAAAACAAAACCCTTTCCTATAGTTCTAGTTGCACCAGCGCCAGGTAAAATTGGCTGAGTAGGGAGTGCCGACGCCAGCGGCGGATATTTTTAAAGTGCCGGCACTCACAAAGGTGGAAAAAGTAAATAGATCTAGAAGTTTTTGTTTTTGATAGGAGTTGGTACAATGAGTAGTACAGGGCTCCATTCTGTATTGGGTTAGTCCATAGGTTCGTGGATAGTTATACGTAACAGAACATATTTATGTATGGGTTGCAAAATTTTTCATAAATGAGAATTTGCACTCAATTAATTGCTGGGTTTGAAAATCGAAATTTTGACTACACAATTTACGATTTGAAAACCCATCGGTTAAATTGTGCTCTGATTGTTCGGTATTCATGGGATTGTGTTCAAGGCACTGCAATGCGTCCTGCGATGTTTCCAATCAGATGGTGGTCGTGCTACGAACGAACTCTTGCAGGTGAAGATCGAACCAACAATTTTGCTGAGGCCGCTCATCGACGACTCCAGCACGCTCTTGGTGTGGATCATCCGTCAATTGGCCGCGTTTGTTAGAATGTTAGAAACTATGTTATTTTAGTTGATGATTTTATAAATTTGGTTGGCGAATTGCTTGATGAATAATAATGACGGTTGCTTTTATGGGTTTGCGGCGCTTTTTCCAATTTTACTGAGTTTCAGCTTTTGTCCCTTTTTTCGAGTTGTAGCCTTTTGGCCTGTTGTAGCCTTTCGGCCCTTGTAGCCTTTTGTCCGTGTCCGTGAAGCCACACATCACACAGACGGATCACACACAACACAGTACAAATCAACTAATGAAGAGACTGGTTTCCAGACACTTTCGGTCAAAACGATTCCACACAGCACAAATCGCACTTCAATTTCGGTGTTATTTGCTTTCGAAAATCCCACTCCCTTACAAACTTTGGTCGGTATTCCTGTCAACTATTTTAGAAAGTATAAAAACAAATTGAGCGCACAAATTTCCTTTTAATTTTTTTTGTTCTTGAGCAGCAATGGTATTTGATAGCATTGATTGCTACCAAAACAGCACTCAACCAGCCTATTATTCGAATATTTATTTCAGCTCTAATGCTGTCAACAATAAACTCTATTCCATTTTTCTGCCTATCACTTTCTTTTTACTTTTTTTACTTATAGCAGTATCTATTGTGGGCAGAGTACAAGGCGCATTTAGCTATTTTATGCTACACTGGGCTTCCTTTGCCTTTGTGTGGACTGTTTACATGGGGATTCGTCTGTGTATCACTCCTGATATCAACATTACTACTAGTTCTATCCCACTTGATTTGTATTTCAAGTTAGTTTTCAAGTTTAGCTGGTACTTATACGGTCCCCCCCAATATCGGAATTTTTTCAAAAACAGGTTTTAACCATTTCTAAGCAATTCTTACACGCTAAAACCGATAAAAACGTTGTTTCCGACCACTTTCCATCAAAAATTTTGACTTTTTTAGATTTTCTACCTGCCTTCCTTCGACAGGCAACCTACTTCAACAGGAAGCCCCTTTGGGGGCACATGGTCAGGCCAGGCTGACCCTTTATATATCAAGAAATATATCAAGGAAATTTAACCAATAAAAATAAAGATACATGCGCTGTCTCAGCTGTTTATTTTTTTCCAGCAGAAAAATATATATAAAAGAAGAAAGAACATTGTAGACAAACCTGGTAAATTTTACAAATTTAAAAAAATATATGCATATGTAGTAGAGTTAGACAGATTTATAGAAATAGATTATATAAAATTATTGATACCACCAAGAGATATAGATATATATCTTCAAGATATTCTTGATATATAAAGGGTCAGCCCTTGGCCCGGACCATGTACCCCCGAAGGGGCTTCCTGTTGAAGTAGGTTGCCTGCCGAAGGAAGGCAGGTAGAAAATCTAAAAAAGTCAAAATTTTTGATGGAAAGTGGTCGGAAACAACGTTTTTATCGGTTTTAGCGTGTAAGAATTGCTTAGAAATGGTTAAAACCTGTTTTTGAAAAAATTCCGATATGGGGGAACCGTATAAGTACCGTTTAGCCTAGAGTTGGTTTATAAAAAATCACAAAAATGCTTATTGACATAATGAAGGTTAATTGACAAAGCCGGCACTTTTTCACAAAAAGCGGGCACTTTTTCCCAAACCGCGAGCATTTTTCCATTTTGTCCTTTTTCAAGTTGGCTTTTTATTTTGTAGCTGGTATTTGTAGACCATAATATTCATAAGCAAACCTACCAAGCCGAGCGCAAATCTGGCTTCAGAATTGGCATATGCTAACTAAAAAAACTGAACTCGCCTGAGAATATTTTCAAAAAATTGGCAAATCCATGATACCTGTATCATGGACTTTCCGATTTTCGCGCATGAACGCGATATCGAAAATTTTATGCCCAGACAAACGCACTGCGCACAAAAACTATAATGACCAAGCTCTGGAAAAAAAATCCTCGAAAAACGCTCTCAAAATCAGTTGTATTTGGGGTGTTAACTCATTCTGAAGATGCAAATATGATTAGAACAAGATACAATCATACTGCAAAATTTAGAAAATTTACATTTCAGGTACATTCCCAGATTGCTTAACTCATTTTCCCTAGTTCCACTTGCGTTTAACCGGTTTGTTGCTATGTATTATCCACTCCAATACAATTCACTTTTTACTAAGAAACACATTTGTCAATTAATTATTGTGTTTGACGCTATAATGACTGGTGTTAGCCTTTTGAACAAGTATTTCAACCTGAGTCAATTGAGTCAAGTAGTATCCTTTGTATTTTACTACCTAATAACATTCTCAATTGTCATAAAAATAGTCAAAATGCATAGCTCTTCTATGCTATTTTCGACTTCCAAAAACTCCAGAAGAGCTGCATATATAAGTGTGGCAATGGCGATTAACTATTCCACCTACTTTTTCGTGATTTTTTTCACCACTATATTTGTGAGAATATCGTCTGCTATGCAATTTTGTGATACACCCCTATTTGCAATATATGCTTTTGTATTGCCTTTACAGGAAAGTTTAAATTTGTTTATCATTATCTCGGATGTTTTGATGACTCTTTTACTGCTCAAGGCCTATCAACAAGCTTTTAAAAAAACTGCTAGTCAAATAATTTTTTGTGTTCTTCGCAAAGAAAGTGCGTCTTGTAAATGGGCTATGCAAAGAACAACAACTACTGGAACTACTTGAAGCAAAAGTTACAATAAGAAATTATTTCATGTTGATAATAGAATTTTTTTTTCTATTAATTTTTGTGTCACGGCAAAATTTTCTAAAAAGGCGAAAACGTTTTTTAAAAAAAATGGCTGAAATGAGATTTGTTGCAAGTTACAGTCAAACCTCGATAAACCGACACCCCGATAAGCCGACACTTGGTTCTTATCCTTTATCCCGACCCCACCTTAATTAAAAAGGGTACCGGGACACTGGAAAATAGTCTAAAAGTATGGAAATTGAACAAATTTTGGTCACCTTGGTCCTACTGCAAGGAACTCTGGTATGCATGCATGTTTTATGCCGCCAAAAAGGCGAATCAACTTATTTGGGCCCTATACGACAATAGGTCCCATTTTTTGCCTTGGTCCCCCTGTTGATTTTTTTAATTTTTTGCTTCTATTTTGACCAATTTTATTTTCTTCTTTCGGCGACACATTAACATTCATAAATTTTCACGAGTTGTTCAACAAATTTTCTGAAATAATTCTGATTTCTTGCACGACAGTTCTGACGAAAAACGGCATCAGCAATGTACGAGGCGAGCAAATTATCACTGGTTCCATAGAGGCGCTTGATCTTATGTTTCGTATGATCAAAAGAAATAAAAATAAGAAATAAAAAGAAATAAAAATAGAAATAAAAAAATTCATAAGAAATAAAAATAAGCAAAAATAGATTCGAAAATAAAAATCAGCGAAATCAATCAACAGGGGGGGACCAAGGCAAAAAATGGGACCTATTGTCGTATAGGGCCCTTATTTGTGTCAAAATAAAAATAAAGTTCAACAATCAAAACTTGGGTGGGGTCGGCATAAAGGATAAGAATTTGACACTTTGAGCCAGCACACACAAAGTGTAAATGTTTTTGCTGAAAAAAGCGTTTTCGACGACTAAAACTAGAGAAAAATGAAAGATAAACAGTATTCCTGACATGGGCGGTCGATTTTTTCGATTTTCGGAAAAGTGCCAAAAATGTCTTTTCCAATCTTAAAAAAACACTTTTTCTATCATTTTTACCATCTAAAGCAGCGCTAGAAGTCGATAAAGCCCGATTTTGGCCCACCTATATAAAAGTCATTCCTGCCATTACCTGAGTTATATTTAAAAAGTAGACAAACATTTTCATCTCTTAAGCTGGTCAAAAAGTTCGATCGGGTGTTTAGCTTTTAATAAATTTTTTTATCTTTGTGAAAAATTGCAATAATTTAAATGTACCGATCTTAACAAAATCGATTTTTCTAATTCAGCAGTTAATAACTTGAGCCACCGAGTGACTTTGACTAAGCTTTTTGTGTTTTTTAACGCTGCAGTTTTGCGCTGCAAAACGGTGCATTATTATTTTCCGTAACTAAAAATTTTCTTAAAAACTAACAATTTAGTAGCGAAATTTATGCAAAGTATATAGTTTCACTAGCGCAATATACACTTTCTTGTAGGACATATCAAGAGCTACAAAACCTACTTTACAGATTTTTTTTTAATAAGAGAGTGTTGAACTACTGTATTTTTAAAATTTTTTTTAATTTTAAAAAATATATATCAACATATATCAACATTCTCAAAACTAATCATCATTCTCTAAATTGGGTCTTGTACAGTGATGGGTCGAATTTCAATTTTCCGCTCCGCCCCACGCCCCGGTGCGCTATATCAATTTTTCACCGCCCCGGGGTGATTTTGGGGCGAAACAGAAATTTTCACTCCGCCCCGGGGCGATTTTGGGCGATCGTGCTCCGCCCCAGAGCCGCCCTGGGCGGGCGCCCCGGGGCGGCTCTGGGGCGAACCGGGGCGATCCCGTCACTGGTCTTGTAGCTCTTTGTCTGTGCTGATACTACGTTATAAAAATGTTATATGAAAACATTTGTCGTCCTCTTGTCAAAAAGGATGTGTACCCGAAAAGAATCTTTTTTCAGCTGCTTTTTGCTGGTACTTTTTTTTTCAGTTCTAAAAAAATTACTAATACTATCTTGTTCAGCGTGAAATTCTGCACAAGTACGCACCAGAGTCACAAGCAGTAATGCGATTGTTAATACAGTCGACTCTCTCCATAGTTCGTTCCAAAAAGTTTGAAGCCCCAAAAAGTTCGTTCCCACCTAGGGTTCGACAGCTCAATTTTTGAAGGCTTTTAATTATTTCTAATCCTAATTTCTAAAAAAAGGTGATCATTGTGGAGAAAGCAGCAGGTCTTTTCGGCAAAACTGTTACCGTTTACATAAATGACCAGCAAAATCGCAATTCTTACGATATTTCGCGCTAGACTAGCCGATGACCACTGGCAAAAGCCTTCGAAAATGGAGCTAAAAAGTGTGAGACCGTAGGCGGGAACGACACTTTTTGAGTGATCACTATGGAGAGATTTGACTGTAGGAATTTTTGACCATTCTTCAACGAGAGCCCTGAACAACTCGCGTCATGGTCCTCGTGGAGAATTGGTGTCCAAATTACCTTGGCCCCCCTGTTGTTTTTTTGACAAAAATTTTTTACGAAATTGCAATGTTTATTTGTTCTTTCTTAGAAACGAAATGGATGGTGTGAACAACATTCGTTTGCACACCAACAAAGTCGAAGGTTTCTGGAGTCGCCTAAAACATAAGATAAAAAAGCTTCATGGAATTAGCAAAAATTTGAAGGAATCATATGTCTCTGAAGCCATCTTCCGTCAGAACTGCATTGCAAAGAAAGAAAACGTCATGAAATCATTCTTTGAGCGTGTATCAATGATACATCGTATCCATAATTATGAATTGTAATTTTGTTGTTAATATGTCTTGTGTAGGGTTGTCGAATCGAATAGTCGATTTCGACTAATTTAGTCGATTAGTCGAAAAATTTCGACTAATTATTCGATTTCCGACTATTCGAAAATAATTTCGAATAATTATTTCGACTAACGACTATTCGAAGCTAATTTCGACTAACGACAATTTGAGAATAATTTTGGCTGATGATCTTGACTTATTCAGTCATTTGGTTTTAATTTTTCGCTGCACTACATTGTGCTTATTGCATCATGTTCGTCAATCTTTTAGGTGTGCCAAGTGATGTGTGGAATTCGTTCAAAAGGGTCGGTGATATGGCTGTTTGCATCTGCGGAGAAGAAATGAAGCTTAGCAAGACCAAGACGACATCAAATCTCTCGTATCATCTGAAGTCTGGGAAGCACAAAGAAGCAGTGGAGAAGGAAGAAGCAGGACCAGCGCCTAAGAAAGCGAAGCTCGAATCGATTGCCACTCTATTCAGTCCAAACTACTCCAAACAGCAAAGCCAGCAGTTGACCAGCGACATGACCGACTTCATCGTGAACAGCAACCTGCCTTTTTTCATTGCCGAATCGCCTTTTCTCCGACGACTTATCAAGCACAACTACGGACAAGCAAAGATTATTAATTTAATTGATTTAAGCTTTCGTCGCATCATGATGTCGGCGCTGAGGTACCGATAAAAGCAAAAAATTGCGTTGAAGATCTGCGTTCATTCGTCCGGAGCCAGCAACTTTCTCTGACACTAGATGAATTCTCACATAAGGAACACTCTCTTTTTGTGGTATTTGGAGAGCCTAGTGAAATTGTTAATATTTTGTTGGATGCGGATGCTTGATTGTTCTTCGGTTCGTTTGTTCAATAAATTTATTTGGATGTATGTGATACAATTGGGCGGGGCGTAATTTTATTTGTGTTCGTAGTTCGTTTTTCTAGTCGTTCCATCCTTATACTGCAATTTTCATATAAAACATGGTGGGAAAGCGTGGAAAAAATTCCGACTAATCGAATCGATTATTCGAAACAAATTTCGACTATTCGTATTGAACGATTATTGGTTCAAAAAATTCGAATAGTCTACCGTAAATCCTCTATTAAGACTTTGATTAAATCGTTTGGCATTGTATTGACCACTTTTGAAGAATGTTTATGCAAATACACCTATTTTGTAGCTCATTTCACTGGCTACAAAATGGGTGGTAATTTGCATAAGAGCATTCTCAAAAATGGTCAAAAATACAATGCCAAGAACACGATTTGAATCAAAGGGGGTCTTATATTAGAGGATTTACGGTATTTCGACTGATCGACTATTCGAATTTTTTCGAATATCGAACGACTAATCGAATCCACTATTCGAGAATTTCGACCGTTCGACAACCCATGCAAACATGTCCAAAATTTAAAATGGACCTTTTCAAACAATTTAAAAAGCCGTGATGGTCACTTCAACATGTGGTTCATTTTTGGTGTTTTTACCAAATCTAATCAGTAAGAAGACAAAAATTTAGTCAAGTCATCATTTTTCATCCCACACATTTCAACAATGGTTGCCTCACATATATAAAAGCATAGGAATGAAATGGAGCCAGAACTGTGTTAGACGAAAAATGATGACTTGACTGAAATTCTCGGTAGCAAAGGTAATAAAATTACTGATAAGACTTTGTGAAAACACAAAAATGAAGTAAAATGTTGGAGTGAGCATTTGTTGGCCTTTCATCAAATGTCAAAATACTTTCTATAGATTTAAAAATGCAAAAAAAATGCCCAAAAATTGCAAAAACAAAGCCGGGAATATTTCTTGATTTTGCCTGTGCAACTATTCACCCTTGCTACTCAAAAAATTTTCCAAAACATGTACCCATACTTTTCTTAGACAGTCAACAAAAACACAATTTATTGTTTTGAACTAGTGTTGGAGACTAGGGGTGCGAGCGGTTTTGCGGTGCGGCTTTTCCAAAAATTGCGGTTTGCGGTTTAGCCGCGGTTTTGCGGTTTTTTATGTTTCATGTTTTTTATTGACAAAAAGTGCGGCACATAAAGATACGTACAGCAAAAAAACACTCCAGATATTCTTTATATGTACCAATCAGATAATTCAAACAATAAAACAATTCGATACGAGAAGTTAACCTAAAAGTACCTGATAAAAGAGAAACCCGAGTTTGATGACCAAATATCCGTTGTGAAAGAAAGTGAATCGCATTTGTCCAGCTTTGCCTTAAATCGCTTGGTATGCTCGAGGAAGCACGATATCCGAGTAATGACGACGACCCTTGACCTTCTCGTTGGAATTCGAGCTGCCGAAGAGAGAGATGAAGGAGCGGCTTTTGATGGAATTGAACGAGATGCAGTTCTTTGCCACGTAATTGATGACTTTCTTGTTGAGAGCGCATAACAACCTGAAGAAGTCTGTTATACATATTCAAACCTAAAGAAAAGACCAAACTTGACGGACGCACAACGAAACGATCCAAAGCAACGGTCTCAATCGATCTGTGTTCCAACTTTTCGAGCTTCTGCTTGTACTATTCATGTTGCTTCAGAGACCCACGAGATTCCTGACGCTTCTGTCGACAATTTTGCCTGAAAATTCGTCAACCAGTGAACAATAGGGGCATTGACAAGTCGTCATCAACAGGGCACAAAAATGCGGTTCAACCGCGGTTTTTCAAAATGATTGCGGGCGTTTTTGTTCTGGGCAATCTTCCTCTAGCCCTGTGCTTATCAAGTTCCATGCACCTTTAAAGAAAATATTTGGTACTTGTGCACTTGGGGCCCCTTTTTTGTTGACTATGAATAAAGTTTGTATGCCTCCTAACTAATCTTTATACGCTAAAAACGATAAAAAAAGTTGTTTTCAGACGTTTTCCTTACTAAAAACTGAGGGTTTCAAAGATTTTTTATTTTGCAAAAATTCACCTTTTGCCTTGGTCCCCCAAGCCAAATTTCACCACAAAACCAAGCTCCTTAACAGAAACAAATTTATTCGCATTTGAAGTCCTTGTAAACACTAATTTGCAACTAAAAATTTTAGAAGTCACCCTTCCCGTTGAAATGACGACGCCAAAGATACTCTTTGATATAGCTGACAAGCTTGCTTCTAGCTGTAACATATTCTTTCTTGTGTCTGTGTTTGAATTTCTGGTGCATTGATTCAATACTCTGCGTATAGACGTCTGGATCTTCTGGGTGCACAAAGTTTTCGGAGTGATTCACAACAGAATGTTCGTATACTTCTGGCAAGTCAACAAAAAGTCAAGAACAACTCCATTATAGCCAGCCCACCCATCGGTCATAATAGCAGTGCCCAGCAGAAAGTATTTCTTTTCAATTCAAAAATTTAAAAACTGTCGGTATTATATTTATTATCACCTGTATGATCGAATTCAGTGTTTCAGACTCTCTCTCCGTTCAAAACAACCTTTCCCACCTCTTTCCACTCCACGAACAACTGTTGCTCTACAATTCGATCGACGTTGTACTTTCGTCGAGATATCACCGTCTCATCCACTTCCACCACCTTGCCGTGACCACCTAGCTTTTCGGGATGTGTGAGGAACCAACCAAGGCAGACTTCTCGAAACCTATCTTTCCATTCGACTATAGTGTGACGACTCAGGCTCTCGTGTGAACTCGAACTCATAGTCTTCTTGCTTGCAGAGACCACGGCACCAGAAATAGGACATTTTCATGTTCTTAATATTATTTTTTTAAAGGCTAATGTTGATCATTTCTGACTTCTTTCAGTGTCAGCGTACTTTCTTCAAACAAGGTACCGACCAGAAAACCCTTCTTCTTTCTGCAACTCTTCTTTAAACACTGCCAATTTACCATAATTACGCCAAGCCTCAGGTTTTTGCAACTTCATCTCATGTCCACACTCACAAGTTCGTCGAGAGTGCGATAGGCCAAGGCGTTCCAACCACTCGAGAAAATCGGAATCAGGCAAAAACAGCTTTCGATATAGTTTGTCCAAATTGAAACTCTGAAGCTCTTCCATCGAAATAAACTAAAAAATCATTGAAGTTATAAGAATTATTCTACTGCGTTTTAGTCACTGGAGCTGGGCAAAAATAGTCTCTTCACGCCTTTTTGATCATGAGTCTTGCTAGGAATTATGTCTAAGGTAAGTGAGCATCTTCGATGCAAGCATCCAGTCTTCTTGGAAAGTCATCCAGTATTTGCTCGATAGCCTTAGCATGCAGTATCTGAAAATGCAAAAGCATTGGCAAGGCCGGAATTTTCTCGCCTTGCCCAAACATTTGATTAAAAATTTTTCCGAAGATTTCTAAATTTAATTAGTTGTGTAGGTTTCTCAGTCGCCCTGTAGTTGTTTGTTTATCTACAGAGTGGCACAAAAAAATATGGGCCCTTCTAAAAATTGACTTACGTAACCTCTTGCCCGGTCGGTTCCCGATTCTGGGTGGCAAGCCCTTGGAAACCTTCACATCAACGGCCGGCTGTGATGAAGAGCACAAGCACAGATCTCTTAGGTAGCTTAACTACTGTCATCGATTTTTTTTGGGGAAATCGATGTGGCAAGGAGCTACTTACGCAAAAAAATTTTAAGTGCCCGAGTTTTTTTGCGCTACCCTGTAGTAGCAAATATAAAAAGAGTTCACAAATAACTTTTTTTATTCGCCTTTGTTATTTTGAGACAACATATGACAGAATTTGCCTTATCTCGAGAAAAATAATTGATCAAACAATGTTACTAACCACTTTTATTAAATGTTTCTAATTTTTTTCCAGTTTATTTTCTTTATTTTTTATGTGAAGCCACTGAATTTCATCAAAAGTGGCTAGATATTTTTGCGCTTTTTTACCAGCTATCAAAACTTTGTTCGAATTCTGTTTTTTTGTTATTTTGGGGTATCAATGTAACCCGGCGCTAGTGAAAAATAGGGTTCCAAAAATCAGCTTGGTCCCCCCTGTTGTTTTATTTGTAAAAACAACAAGGGGGGACCAAGCTGTTTTTTATTAAAATTTATAGGACCAAACTAGTTTCTACGAAAAACAAGGGGGACCAAGCTGTTTTTTACGAAAAAACAACAGAGGGGACCAAGCTGATTTTTGGAACCCTATTCTTCACTATAGCCATGTAACCCTTCAGGTTAAATTAACTTGGTCTCCGAGGCGAAAAATCTAGATTAAGTAAGAAAAAGTGCTTTTTCCTCACCCAAAAACATGTTTTTATTCGTTTCAGGTCTTCGAAAAAATTTTTTAGAAAAATAAAAAATTTGCTTTAAATGGATTTTAGGAGGAGTTAGTTTAATGAATTTCATACGAAAATGTCAAAAAATTGTTTGTAGCTAAACTTCGTGATTAAATTAGCCTACCGTATTTCCTTTAATTATGCGACCGGCAGCTAAACATTTTGGATGCCCTCTAAGGGGCCGCTAAATTAGAGAGGGCTGCTAATTTAGAGAGGGACGCTGAAATAGAGGGAGCCGTTAAATTTTTTCGATGCCCTTTAAGGGGAAATCGAAAGAAAATATAAACCGATGAGATAACTTTTATCGTCCCCTATCATAGTAGTTGACCGTCGAGGGATCAACTTTTTGAAAAATCAACCTTTTGTAGGTACCATGTGACCGAAAAGTTCCCGGACAAAGTTTAAAGCCAATTTTTTCAATAAAATAAGAACATAAATGCATTTTTTGGTATCATCAGAAAGCCCTTGTTCTCCTCTCTTTAATAGTGTATATCTTTTATGTCAATAAATTCCATGCTTTAGAATGTCCGATATGAAAGCAGGCATTGTGCGACTTTGGGAAGAAGGGAAGAAGCAAAGTGAGATCGCTCGTGATATGAATGTTCCAAAGCAAACAGTTTCGGATGGAGTGGTTGCTGTAGCGGGTCGCCACTTCTTGCTCTGTCTTCATTGTGGCCTGTTTCACGAAATCGCTTGATGGCATCCGAAACTGTTTGCTTTGCAACATTCATATCACGAGCGATCTCACTTTGCTCCTTCCCTTCTTCCCAAAGTCGCACAATGCCTGCTCTCAGATCGGACATTCTAAAGCATGGAATTTATTGACATAAAACGACAAGGGATACACTATTAAAGAGAGGAGAACAAGGGCTTTCTGATGATACCAAAAAAATGCATTTATGTTCTTATTTTATTGAAAAAATTGGCTTTAAACTTTGTCCGGGAACTTTTCGGTCACATGGTACTTTGAAAATATAATTTTTAAAACTGCCATCAACTTTTTGAGTTCTGCATGATAACAAAAAAATATTTTTTATAAAGATTTGAAAATATATGTTTTGACAAAGTTGAGAGTTGTTGTGGGTAAACCCTTAACTTTACACACAATTACCCTAAGCTTCGTCAAAGTACATGTTTTAAAGTTTTCTGAAAAATCTGTTATTCGCATCATGTAGAACTCGGAAAGTTGAGGAAAGTAGTTTAAAATGTGATAAAAAAATCTACTAAAAAATGCCTTTCTTAAAAGTTGGACACTATGTGGTCAATTACTATGCTTGGGGTCATTGGCATATCAAAACAACAATAAAATCACAAAAAATCAAATAACGTAAAATTCAGGGTCTCTTAAAATAAATTCCAGAAATTCATGTTGGCATGATGTTTTAATTCTGCGCTCTATATTTTGTGGCAGAGTAAATATTTGACTTACCGCAATGATTAATTGTTCTCCTTATCAAGTACATTTGGAGCGAGAAATTTTTTTCTCTACTGGTGAAAAGCAGCCCTTGCTTTGGAGGCAGCCTGTTGCAAACTCAAAAAGCAAAAATAAGATAAATCATAGATTTGCAAAAAACAGCTGTTTACAGTGCATCAAAATAAGAGAAGCTTTTAAAAAGGTAAGTTTGTAATTTTGGGTTTTTGCCAGGGATGATCACGGCTGCAATGCGGCTACCGTTTTGGTAAGCGTGTTAACCAATATTTTGATTAGTTTTACAAATTCGGTTTTTATCGTTCTGTTTAGCATTAAAAAAAGGCGCGGCTGTTAGTCAAAGCATGACATGAAATAAATTGTTTTAGGGACTTAAATGCGTCGCCAAGGATTGAAAAGAAAATTTTTCGCATTTAAGTCCCTAAAACAATTTATGTCTAAACTACACTTTACCGGCAATGTAAAAACGCGGTTTGAAGTGCTCTAAACTATTTTTTATGCCGTGAAACTGGTAGAAAACACGTTTTTAGGAGTGGGAAGGCATTATTTCGCCTTGGGGGACCAAGGCAAAAATTATACATAAAATGTCAAAAATTTTTTTTTAAATTGGCACAAAAATATTTTTGCGGGGAAGGGAATAAAAGAGGGCCACTAATTACAGAGGGCCCACTAACAATAAGATGTTGAACATAGTTTTGAGTAATGGGGTCTACCGCATAATGACACTTTGGTATGCATTCTTTTTCATGCATCCAGAGCAGTGTTTGCGTGAGCTCACTCAAAGTGAGAATCTCAGTGAGTGAGAGTGAGCTCACTCTCACACTCAATTTTCCGATTTTATTCTCACTCACTCTCACTCACTCCAATATTTTCAATCTCAGTCTCACTCTCATTCTCACTGCCCCTAAAATATTTTGATTCTCACGCATCTCACTCACTGCCTAAAAAATCAGAATGAGTGCAAACACTGATCCAGAGTCACTTTCGAGTAATTTCTGCCCCGTTCGGTGACACAGGGGGCTTGGAGTTGAGATGCGCACACCCACATACCTTAGACATGATTCCGAGAAGTAATCTTGATCATAAAATGCAAACAAAGTCTCTTTTTGCCACGGCCCATGTTGAGAAACATGGGCCGTGGCAAATGTGTTTTCTATTCGTTTCACGGCATAAAACGTTTAGAGCCCTTAAAACTGCGTTTTCGGATTTCCGGTAAAGTGTAATGTGGCCCAATTTATTTCATGGTCATGTTCTGACTAACAGTGGCGCCTCTTTTTTTAATGGTGAACAGAACGTTAAAAACGGAATTTGTAAAACTAATCAAAATATTGGTTAACACGTCCTACCAAATGGTAGCCGCACCGCAGCCGCAATCAGCCCTAGTTTTTGCCCAAATGAAATATTATTTTTGTATTATTTAGGTGTTTTTATCTTCCATGCTATACCTGCTCCCTGTGTTTTTTGCTTCAATTTTCATCCTATTGGGTGCCATAGTCTTCAGGTATCTGGATGAGTCCATCGCCAATGAGCCTTGGTGTGAAACCATTCTTTTTTCATTTACCACAGTTACAACTATAGGCAATATTTATATGTAATTTTTGTTATTGTAAAAAAATATTTATAGGCTATGGAAAAGTCGTTCCCAGGTAAATGGCTAAAATTCTAAGCTTCAAAATATACTTGCCGTATTTTTCGGACAACTTGTAATAATCCGCCTCAGTTAACTGTACTAGAGGGTAACTGTTTAACCTTTTCTAATTAATTTCTTGTTTTGTCAAAAAACACTCGGCACAAAAAGTTTCTGAAATTATTTATCAGCAAGAGTATTGCTGAGATTCACCTTCTAAAGTACTCTAGGGCAGGCATATATTTAATTCTTTAATAATCATTTATTAATTAACCGATGGGTTTCAAATCGTAAATTGTGTAGTCAAAATTTCGATTTTCAAACCCAGCAATTAATTGAGTGCCAATTCTCATTTATTAAAAATTTTGCAACCCATACATAAATATGGTCTGTTACGTATAAGCACCCATGAACTTATGCACCAACCCAATATATCAAGGTTCGCACTATATCGATGTCGTACAACACCGAGGTTTGACTGTACCAAGTCTTCAACCGGACTTTTCTTCAACCAGGCAGGCTTCATTTTTTCGGTTTTTGTCCGTCTTTTTTTGTTCTTCGTCAAGCAAGTTATGCGTCATTTGAAAGCTAACATTCAGGCTATCTTTTTGCAAGCTTGAGGCCACGAATTTTCAACTTTTTTTTAAAACAGGCCGCGAAAGCCCGTGAAAAGTGACCAAAAACCACAATTTTCACGGTAATTCACCACATGGGCTTTCCCGGCCAGTCTTTAAAAAAAGTTGCACATCCGCGGCCCAAAGCCTGCACAAACATATCCTTGAATGTTAGCTTTTAAATGATGTACAACTTGCTTGACGTCGAACAAAAAAAGATGGACAAAAACCCCAAAAAGTAAAGCCCAGTGTGGTTGAAGAAGAATTGCTGTAGAGCTGGCGATTTACCACACATTTTGTAGTCAGCTAGATGATCTACAAAATAGGTAGGAATTGCCTAAGTGGAATTTTCAAAGAGTAGGTCGAAAAACAATGCGGAAAATCTGATTTTTCGAATTAGGAGGATCGGATTTTTAGAGGTTATACTGTAGTAATATGTCTAATTTTATTAGAAATTCGTCTACTCAGGTGATTATCTACTATTCCACTTACTAGTTTGACTTGACAATTTATTCAGCTATTCTGTGTTGTATATAGTTTTGTGGGTATACCCATGATGTTTCTGTTGTTTTCAAATATGGGCAAACTTGTGGCTAAAGGCTATTGGCTGATGCATGCTTGGTGGAACAATAACAAAGTAAACATTCAATTAGCTGTGCTTTTAGGAGCACTAATTAACAAGAGGCAATATTCAGGAGTTTACATTACCACAAAGATGCTACTTGCCTTTGAAGTTGGTGCTTCTAATGATCATAATACACTCTCTTATTGGTGGACTAATATTCCATTTCTGGGTATGTAAATGTTTGAAAAATGTGCGATGAAAAAATTGAGTCTTCAAAAAGTGGATCACAGCTATTCAGTGAAAACTGCCTCTAAAAAGTGTCTCGTTCTTTCTCAAAACCCCTCCTTCTTTTGCTTCCCTTCCCCGCACTTATGTACCGGGGGCGGGGCTTTTTAAATTAAATGTGAATAGTGTTTAAATGTCGTCTAAGTAATTTTTATACGCTAAAAACGATAAAAACAGAGTTTTCTAACATTTTCCATAAGTAAGTTCGAATGAAAAATTGTTGTTTAAAAACCATTTTAGGCTTATGCAGACAGCACTGATTACTCTTGAAAAGAACTTTTTTGCTTAAGAAAGATGGGATTTGAACATAGTTTTGTTAACTTGAGCTTACCGCATAAATAAACTCTGATATGCATGCTTTTTCATGCATCCAGAGTCACTTTCGAGTGATTTGTGTCTAAGGTATGTGGGTGTGCGCATCTCAACCCCAAGCAACCAAGCCCCCCGAAGGGGGCTCACGGGTTTGGTTGGTTAGAGATGCGCGCACTCACTTACCTTAGACATAATTCCGAGCAAAACTCTCGATCATAAAATGCATGAAGGAGCTTTTTTGCCTAGCTCTAGTGATCAAAATGTGGTAGGACATCACACTATAAAACATTTTAACTTAGGGGACCAAGGCAACTGGTGGTCCTGTGGCAACAAAAAAAATTTCAAAACCCTAATTTTTAATAGGGAAAAATGTTAGAAAAAACCTTTTTTATCGTTTTTAGCGTATAAAAATTACTTAGGAGACATTAAAACACTATTCACAGTTAACTAAAAAAGGGGCCCCCCAGGTACATAAGTACCCTTCCCCTTCGCCGCACTTATTTTTTGCAGTTGGCGATTTTTTAATTTTTTTTTCAAAAAAAATTATCCGAAAATTCGACATTTGCAGTTTTTAAGCATAAATTCACTCAACTTGACAATGGTGTTGCCTAGAGATGATGACGGGACGGGACAATTCCGTCCAGTCCCGTTAATTTCAGAGAATCGTCCCGTCCCGGAATCCCGCCCGGAAATTTTTTGGAACCTGTCCCGTCCCGGTCTCCCGTCCCGAAATTTTTAAATTTGAATTCTGACCCGTCCCGTCCCGAAAAGGTCAAGCCATCATCTCTAGTGTTGCCAATTACTTCTTTTTTCGAAATCGCCGATCTACCTAATTTCAGATTGCAATTGACTTATTGACCATAGTTTTTAGTGTACCTTGAAAACATAAATGTTACTTTTTTTACAAAAAAACAATTTTTCGGCACAAATTTTTCCAAAACCAAATATGGACCACGCCTCTGCTTTTCGGAACGCCCAATAATGTTGATTTTGGGCATTTTGACCTGTGCTGGATTTCTGAAAGCCTTAAGTCAAGTATTTATAAAAAGAATTTTCTTGTTTTGTTGGTAAGAATTAGTTGTAGACCAGGGCTGCATCGGATATGAGAAAATATCGGATCGGATATCGGATGTGAAAAAGTGCCGGATATCGGATACCGGATATCGCATAATTTCTCAAAAAATTTGAAAAAAATTATCCAAAAATTCGCCATTTTTTTGGATATCAAATACCGGACATCAATACCGGTGCAGCCCTGTTATAGATGATCTTTTACTCTTTCAATAAAAATAATTTATTCGCTTAATTTTTTTAAAGTATCAAGTTTTTTTAGATTGATGACATGTCTTTTGTTTCTGCCTTATATTTCAGGTGAGAAATTAAAAAAAAACATAATCTGATGTGTATCAATCATAAATATACTTGTCAAATACCATATTTTCTTTATTTAATTCCCCTTCTCCGAAGTGACAAAATTCTCCTATTTTAGAGTGCCTTGAAACCTTTCGAAAAGTGCCAAGCAAAAGAAAAAGTAAAAAGTCGATAAAGCGAAAATAAAAAAGATGGTTAGAAGAAGTTAATGGTCGAGGGTCTCTATTTTTCGGCTAGGACACTAAGAAGAAACTGGAATTCTTATGAAGATTTTTTTTGCTTATTGGTCCTCGAGTTTGTCCATTGCATAAATTTGGCTAAATTAAAGAATACCCCCACCAGTCAATTAAACCCTACCCCCACCAGTCAATAAATTTTGTGTCGTTCTTTTTTCAGTATGTCACGTTTACGTTTGAGGTGGGTTCGCCAAATTAATTTCTGTCAATTTTGCAGATATGGCTGCAGTCAAGAAGGAGGAGCTACGCCCTGGTTTTGTTCATCTTCGTCATCAAGGTCTTGGATATGTGCGAATCGGGCAACTGTTCGGACTGGCAAGGCAAACGGTAAGCAATGGTGTTGGACGATGCGAAGAAACTGGCGTTAACAAGAACCGGATCGGGCAAGGAAGAAAGAAGAGTGCAAGAAATGAAGACCGTCGGGTTTGATTTGGTGGTTTTGCTTTTTGGTTGTTATTTCACAATTTCTACTTTTGAGATAAGTGCAGCAAACGCAATCGACTCTCGAACGCATTGTGGATGATTTCCCGAGAAGAATCGAAGCGTGTATTGAAGCTGGAGGAAGGCATTTCGAGTGATAAGAATCAATAATAGTTATCGCTTTCTGTTGTTATAATTTGTGTCCTCGTGTGAGAGATGTGCTTATGAGTGAATAAAGTTTGCTGTAACCGTCTTATAATGGCTTTATTGGTGACGTTTCCGGGGCTTGCCACAAGAAAATTCGGAAATGGTGTGCAACGGTGCTAAGCTGACCAATTTTTTTTAAATGTTAAAGTAATTTTGAAGGGCATAGGACATTTTGCGCCCGAGCCATTTCGCACCCTAGGACAAATGGCTCCCGATCTGAGGTTACAGATTCGAATCCTGGTGGTAGCAGAAACTTTTTTTTAAATAATAGTCATAAAATAGTTTTTATAGGACTAGAAAGCCTTAGGGTGGGTGGGAGAACCACTTGGTGGCTCGCTAAATGATATCAAAAAATTTTCAAAACCAGTTTTCGGTTCCGGTTTTCCAAAAATTTTCGGTTGGTTAACCGAACTGTACTCGGTTTTCGGTTAATTTTTGTCGCAAATAAACCGGTGTTTTGCTAAAACCGGTTTTCGGTTTTCCCGGTTTTTTTGAAACCGGTTTTCAGTTTCGGTTTATTTGCCAAAAAAATAACCCGGTTTTCGGTTAACCGACCGAATCCAACCCTAGTAGACAAGAGTGAAAACAAAATAAGCCTGAAGTCACCTTGGATTTGCCATTTTGTCACTTTTGGGAACGGGAAATACTTAAACATAGATTAATGCAAATAAAGAAATTTTTCAGCTTCATCAGCATAACGACAATAGGCTATGGTAAACCAATAACTAATTTACTCAACTCAATGTACTCCTATTATCAGGTGATCTGAATCCAAATCCAGATAATTTGCTCCATACGCTCATAATTATTGTTTACTTAAGTACAGGAATAGTAGGTATGCACGCATAAAAAAAATTATGACTTCAAAAAGCGCATTTTTAAAGGAACGTTTTTGTGATCTTAATTTCAAAAGGCATTTAGGATATATATTTGGGAGCTCTTTACTTAAGTTTTAAAAGGAACAGTTTTTTTTGGTGGTGGCGGGTGCCAATCCTCGCCAATTCAAAAAATTTTCCTAACCATTGATCTTCTGTACGGATTAGGAATAGGAAAAAATTAGGAAAAATTTTGAATTGGCGGGGACCCACCAGACCAGCTCGAGCATAGTCCTTTAAGGGACCAAATTAAATTATCTCGTATCGTGATACCCTATCCCGTTTTGGTCACTAGAGCTGTACGAAAAAGCCTCCAAGCCCCCCTGCGGTCTCGAAGGTCCTTCTAGGCAAAAAGTCAAATTTTAGTTTGAAAAAGTTTTCAAAATATTTATTTCACGAACTTAAAACAGGTTTTTTCAATGTTTTCAGGGCCTAAAATTGCATTAAAAGTGTTTTAACCAAATGTGGGTGTAGTTTAGCCGACTCAAACTCTCGTTTGTAGAACCCAGTGTCTTACCTACAAGATGACACTAACTGAAATGTTTTTTACGAGGGAATAATAAAAGAGCAGCATTCATATGCTTTCATCATGCAAAAAAATATATTGAAATACTTGATTTGATAAAAAAAAAACTATATACCGTATTCTCTCTATTAGAAGCGCACTCTCTAATAGAAGCGCACCTCTAGGCATTTTATCTACACCATTTTTTGAGAAAAAATCATTAAAATTATGTTAAATTGGGGCCTTTCAATTTTTTTCAATAGACTTTGTGGTAAGGACTACAAAAAGGCTGCAATTCACGCATTTGTGCCATTCTGCTTGACGTGTCAGCAATTGTTTTGTCAATCTCTAATTTGTACTGATTCCAGCCAAAATGAGCGATCAAGAGCAAACTGAAGACGATGGTGAGTCAAACATTGAAAGCCAAATGTCTAATACCTCGAGTGGATCGTCGAAGCCTGGAACAGTCTTTCGAAAAAGCTTATCACCGATTCATTCAAGTCGTGCGGCGTAACAAATTCCGCTGATGGGTCAGAGGACAGTCAAATCCACTGCTTCAAAGAAGATGAGCCGGTTCCAAGTGGTCAACTAAAGCTGGCGCGCGAGGAAAAAAACTGCCCAAGCTAATGGAAGAAGTGGACCTCAGTGAAGAGGAAGAAAATATGATGAATAAAAGCGATGCGTCCATCGAGTGCTGATTGTTTTTTTCCATGGTTGTAAATAAAGAAATTTTTGCTCAATACTGTTGATTTTATGAAGGGGTTGAAAAATAGAAGCGCACTCTCTATTAGAAGCGCACTCTCTAATAGAAGCGCACCCCCCAAGGGAGGTTGAAAAATAGAAGCGCATGCGCTTCTATTAGAGAGAATACGGTAACATAAACGCAAAAAAGTCTTTGTAGCTTTTGTTGTTTTTTCGACCAAAAATAAAAAGGTTGGATCGAGAACGGTTCTTTAAAAAAATGTTTATCTGGAGTGCATAATGAGTCAAATATGTCAAAGCAAAACAATTTATACAAATTTTAGTGATGTCAAGATTATTTAGTTCACTGTCAAACTACATTCGAATATCACAGATGTATTATAACGAAAATTTGTTTAATAGTTAGTTAAATAAATAATTTTTACAAAAAACAAGAATTCACCATGGATCATAAAGTTTAACAACCAAATGACTATGACTTGTTACAAATTATGACCCGTTACTAGCAATGCCAATGCTAATAGATGCTAGAAAGAATGCTCCACAAAAAATTTGAGCATTTTTCTTATACACACCATACAAATTTTTGGCTCTGTATGCATTCGCATCTCTGGAAAAAAAGATGCCTTGGTCCTCCTGTTGATTTTTTCGAAATTTTTCTTCTCTTAAAAGTTTGAAAAAGTATTTATTTGCACTTTTTAGGCATTTTCACGCAAAAAAAATTGTTTTGGTTTCCCAAGCTAATTTTTCGCGATTTTTTTCTCCGAAATAGCATGGGGGTTTGAACATAGTTTTGTTAACTGGAGCCTACCGCATGAAAGAAGTCTTGTATGCATACATTTTTTAAGCAACCAGAGTCCCTTTCGAGTAATTTGTGTCTAACGTATGTGGGTGTGCGCATCTCAACCCCCCACTCTAGAAAGCTTTGTTCCAAAGCTCTAAATTAAACTGTCAGCTGCTTCGCAGCTGACAGTACACACAAAAAGTTCACAAAACATTTTTAATTACTTCTAAGCTACCCCTTAACGACCCTCGAGTCACCCCTAAACAACCCTTAAATCAACATTAAACAGTCTTAAATTACCTAAATTTCGACCCTCAGGATACCCAGTTTTGGTTCAGGTTATGGTAATTTTCTCGAGATTTTTGACTGCACCCATACTATATTAATTTTTTATTTTTCTTCACATTCCAGCGCATCATTTGCGCTATCATAATTTTATTATGTGAATCAATATCACTACTCTCACCACAATTTAAGCCCTTAGAAACTGAGTTTTATCCGAGTTACGCGAAATTCATGCGAAAAGAATTTCCATACGTAGCATGAAAAGTTGACTGAGAAATGTGAAAAAATTAGTTCTGAAAAATCAAAAATCATCTCAACCCATCAAGTCCCTGCGCCGGGAGCGCAGGGATTTGATGCAAGCACTCACTTACCTTAGACATGATTCCGAGCAAGAATCTTGATCAAAAATGCATTAAGAGGCTCTTTTTGCCTAGTCCTAGTGAACAAAAGATGGTGGAATATACTTAAGTACAGTGGTTTAAACCTTACCCTCAAAAAGATTCAAACGTGGTATTCGAATCCAACCAAATCAGGCTCAAGATGTCGGTTTATTGGGGTGTCGGTTTATCGGAGTGTCGTTTGACTGAAATTTGGTCGAATCCAACCAAATCAGGCTCAAGGTGTCGGTTTATTGGTGTGGTTTATCGGTGTCGTTTGACTGAAATTTGGTCGAATCAACCAAATCAGGCTCAAGGTGTCGGTTTATTGGGGTGTCGGTTTATCGGAGTGTCGTTTGACTGAAATTTGGTCGAATCCAACCAAATCAGGCTCAAGGTGTCGGTTTATTGGGGTGTCGGTTTATCGGAGTGTCGTTTGACTGAAATGGTCGAATCAACCAAATCAGGCTCAGGTGTCAGTTTATTGGGGTGTCGGTTTATCGGAGTGTCGTTTGACTGAAATTGGTCGAATCCAACCAAATCAGGCTCAAGGTGTCAGTTTATTGGGGTGTCGGTTTATCGGATTGTCGTTTGACTGAAATTTGGTCGAATCCAACCAAGGCTCAAGGTGTCGGTTTATTGGGGTGTCGGTTTATCGGAGTGTCGTTTGACTGAAATTTGGTCGAATCCAACCAAATCAGGCTCAAGATGTCAGTTTATTGGGGTGTCGGTTTATCGAGTGTCGTTTGACTGAAATTTGGTCGAATCCAACCAAATCAGGCTCAAGGTGTCGGTTTATTGGGGTGTCGGTTTATCAGGTGTCGTTTGACTGAAATTTGGTCGAATACGACCAAATCAGGCTCAAGGTGTCGGTTTATTGGGGTGTCGGTTTATCGTAGTGTCGTTTGACTGAAATTTGGTCGAATACGACCAAATCAGGCTCAAGGTGTCGGTTTATTGGGGTGTCGGTTTATCGGGTGTCGTTTGACTGAAATTTGGTCGAATACGGCCAATCAGGCTCAAGGTGTCGGTTTATTGGGGTGTCGGTTTATCGTAGTGTCGTTTGACTGAAATTTGGTCGAATACGACCAAATCAGGCTCAAGGTGTGGTTTATTGGGGTGTCGGTTTATTGGGGTGTCGGTTTATTGGGGTGTCGGTTTATTGGGGTGTCGGTTTATCGTAGTGTCGTTTGACTGAAATTTGGTCGAATACGACCAAATCAGGCTCAAAGTGTCAGTTTATTGGGAGTGTCGGTTTATTGGGGTGTCGGTTTATCGTAGTGTCGTTTGACTGAAATTTGGTAATACAGACCAAATCAGGCTAAGGTGTCGGTTTATTGGTGTCGGTTTATCGGAGTGTCGTTTGACTGAAATTTGGTCGAATCCAACCAAATCAGGCTCAAGGTGTCAGATTTATTGGGGTGTCGGTTTATCAGGTGTCGTTTGACTGAAATTTGGTCGAATCCAACCAAATCAGGCTCAAGGTGTCGGTTTATTGGGGTGTCGGTTTAACGGAGTGTCGTTTGACTGAAATTTGGTCGAATCCAACCAAATCAGGCTCAAGGTGTCGGTTTATTGGGGTGTCGGTTTAACGGAGTGTCGTTTGACTGAAATTTGGTCGAATCAACCAAATCAGGCTCAAGGTGTCGGTTTATTGGGGTGTCGGTTTATCGGAGTGTCGTTTGACTGAAATTTGGTCGAATCCAACCAAATCAGGCTCAAGGTGTCGGTTTATTGGGGTGTCGGTTTAACGGGTGTCGTTTGACTGAAATTTGGTCGAATCCAACCAAATCAGGCTCAAGGTGTCGGTTTATTAGGGTGTCGGTTTAACGGGTGTCGTTTGACTGAAATTTGGTCGAATCCAACCAAATCAGGCTCAAGGTGTCGGTTTATTGGGGTGTCGGTTTAACGGAGTGTCGTTTGACTGAAATTTGGTCGAATCCAGCAAATCAGGCTCAAGGTGTCGTTTATTGGGGTGTCGGTTTATCGGAGTGTCGTTTGACTGAAATTTGGTCGAATCCAACCAAATCAGGCTCAAGGTGTCGGTTTATTGGGGTGTCGGTTTAACGGGTGTCGTTTGACTGAAATTTGGTCGAATCAACCAAATCAGGCTCAAGGTGTCGGTTTATTGGGGTGTCGGTTTATCGGAGTGTCGTTTGACTGAAATTTGGTCGAATCCAACCAAATCAGGCTCAAGGTGTCAGTTTATTGGGGTGTCGGTTTATCGAGTGTCGTTTGACTGAAATTTGGTCGAATCCAACCAAATCAGGCTCAAGGTGTCGGTTTATTGGGGTGTCGGTTTATCGTAGTGTCGTTTGGCTTAGGCTTCCCCCTGTGGTTTTTAGTCATTTTTGCCTTGGTCCCCCCCTGTGGTTTTTAGTCATTTTTTCCTTGGTCCCCACTGTCGTTTTTGTCAAATATTTTATTTCTGTTTTCATCACAAATAATACGTTTTTATGGTAGCAAAATTCACAAGTTAACCACAGTAAAGACAGAATATCAGTCTTCAAAATTAGCATCATCTACTATTTCCTGATAATCCTCAATAGGAATCTCTGCATTGTCAGGAACCACAGGGATATTGGCAGCAGGATTAAAATATAATCCAACAAGACGAAGATACTCATCGAAACGGTCCACTTTCTTCGCAGCACATACTTTCTGGAACATATACTTGGCGAGATTGCCAGGAATATGTGATTTCTTGCGACCCGCAGAAGTAGTAATGGCCTTAGCAGCCCTCCAGCTAGCTTCGATGTTGTTGGTGTGTGCTCCTGTATCTGGATCAACATAATAGAGGGAATGTTGTGCCAGGCAGAATCCACACCTGAATAATTGGAAAAAGAGTGTCTCGGCCCTTGTAACAAACCAAAATTTTTTCATTCATTCAATCATGTGAAAATTTTTTGGTGTGCAATTTGATTTTATTGTACCCCATTTGGCCACTGGAGCTTGGCAAAAATAATCTGCATATACATTTTTGATCATCAGTCTTGTAAAGCCCCTACCACGCCTGCGCCCCCTGCGCCCCCTGCGCCCCCTGCGCCCCCTGCGCCCCCTTCAGGGTGTCGTTTGACTGAAATTTAGTCATAGCCAACCAAATCAGGCTCAAGGTGTCGGTTTAACGAGGTTGTCGGTTCATCGGGGTGTTGTTTGACTGAAATTTAGTCGAATCCCACCAAATAAGGCTCAAGGTGTCGGTTTATAGGGGTGTCGTTTGACTAAATTTTAGTCAGACAAAAACAAGGAAGTTAATTACAAAAAAAAATAAGAAAAATAAAGAGATAGCTGCATTAGCTTGAGTTTGACTTGCTCTGCTCCTACTTCTTGTGTTTACTTAAAATTAGTTTACTTCTCGATTACGCATTAAAGATCAACTTTTGTATATTTTGACTTATATATTTATATTTATATACTTATATATTTGATTTATATATTTTTCTTAATCTTTTACCTATTCATTAACTGCTGCTTGTTAACCACTGCTGGGGGTTTGCTTTACCCCACTGCTGGGGGTATTCTTTAATTTAGCCGAAACTTCTTGTCATCATCTGGTTGCTCTCTCGAAAAATTCTGGCGGAGAAATCATAACAAAGGGAAAGATGCATTTAACATTGAACTACTAAAAAACATTGCTCAATTATATCTTCCAAATGTACCCTCTAATATTGCTTGTTGAAGAATTGATTTCTTTTTCGTGTGAATGTAAAATAAATAAATGTCAATAAATTTCAATCAAGAAAAAAGAGGTGGTGCCGATAATCGAAAAGAACCAAGAACACAATAGTTTCGATCGACTTCAAAATTTTCCGACTTTTGAAGGGTAAAAATAATTCCCGTATTTTCTCTAATTGAAGCCCCCTTCCTATTATAAGCCCTCCTCTAGTATAAGCCTTCCCTAGAGACCATCCATAATATAAAAGCCTCCCGCCCTCCAATATAAGCACCCTCCTATAGTCTTAAATGAGGACTACTATTTTATGACAAGGTGTCCTGATCAAAGACTAATACAGTCAAGTATCTTCGTAGTAACCCACCATAGTGGTCACCCAGTGGTCTGTTTGATCGGTCGCTGGGGTGGTTACCATGGAGAGACTCGACTGTATCTTATACGGCTGTAATCACAGTCCTTGGTCTACTACTATCATATAAATTTTCGTTTCATTTTTAAAAATATTTTCGATGCACACGAAAGCTTAGATTTTGAGCTATTGTTTGGTATGGAAACAAATCATCTGTGTTCACAAAAAAAGTTAAAAAAAGTTGACTTCGACCGCGACCAAGTGTGACTTTGGTTCGTCCCCACTATGGTCCCCCGTTGGTTTTAAGGCGATCATTTTATAGGTGATCATGTTAACGATAATAAGCCTAATCACAGTGTTATCATAACCATAATTAACAGAGGTGATCAAGCATTTTCCAAGAAAAAATAAAAGGGAGACCAAAGCATATTTTGGTAACAGATAGTGGGATAGAGCCGAAAGAGTGTTACGAGAAAGAAACAAGGTGTCTTGACTGAGGACTATTACTAGGTTTCCGACTGAAAATTTTTGCCTTTGGCGCGGCAAGTTCAAAAAATAAAAGCCCTCCCCTATTATAAACCCTCCCCTATTATAAACCCCCTCTATTATGACCCCTCTATTATGAACCCCCTCTATTATAAACCCTCCCCTATTATAACCCCTCTATTATGAACCTCTATTATGAACCCCCTCTATTATGAACCCCCTCTATTATGAACCCCTCTATTATGAACCCCCTCTAATATAAGCCCCCTAGAGGGCATCCAAAAAATAAAAGCCCCGGAGCTTCTAAAGTGTAAACTCAGTTGGGGCTTCTATTAGAGGAAATACGGTAGCTCGTAATAATTATTAAAGAACATACAGAAAGCGGAAAAATCTAAAAAACCGGTCAACACTTATTTTCGGCTTATTTACATACAAAACGATTTAGCCTTGAAGGACCATGGTCACGCGTTCTATCATTGAATTTCTGTATGGATTTTTCAACTTGGTTTCTAACAAAATAAGGCCTAGAATTTAATTTTAAGTATAGTTTTGTTAGAAACAAAGTTTAAAAATTTGTACAGAAATTCAATGATAAGGAAAAAATTTTAAATTCCCGGCCACCACCCCTTATTAGCGTTTGTATGCCCTTTCAATGAATTTTTGAAATAAGGTAGTGGGATTAAACAGGTTTTCTAAAAAAGGCTAAAAACACAAAATCATGTAACAAAGTGATATTCTGTTTCTAAGATCGCTACTTGAAAAGTAAAAGGTGATCGCAGTCGGCAGGATTCGAACCTACGCGGGCAAAGCCCAATTGATTTCTAGTCAATCTCCTTAACCACTCGGACACGACTGCACATACTGGCACCGCGGTATTCAATGGACATTATTTAGTCATAAATTTCCAATTTCAACCTCATTTACAAAAAGTTTTATTAAAGCCCTAAAATTATGAACGACGTCACAATTTCATTTCTCTTACTTACAAAAAATCTCTTTTCAGAACAACCACCCTAAGGCCAAAGAATGGATCCAATTCAGCACTTCTGTTCAGCACATCCACTTCAACTCTCAAACCAGTCAATTTACGGCCGAAACCATCAACCACAACAACTACCTCAAATCCACCCAACATTTCGATTACGTAATCATAGCTAGTGGCCACTTCTCTACTCCTAATGTGCCTGAATACCCTGGCTTCTCCAGCTATCCTGGCCGTATTCTGCACTCCCACGACTTTCGACAGGCTAGAGAATTTGCTGGTCAAAATGTTCTAGTCATAGGCAGTGGTTACTCGGCCGAAGATATTGCTCTGCAATGCATCAAATTCGGATCAGCCAAGGTGGTAATTAGCAGTAGGTCCAAGCTGGGAGACTACAACTGGCCTAGCGGCATCCATAAAAAACCTATTTTGGAGAAAATGAAAGGCAAAGCTGCTTGTTTTGAAGATGGAAGTGTGGTTGAGAATGTGGACGCTATTGTACTCTGCACTGGATACCTGCATTCATTTCCATTTTTGGCTGAAGAGTTAAGATTGAAAACGGAAAACAGAATGTGGCCTGATGGACTGTATAAGGTGGGTCTTATTTTTTTTATAATTTATTTTATTTCATTCAGATGCCATCTTATTTCATTTCGAAGCAAAAAAAGATTTTAGCCACGAAAAGTTACAAATCTTGTAAAAAGACAAATTAACACTCCGCCTCCGGTGCTTTTCGAGCGTTTTTTATAAGGCTCTCAAAAAAATTAAAAACAATTTTGACGTAAAACTTTTAATTTGCTAGGAAACCCTGTTCTTTTAACACCGAATTCGTGTTCAGCATGGTAGATTTGTTTTATGTTGTTTTGTGATTTTATAGGATTAGGCGAGGGCTGGCCAGCGTATGTTAGGACGGGCTCAAACATGAGTCTAAAACAATAAAAGGTACGACCACCCCGTGCCCTATCGAAGAACCTTATAAACCAAATGATAGTCCAAACCGAGCTTGTTACTTACCCGTTAACCGAATTTCCTATGGTGCAGTTCGGAGCGAGATATTCCACCTTGAAAGCTGCGAAATCTAGCAGTTAAAATATGGTAAAAACTTTTTTTAACGAATCTACCTGGAGAGGGGTTACCAAAAATACTAGTTACCGTATTTCTTCTAATAAGCCGACATCTCTATATAGTATTTGGGACGGGAAAGTCTGTCGCCAATTTGAGTACATGTTTGGTCACAAAGGAAAACCTTTTTTAGTGTAATATTTTTATTTGCATGTTTATGCTCATTCGAAAGCTCTTTCAATGGCGGAGGACCTTTCGCAATCAGATTTGAAGATTGCTGTAAAAAAAATTGAGATTTTTCCCTTTCAAAGTGAAAAGTGGATTTATATTTGAATTTCAAAATACGATATAGGCGTCGATAGGCGCCTGCTGTCCTTAGTGCTCTCGACACGCCTAACTTTGGGGACCTATATCTCAGCCTAGAGCAAATATTTTGCATATCTGTTTTTCTCGTTTTATTAGTTCTCATGAGCTTTACCGATTCCACTTTTCAGATTTTGGATTTTCACCCAAAAATCTCGAGATCGACCAAAAAATTTTCTGATTTTTGGAGGTTTAAAAAATAAGCCGACAGGTTGACTTATTAGAGGAAATACGGTATTTATTTTATTATCATAAAAATGTTCTTCTTCCAGGGTGTTCTCTACGAGAAAAATTCCCAGCTGTTCTACTTGGGCATGCAGAACCAAATCTATAGCTTTCTGATGTTCGATGTGCAGGCGTTCTATGTCAGGGCCATCATCCTGAAGCGCATTCCCATGACTTCTCCTGACCAAATGGGCATCCACTTTGAGGGCTGGAGAAAGCGAGAAACCACGCTAACCACCTTTCAAGACATGATGCACTTCCAGGCGGATTATGTCAAGGAATTATTAGTTGATATTCCTGAGTACCCAACACTGGACACAGATGCTATAAACCAAATATATTTGGACTGGGAGCAGCACAAGAAACAAAATTTACTCACTTATAGAGACAAATTGTTTTGTTCATTGGTCACTGGTACTATGGCAAGGAAACACCATACCAACTGGATCAATGCTACTGACGATACTTTGCATGGATATTTAAAGAAGAAGAAATAATATGAGTTTCTGTATCAATTTTACCATTTTTTGCTAATAAAATGCACTATTAAATTTCGATTTCTACACTATGGATAGGGATTTGTTTTGAATACTACAGTTTGGGTGTGAATTTAGGGGTGTATGCAGAGTGACCAACTCTAATTTTAAAAAAGGTAGCGAATTAGTTTTCAAAAAGGTGGCAAATGCCACCTAAAGGTTGCAAGTTGGTCACCCTGGGTGTATGTAAAAAGTAAGCCAACCCACTAGGCTACACATGTAGGGGGGTGTAAGGAGGCGAGTTTTTAGAAAGCCGATTCAAAATGCGTATTGTCTCGTGTGGAATAATAGTGTACCGACGCCTCTGAAATCATTTTAGCTTCGTTCTCTAGAACCTAAACAAAAGAAATCTAGGACTTGGAAAATTTTCGGTTGGACATTTTTCGGTGGTCATTTTTTTGGCTGTACTTTTTTCCGTATTGAGAAAAAAATTCTGTTAGTACCGTTTTGTAGTTGAAAATCAAGGCTTCAAAACAAGCTATTCACCATGAACATCTGAAGACAAAATTTTGGATAAAAATGCTCAGTCTGACACTGAATCTGTCACTGAAGCCGAAAAATGTCCAATTCCCTTTTCAGTGTCAGACTGGGCATTTTTATCCAAAGTTTTGCAATCAGACGTTGATTGTGAATAGCTCATTTTGAAGCTTTGATACTTAGCTACAAAACAGTAGTACAGTCAACCTCGTTATAAGGACACTCGATGTAAGGACACCTCGTTATAAGGACAGCGTTTAGTCGGTCCCTTGAGTGTCCTTATAACGAGGTTTGACTGTAACAGAATTTTTTTCTCAATACCGAAAAAAACAGCCGAAAAATGACCACCGAAAAATTTGACCGAAAAATTTCCTCGGTCGTGTAGAAATAGTCGTAATTTAAACTAAGTACATAGACGGGGTTTTTTGTGGGGTGGCCGCCACTGGCTAGCTTTTGTGTGCCGACGCCGCGACCGCCATCGCTTCTATTGGGTTGATGCATAAGTCCTGCAACAACCCCTTGTGCTCCAACACTTTTGGTTGATTAGATATTTGATTAATATTTAATATTTGATTAATTAGTATTGCCACTCAATTAAGTACTGGGTTTGAAAATCGAAATTTTGACTACACAATTTACGATTGACGGAAACCCATCGGTTAATTAAATTGTGCAGTAAAAATTTTGATTTTCAAACCCAGCAATTAATAATTAAAGTAATATTTAATAGTAGCAATTAAATAATAATAGAAATAAAAATGCAAAAGACCACATAAAAAATATAAGTTTGCAGCCGCCGATGAGGCTACCCGCCGTTGCCGCCACAGATCGATCAGATCGAGATCAGATCAGATCGCCGATCTTTAGATCGATCGTCTGATCTGATTAATGTCCATTTTCTCGAAAAGATTCCTGTTAGTTTGAAAGTTCGATCGGTTTGAATTTCCTCCGAATCTTTCGCAGATGCTTAGATCGATTCGATCCGATCTGATCTGATCTGATCTTGCGCGATCTGATCTGTCTGTCGATCTGTCTGATCTGATCGATCTGATCTGATCTGATCTTTTGCCCATGGTTGCCGTCTTTAAAATTCCACTTGCCGCTTATCTTGTACGATTTTTGCCTGCCGCTACCGCTACGCCGCCGCTTGTCTTTTGGTTGCGTGTAAGTATGGCTAGCACCCCCTTCTTGATCAGTAAAATCAAGCTAACTAACCCCCCCCTTTCAAAATGTTGAAGTTGCTGCCCTGGATCTTTTTAGTATCTAAAAAGTCACCAGTAATCTGGATCAACTAATATGTTTGGCAATTTTACCTTTCAGTTTTTTTCTAACACAGGGACACCTGTGTCCGCCCAACTTTCATTCGTCCATTTATATATTGCAGAGATTTCCTTTTGGCACCTATCAACATCTGATAGTCATAGCCGAGCTTCTGTCCCATTGCATTCAAAAATTAGTCAGAGCTTTCCATCCAGCTGCTTAACATTCTCGTCTGCTTTTTTAAAGAAATCGGCACTTAGACTTGTTATTTTGGCGGAGGTTTATTCGACAACCGGAAAATTTAAAAACTGGATAATTCAACAGAGTAATATTCAAAAGTCGGGTAATTAAACTGCTAAATTTAGGTTTTATTGTGAAATTGGACCGAATGCTGATTGTTTTGCAAAAAGTTTGGTGAAAGGTTCGACTGTTGGATATTACTCTGTTAAATTATCCGGTTTTTGAATTAGTTATATTTGAATTATGCGTTGATGAATTATCCTCCGTTTAATAATCCGCTTTTTGAATAATCCTTTGTTCAATTATTCGCTTTTCGAATATGCAATTGTTGAATTTTCTTTTGTTGAATTATCCGTTTTTTGAGTTTTCCGATTGTCGTTATTTTTAGGGTTGTTACACAGTTAATTCGAATTTTTAAAAAATTTGGAATAAAGGAGGGGAAGGGAATAAAAAGTGGCCACTTTCATGGCAAAACGATAAAAAAAATAGTAAATATTGACTATTTAGACTGTCTAACCATGTTTTTCAACAAGGGCCGTGGCAAAAAGAGACTCTATATGTATTTTTGATCAAGAGTCTTTCTAGGAATAATGTCTAAGGTAAGTGAGTGCGCGTATCTCTAACTCTCAAGCCCCCTGCGCCCCCGAAGTGGTGCAGTTGGGACACGAATCACTCGAAAGTGACGATGCATGAAGGGGAGTTGAGATGCACCCACATACCTCAGACACAAATCACTAGAGTGACTCTGGATGCATGAAGGGGTTTAGAGTTGAGACGCACACCACATACCTTAGACACAAATCACTCTAGAGTGACTCTGGATGCATGAAGGGGTTTAGAGTTGAGATGCGCACACCCACATACCTCAGACACAAATCACTCTAGAGTGACTCTGGATGCATGAAGGGGGTTTGGGGTTGAGATGCGCACACCCATACCTCAGACACAAATCACTCTAGAGTGACTCTGGATGCATGAATGAGATGCGCACACCCACATACCTTAGACACAAATCACTCTAGAGTGACTCTGGATGCATGAAGGGGTTTATGTTGAGATGCGCACACCCACATACCTTAGACACAAATCACTCTAGAGTGACTCTGGATGCATGAAGGGGGTTTGGCGTTGAGATGCGCACACCCACATACCTTAGACACAAATCACTCTAGAGTGACTCTGGATGCATGAAGGGGGTTTGGCGTTGAGATGCGCACACCCACATACCTCAGACACAAATCACTTGAAAGCGACTATGGATGCATGAAAAAGCATGCATACCACAGTTTATTTATGCGGTAGGCCCCAGTACTCAAAACTATGTTCAACATCTTCTTGTCAGTGGGCACTGTGTGATTACTGGCCCCCTTTTATTCCCTTCCCCTCACAATACAGTCCTTAATCCCTTTAAAAATGCTTTGGCGGGAATTTAAAAAAACATTTTTTTTTTAATTTTCCTAAATTTTTTACCTTGGGCACCAAGGCAAATCAAAAAAAAATTTCGATTTTTCAGAAACCAAAGTGTTTCCGTGCCGTTTCAGAGCACGAGAATCAATATGAGACGGGTCATTCCCCCTTCGGTATAAGTAGGCTGGCTGGGGGGAGGTGATTCTATAGTCTAGCCAAATTTTTTAAACCACATGGAACCGACCAACCAAAAAATCTTTTTTTAGAAAGGAAATCTTTTCTGGCTATTTTAATGTGCTAGCAGCCACAAAACTTTCGCAACGCTTTCAGAAATATGGTCCGACATATGGTGTAGCTTTTTTATTGTGCGTTCATTGTAGGTTGTTTACCACTTATAGATCAACAAACATAATATCAGTTTTTAATAAAAATTTATTTATCACTCTTTCTTATTCAATCGCAACAAAAAGAACAGAAGCTGCCTTATCTCCAACAAAATTATTGATTAAATAATGCCGTTTACCAATGAAAAATTACTATTTTTACTTCTTTAATCACTTTTTTCGAAGACATTTTTACTTTTGTGTTCTGATAAATATAACATATTTTGCTTGTTGCAATGACTGCTGTTTCTTCCAATCCAGAAGATTTGGAGCAAGGCGAATGCTCGACGGGCGAAAATCAACCCTTGCTTTTTCGGTCAGCACATTCCCAGCTCAGCCAACTCTTCAGCTAAAATCTATAATGAAGAAGGCCCAAGACTTAAAATTCCTGCAAAAACAAACTGTTTCGAGCGCATTAAAAAAAAGGAAGCCATGAAAAGAGTAAGATTTTTTTTTACTGAAAAATTTTGTCGGTTATTATCGGGTTAGGGTAGAAGAATTTAGCGGAAATATAATTTTAACAAAAAAGATCGTGAAATTAGTGTTAAAGAAATTAGTGTCGATTCATGAAATGTCCTGTAGTGGTATTTTATTAAAGAAAATTTTATAATACTATTTTTATTTTAAATGATATGACAGCATATGAAGTACACCAGCCTAAGTGCACTCTCTTTGAAATGCAACCTACCCTCCCTGTAGTGTACCCCCCTACCCCGCACCTCCTACCACGATAGAATAAGGCGGGTGCGGCAGAATCTCCCATCCAAGATCAGCGATCTTGTCCTTGGTCAGTCGAATTTACAGTTGTTGAAAGACAGTTGTTGAATAAAGTTCAGTTATTTCCCATAGAGTAGACTCAGGGCTACAAAACAAAAAAAAGATTGCCACAAAATGTTAACAAATGAGCGAGATACAAGGATTTGAAATTTTGTGTCAATACTTTCCGTATGACCTGATACTTAGATTTGACCGTCCATTCAAAAAAAAACTGACGCAAACTACTCGGAAAAAAAATGTCACCGCAGTCGGCAGGATTCGAACCTACGCGGGCAAAGCCCAATTGATTTCTAGTCAATCTCCTTAACCACTCAGACACGACTGCACATACTGGCACCGCGGTATTCAATGCCTCTATCCTAAAACTGAATCAGGCTGAGTCTTTTTTAAGCCTGAGTCAGTTCTCGCACCATGAGAAAAAGTACTAATTTTTTTTTGACCCGAAAATTAAGAAATATAAAAAGTTTTTTTCCTAGTTTTTTCAATAAATATTTCAGTTCTACTCAGAGCAGAACGAACTACTAGAGCTATACCACCAAGACGATGCAGCAATCAACGGCACTGACAGAGAGCAACATATTAAAAATTGTGATGCCGAGTCTAACAGAAAAATGCGAATTGACAGAAGACTTGCCAGTTTTATATTTGTGATGAATGTGTGCTTGTTGGCTGGTAACTTAACGGCAGCTATTATGTCTGGATCTTACTCAGTCATCAGGTTGGCTGGCAAGTGTTGAAAATAAGCAAAAACTGACTTTTTTAGTGTTTTCATAGACTCTGCCATGGATATATTCAGGTGAATATTTTTTACAAATTGTGGTTACCTGGATTATGGGTTTAGGATTGATCTTAAAATTGGGTATTTTTAATTTTCAGTAGCCTGGTTGTGTATGCTAGCATTTGGGCGATTAACAACACCAACATGTTCAATTATCCCAGAGGGAGACAAAGATTGGAAGTGGTCGCTGTGATCATATGCTCAGTTATTATGGGTGTGGCTAATGTCATGGTCATCGTTACTTCTGTCCAGGCCATTATTGCTAATACGGTGGGTCAATTTTATACAAAATCAAAAGATGAAAAAAATTGGTTGACTTATACAGTTGGTGCTCGATTTTACTCACCCATGCTGCGCCGAGCGTTAACTGTACAAAATAAACATTCTTTGAAATAAAAACTCTTTTAAAACCCCATACTCGAAGTTAGCAACAACTTTTTGGCACTGTCGACCTATCCGGGGCCATTTTTCCCTTTGGTCCCCCCTTTGGTTTTTTTGAAAATTTTGATGTGAAATATTTCCAAAATGTCTCCAGGGTTAGGCCTAGGCTCAATTTGTGTTCACAATGTTCACAAATTTCACATCAAAATTTTCAAAAAAAACCAAAGGGGGGACCAAAGGGAAAAATGGCCCCGGATAGGTCAATAGGGCCAACTTTTTTCGGTTTATTGAGTTAGTGTCATTTTATAGCTTAAGAATACAGAGCTACAAATTAAGCAATAGAAATAAGAGTAAAATCAAGCGGATCCACACTCTGGAGCTATAATCAGATACTCAAACTCCCTACAACTGAAATGCTCCCTCAAAGGACTGAATTCCGCCCTCTAGTTATCTTTTTTCGCCCTCTAAATTTATTTTCATTTTTGAAACTATTTTCAAAACTTTTTGCATTATCGTTTAGCCTTAGATAGTGGCTTTTTAATGAGCTATCTAACTTTGCTAAATGATTTGCAAAATGTAGACATCAAGAGTTTTTTGAAAAGATTGGTGACTTAGAAAAGGGCTCTATACAAGGGCACGCCCAAAAATAATTCCTTGCCTTCCCCTTGTGTTTTTTTTTTGCAAAAAAAATCTTAAGGCTCTAAAACCAATTACTTACACTTTTTACCCGTTTTTAAGCAATTTTTTTTCCGTATTACAAAAAAATTAAAAATTGCCGCGGTGCTCCAAGCCAATAGTTTTTACATGGATCTTTCTACAGTCAAACCTCGGTTATCCGGCACCCGTAGAGACCGGATAAACGAGGTGCCGGATAACTGGAATGTCAGTTGACAGAGAATAAGCCAATCTCAGCCAAATGAAGTATATTTAAGGTGCCGGATAACCGAGGTTTGACTGTATTGTGTTTTCAGAATAAGGCTTAGGCAAGGGCCGACGAGCATACCGTATAACCTCTATTCATCCCCTTGTTCAAAATCGGCATATTTTTTGGGAGTACCTTGGAACACACATAGTGCTAACCTGTCGATCTCTTTTTTTAAAACCTCTAGATCTCTACATTTTGCAAATCATTCCGTAAAGTTTGTGCGCTCATTTGAAAGCTTAGATCCAGGCATACACAATAATCCGAAAACGTTTGAAAAATTACAACAACAATTTTTAAAAGTTAAGTGTCAAAATACTGGGTGACCAGAAAGATCGGACTCACTTTTTTCAATGCTTATCTTTCATTTATCTTTTAAAGTTGAGATAAATCATATAATTTAATATGATTTTGTAGCCCTCAGCTTCCTCTTTCATTTGGTATATCATCCTTTCAAAAATCTCAACGAAATATGACTGAATTGCGTGCTGGAATCGTAAGGCTTCACGAGCAAGGATTTTCTGGGAGAACTTGCGCGCATGCTGAATTGCTCCCAATCTCTAGTCTCCAAGGCTATCCGCCAATTCGATGAAACAGTAAGCAAAGATGACAGTTCCACAAAATTCCACAGGAAATGATTCAGAACGCCATCGATAATTTCCCAAAAAGATTGAAGATGTGTGTTGAGGCTAATGGGGGTCATTTTGTTGAATAAAATTTACACTTGATAGAGGGGAATTAGGGCTACAAAATAGTGTAAAATTTTTGATATTATCTAAAATATTTGTTAGAAAATTAAGATCTTTAAAACTGAGTCCGAACTTTCTGGTCACCCGGTTCACTTATAGGGTGAAAAACAGTGAATCAGAAGGTAAAATTCAGATGATCCATTTGGGCCTAAAACAATAACTGCTTAATTCGCAGGTTATTATGTAGCTATGTTCCTTGGCTACAAAGTAACACTGGCCACTTAGTAAACAAAATAAAAGACAAAAAGTTGGGGCCGTTGCAGATTGAAGTGGCAAAATGACGCTTCCGTTATGACCGAAGCTTAACGATTTAAAAAATATTCAGGTGAATCCAGATGCCAACTTCATAACCGTCTCCATCTTGCTGGGAGGTATATTCACCAAATCTATCGCCATGTTCTTCTGCTACCGTCATGGAACCAGCAATGCTCAAGTGTTGGCGCTAGACCAACGCAACGACGTAATCACCTGTATAGTAGCTCTAGGAGGTGCCTATGTGGGCGACCACTTCTGGTTATACGCTGATCCGGCTGGAGCCATCTTAGTGTGCACTTTTATTGCCGTCTCCTGGTTCTCAAACGCCTTTGAGAACATTCCCTTGATTGTAGGCAGGGCTGGCGAGAAGGAGCATGTCAGCCGAATACTTCGCTTGGCCATTGAACATGATGAACGCGTCAAATTCATAGACCATCTGATGGTCTACCACATTGGAGAGAAGGCTTTGGTAGAGCTGCATGTGGTTCTGGATGAGCATTTGCCCTTAAAAGTAACTCACGATCTGACTGAAGCTCTGGAACAAAAGATTAAAGCACTGGATTTTGTGGAAAGAGTGTTTGTGCACGTGGATTACAGATGCGATGGGGATTTTGATGGTGTTTGAAAAAAGTTTTGCAAGAATTTCACTACAGTCTACTTTCGATACAACACCACTCCTGAAAATAATCTTGACAGTGTTATGTAGAGAAGGTGTTATATCAAAAGTATCACTACAGTCAAATCTCGATATAACACATTTTCTGGGACCGGCCATTGGCGGTGTTTTATGAAAAGTGGTGTTGTATCGAGACTGTAAAATATTTGTGTACAAAGGTGCAATTGCCGCCTATCTGCTCCTGTGGCCCCTTGTAACTGATATTTATAACTATAATAATATATAACATATAGAGTGTGTCAAAAATCTTGACCACCTAAAAAAAATTGGTGTACGTAACACCTTGCATGGCCGATTTTCGGGCACGCTCCCTCGGAAATCTCCAAATTTACTCAGGACTATGTACACAATTACCTACGACTTCAGCATAGCTTTATTTACTATTAACACACACAAAATTACATACAAGAGAGTTTGCTATCCAAAATGCGTTCCTTACTCTTCAGTACTACGTACTCAGGCTTCTTGGATTCGGCAGAATTCATCTCAACCAGGCGTGCATTTTTTGAGCTGTCTTCAGAGGCAAAGCATCCTGTAAAATATCGGTTATCAACCAACAAATAAAAGTGAAAAACTGCGACCGGAATGCCTTATATGGGGGTCGCCCAAAAATCGGGTTAAACTACTTTTTGTGCGTTTTGAAACGTGTAGAAAATGTGTTTTTAGAGCGCGGTCAATCATTTTTGAAATTTTTTTGCGCACACACCCATACCTTAGCGACCAAGCACTCAAAAAAAGACTCTAGATGCATATTAATATGCAAACCGGAGTTTATTTATGCGGTAGGTCCCAGTTATCAAGACTATGTTCAAATTCATTTTTGGTTTACGACAAATACATGAGTAAATGTACTTACTAAGATTACTTAAAAGAATTAAACTAGAAAACAATAAATATGGGCAACCAAGTACCAGGGTTGTTACGCCTTTAATGAAGATCTTCAATGAAGGTGAAGGCTCTTCTGAAGATGGGATATAAAAAATTTACAGGTGAAGTAATGAAGGTGAAGCCTTCAGGACAAATTTTTTGAGTGAAGGAATGAAGGTGAATGCTTTATGGTGGCAATTTTTTTTGTATTGACGCGAGGGTGAAGCCTTCACACTTAAATCTCCTTCAACGAAAATCTTCTTTAGACAATGAAGGAGGAGGAAGTCTTGTATGACTAGCTTTTCCCGCAAATCCCAGTGGGAAATTGATTTGACGAATTCCCGCAAAAATAGTCAAATTCGCGCTCAGAGTTTTACTAATCTCCTAATCTCCCAACCTTCCTAATCCCACACCAATTTACAGGACCCAGATGGAGACTCAACTAGCAGGTCGAGAAGCGTCGAAGAATGGAGACCAAGCGGCACCGCCTAACAACAATGCGACGATACAATGTTGCGTCTTTGACGCAAGTGATGTCTACAAAATTCTTCGCTTTCCCAGCCTGGGGTTTGGTGGCTTATTGGTTAAGGCGATTCCCTTCGAATCCAAAGGGAGTGGGATCAAATATCCCCTCCATTCTCCTTTTCCAATTCACGAGCTGGTGGCCGTGGCCGCTCGCGACAACAAGAAAGAGGAAGCATCCAGGCAAAACTTCAGAGCAGAAGCTGGGAGATTCGGGAACGAGTAAGTAATCCTTTTTCTGAATGAAGAAACCAATCAAGGAGAAATTTGTAATGAAGGTGAAGGCTTCACCCCTAAAATTATCGAGTGAAGGAATGAAGGTGAAGGCTTCAAAAAAAAATTTTGGGTGAAGGAATGCCTTCAGAAAAAAAAAAATTCATTAACAACCCTGCCAAGTACCCTTCAGATACCCTTTACCTTGGTCCCCCAAGGCAAAAAAGTGAAAATTTGGTCAACTTTTTTTTCCAAAAATGGTCGACCGCGCCCTAAAAACATGTTCTCTACACGTTTCAGCAGCTAAAACGCACAAAAAAGTGGTTAAAACCTATTTTTGGGCGACCCCGATGTAAAGCAGTTTAGCCAATATAAGTAAAAACTACATGGCTGATATTTTGTCCTAGTACTAAAATGTGGAAAAATTTTCGTAGCTACTTCGGCGCTGTATGGTTGAAAAATTACCTCCCCGCGAGGGAGAAATTAGAGGAAATACGGTCATGTTTAAAATTTAAAATGCAAACAAAAAAATAATTTGAAAGTATTATTGACAAAATCTATGTGGTCCCGCGCGCATTCAAACATTCGAAATTGCCATGATAAGGAAGAGACAAGTTCCTTTGAGCAAATAGATCAAGCTGAACACGAATTCGATCTTAGAATTTTCAGTTTCCTTAGCGTGGGTAGAGTTTCATGTCAAAGTGTTTTTTCGAAACATTTTTTTGGACTCCTGCTTAATACTCCAAAATCAACTTTTGACTTTATTTTAAAACACTATCTGATGCAGTTTTTTGCTCTCGTTGGTGGACACGCCTCTTTCGTCTCTCACTGTACAGGGAGATCAATCCTTTTCCGTGGATTTCAAACCAAATATTATTGTTCAAAATTCCCACCGAAATTTTTTGTTGATCCGCCATTGGAAAGCTATTTTAATACCATTTGTTATGTGCACAATCAATCAAAACTCATGTTTTTATTTATTGATCGCTAAATAACTAAATGATTTTTTTGTGAACATGACATAAACATGACATTCACACCTCAAGAAAAGTCCCTTTTTGTCAGATGGTTTATTGAGGAAGGCTACAGGCTACAGGAGAAAATGTGATGGACTTGCTGGATCGCCATTTCCAAGGCGATTGGACGCGGAACACAAGATCACCCTGCACCTTTCAGATGGCCACCAAGATCACCAGATTTGACCCCCATGGATTGAAAAAATCCTTCAAAATTCATTATTTTTTCAATCATTTATTTTGCAACCAATGAATAACTTGATGATTCATTTTTCGTGCGCATAATAAATGGTATTAAACTGGCTATCGAATGGTTGGTCAACGACAATTTTTGAATGAAAACTTTATATCTAACTTTTTGTTTGAAATCCACGGAAAAGGATTGATCACCCTGTACTCTTTGGAGTTATTTCGAATGACTCAAAAGAGTAAAGCAATAGGCGAAAAAGTTTCCCCCGTCAATTCAAATTTGGCACATGCCGCTGCGCGCCAAAACCATGGTACTCTAACCAACAAAATGACACTGCTCCAAAAAGCCATTGATTTTTATCAGCCAAAAAACAAAGGACATGGCAGATGTTCTATTTTGATCTTTTTATTGCACTATACTAAAAAGAAGCAAAAGAGTTTTTTTTTTCAAAGGAATAAGACGCCAGAAGAACAAAAAAAAACTATCATTGAAAAAGACAAACAAGTGGGCAGTTACCAGACAATAGCTCAAAGAATATAGTTATCCAGAAGACCAGCAGGCCGTAATCACCTGATCATTAATTAGGCAAGGTGTGGCCGCCTTATTATCCAGCAAACCCACTCATATACCCGCCTATTTCATTTGGCTATCTAGAACAAACATATCATCCGGCTGTCAGCAGCTAGAACAGCTGTTGTTTGAGTGTTTGATCCATCCTCTGAAGCCCTACCCTCTGGTGGCAGTACTTTTTTCCGCCATTCACCAAGTGGTTCATTTTTGAAGAAGGTTTGCTTCGATTGTGTAATTCTATACTATTATTTTCTATTTTGCTTTACTTTACTTTACTTGCTTTCTTTTTCAAATAAGCTTTCTCGTTAGAATTTTTTAAAGTTCTGCATTTTTGTTGTATGAAATAAATGCTAAGGCTGAGATTTGTAACAAAAAAGGTTATGCTTCAGAAAATGGTCTCCCTGCCAGTTGCCGAAAAATCGAAAGCGGAAAATTTGCCTAAAGAGATTTGGATGAATGTTTGTGGATTTTTGAACTATCATCAGGCTAATAAGCTGATTTGTACTTCTAAAGCTGTTAGTGAGATTCTCTCTCATCGCATCAACAGTCAAACTAAACAGGTAGTTTTTGACATTGTGGCTGAATAGGATTTTAAGCCTGACTCATGAAAGGTCGTGACTAATAACGCTAGTCAACCCTTAATAAGTCTAATAAAAAGTTCCAATTCTGATGAAGGCAAAAGTATTACAAAAGTTGGCGCTACCGGAGTATAACCCCCAATTAAATTTTTTTTGAACTTTTTCAAAACACCATTGTAACCATTTTTAAGCATTTCCGACCCTAGTATAGAATACCCCCCACCCCAAAACTTATGCCTTCTAAAACTTGAGTAAAGAGCACCCAAATATAGACCCCAGAAAAAGTGACCCCAGACCCCAGAAAAAGTGCGTAAAACACTTATTAGTCACAACTTCCATACGCTGCCTACCTACCCCTAAGCCAAACACTTATTAGTCTAAGCCTAAGCCTTCCATACGCTGGCCTACCCCTAAGCCTAAGGGCTAAAGCCTAAACTTGTTGTTCCAAAGGGTAGTTACAACGATTTTTAGAAGGTCTGATTTGGGGGGGGGTATTCTATACTAGCGCCGCATTTCCTACACGTTGAACACGATAAAAAAGGTATTTTCACCTTCGGGGACGCAGGGGGCTTGGTTGCTTAGGGTTGAGATGCGCACACCCACATACTTTAGACATAGTTCCGAGCAAGACTCTTGATCAAAAATGCATTTAGAGGTTATTTTTGCCCAGCTCCAGTGACCAAAACATGGTAAAACAGGCAAATGGTCGAAATTTCAAAATGCCCAAAACTCAATTTTTTATTGACCAGAACACAAAAATAATGTCTATTTTGAACTCCTGAGGTGATTTTAGGTTGATATAGGGTGTTATACACTTTAAAAAAAAATTCATTTGGGGGGGTATACTCGGTAGGGTCCAAAAGTTTTATCTATCGACTTTACAATTGACAGAGCAACATATTTATTGCTTTATCTCAGCTTGAATATTTTTTTTCCAAAAATGGAAAAATGATAAAAAAAAATCAGTGCCGATTTTGCTAATAAATACAGTGTAACTGATTTCTCAGCCATTTAATAATTTAAAGCCAAACTCTATGATTCAAAACTATAATTTCGAACAACTCTAACATATCCACCCTGTGTTGAATTGACAAAAAATGCCTCAGCAAGGGATTGAACCTTGGACCTTCTGTTTACAAGACAGACGCTCTACCACTGAGCTACAAAGGCTCATGACGATGCTGAATTTATATCTTACCTAAACTCACCTTAAATAGTCAAACCTCGTTTATCCGGCACCCCACAAGTTGTTCCCGCCCTGGGTCCAACTTTTTCAGCTCAATTTTCGAAGTCTTTTGACAAATGTGATTCACCAGCCTAGTCAGAAATATCTCAAGGATTCTGACTTTGCCGGTCGTTTTTCTAAAATCTTTTTATTATGCCGAAATGAACCGTAAACATTGATTATCCGACACCCATTTTCAAAAAAGGGTGCCGGATAACCGAGGTTTACCAGTCATTTTGGCAAAATTTAAGGATTTTGGAAAAACGACCGGAAGGTCAGAATCTTTGAGATATTTCGGACTAGGCTGGCGAATCACATTTTAGGAAAGACTTCGAAAATCGAGCTAAAGAAAGTGTCGGACCCAAGGCGGGAACAACTTGTGGGGGTGCCGGATAAACGAGGTTTGACTGTAGCTAAACTCTAACTGAAGTTGACCATAAATTTATTCACTGTAAATTACTAAAAAAAGATTTGTTAAAAAATTTGAAAAAAAATTTAATTTAAAAAAGATTTGGATGGTGGGTCTTACAATGGTCCTACATAAATTACAATTTGGTTTGAAGGAGCATGTCCAAGAAAAAAAGTTGAATTGGGCGAACTTTGTGGATCCACTAGAGACTACCGACGTATGAGGTTTAATTTTCGCAATTTTTCGTTAAGCTCAATGTTTTTGTTATTCTTCATGTTTAACATTTAAAATTGAGTTTATTACCCCTTCAAACCAAATTGTAATTTATGTAAGAGAGTTGTGAAACCACATGTGTTTAACAAATTTTTTGACATCTTTTTTCTTTTATTAATTTACAGCACGAAATAAAATTGAATAGATTTATAGTCAAATTCAGTAAGACTTTAGCTATTAAATTACAGTCAACTTTTGATTTTACGCCACCCCTCGGGACCGAATTTTGGTGCTGTAAAGTCAATACAGGCGTAAAATTAAGAGTAAAGTTTTTTGTTTTGTTTGAAAGCCAGTCAATCAGATAAGTTATAGGGTGGCGTAAAACCGAGAGTGGCGTAAAATCGCAATTTCGTAAAATCGAGAGTCGAGTGTACAAAATATGCTTGCAGGGAGGGTGTATGTACTGTCTGTATCTAGTCTCGCATGAAAATGGGTTGAATTTAAATTTAAGCTGCCCAACAGCTATACTTCTTACAGTTGAAAGCTCATAAAAAGCTAAGCGCCTGAGGATGATTTTGAACAGGACTCGTAAAAAAATAAAGTGTGCACCCAGAGGAATCCGAACCAGCAACCTCTAAAAGGGTTTTTTAAATAAAGCCATTTCCCTGCACGACTAGATATGAACAGTTGATATAGCCCTCTTTAAAATACAGGTGAGTTTAGGTAAGGTATAAATGTCAGCACCCTCATGAGCCTTTGTAGCTCAGTGGTAGAGCGTCTGTCTTGTAAACAGAAGGTCCAAGGTTCAATCCCTTGCTGAGGCATTTTTTGTCAATTCAACACAGGGTGGATATGTTAGAGTTGTTCGAAATTATAGTTTTGAATCATAGAATTTGGCTTTAAATTATCAAATGGCTGAGAAATCAGTTACACTGTATTTATTAGCAAAATCGGCACTGATTTTTTTTTATCATTTTTCCATTTTTGAAAAAAATTATTCAAGCTGAGATAAAGCAATAAATATGTTGCTCTGTCAATTGTAAAGTCGATAGATAAAACTTTTGGACCCTACCAGATATACCCCCAAATGAAATTTTTTTTAAGTGTTTCCAAACACCCTATATAACCCTAAAATCACCTCAGAAGTTTAAAAAAGACATTATTTTTGTGTTCTGGTCAATAAAAAATTGAGTTTTGGGCATTTTGAAATTTCGACCATTTGCCTGTTTTACCATGTTTTGGTCACTGGTGCTGGGCAAAAAGAGCCTCTAAATGCATTTTTGATCAAGAGTCTTGCTCGGAACTATGTCTAAAGTATGTGGGTGTGCGCATCTCAACCCTAAGCAACCAAGCCCCCTGCGCCCCCGAAGGTGAAAATACCTTTTTTATCGTGTTCAACGTGTAGGAAATGTCCAAGGTTCAATCCCTTGCTGAGACATTTTTTGTCTATTCAACACAAGGTGGATATGTTAGAGTTGTTCGAAATTATAGTTTGAGTTAAAATCAACAGAAACTCTTAAAAATTGCCAGTTTTTTGTACTTTGTTTGTATCTTTAAACATAAATAAATTAGTCATTTCGGTTTAAAATTTTCAAAATACTGAAAACTCAGCGCACTTTTATAATACAAAATACAGGGTGCTTTTTTTATTCCCCGATTTTAAATTGTAAAATTATATTAGGTTTTTTTATTCATTTTCAAAAATCTTTTTTTTTGTTGTTAGAAAGCTGAAGTTCTAGGAATTTTTCTGGTTCTTACAGCTTTCACATATGACGTCAAAATTTGGGTTGTTTGAGTCTCCAAAGTTATGACCAAATCTTATCAAATTCTATATTATCATCATTATTTTTATTCAGTGATACTGATTGATGCAGGATTATGCCAAACACTTTAATTATCAAATATTCTACGTCTTTTACACGTTATTTTCAAACTTTTAGTTTTTATTTTGCTTTTTTAGAATGCTTTTTTCCGACCAAAAGAAGGCTGAAATCGTTCTCTGGTACCTGGAGTTGGGAAAATCGCCTGTCCTAACCATTCGCAAGTTTCACGCAGTCCATGGGCGAAATTCAATGGCACCGGATCCCAAAAGAATTAAAGAATAGTACCAGAAACTTGTCGAAACCGGATCAATAGGTCGGTGACCTATTAACCTATACCCCCTTCACTCAATTAACCTTGACCCCTTCACTCAATTCAGCTTGGGGGACCAAGGCAATTTTTTTTACACTTTTAAATACCAATAATTATTTTGCGTAAAAATGATTAAAAAGACTGAAAAACAACTTATTTTACACTTTTTATGCAAAAAGTTATTGGTATTGACAAATGTAAAAAATTTTTTTGCCTTGGTCCCCCAAGGTTAATTGAGTGAAGGAGGTCAAAGTTAAGTGCTCAAATACTTTACTATCGAGCGATTTTTTAGATTTTTACTAGGGCTACAATTTTCGAGTTGTTGAAAAACCTATAGTTAACCGAATTTCAGCTGTTCTACGACTACATCTCTCTGGAGATAGAAAGACTAGAACTGCAGGCTGCCTATGAAGCTAATAATGCTCAGAAAAGAGCTCTTATTCGACACATCTCTAGGTCCACAAATGAATACAAGGCAGCTTTGGACCATCTGCAATCCAGATCTCAATTCACCCATCAACAAAAAAGGGCTTTGTTTACTCAATACCGAGAGAATATTGATAATAACCATGACAAATGGGTCGGATTCCACGACATGGAGCTCATGATCCGACAAAGACAAGATGTTATTCAAAAAGACAAAGGAAAGTTGGACAAAGCAGTGGACTGGACACTTACATGCAAGAATTGTTAATTTTTTATATTGGTGGCTTATTAAATATGTTTCTTGGTTATTATAAAAAAATGTGTGTACTTTGAAAACTTTTTGTTAGATTATCGAAAATCTCACCCTAGTAGCAAGTAATCCTCTCAAGCGCTAAAAAAATTTTCCTTTTAAAACTTAATATATGTCCTAGACCTCGAGAAAAGTGCGTAAGACATTTTTTAGTCCCGGCTTACGTACGCTGGTTTACATCTAAGCCTAAGATCTAAGCCTAAAAAAGTAATTCCAAAGGGCAGTTACAGCGATTTTAGGGGGGTCAGATTTGGGAGGGGTGTGGTAATTCACTACTGAAATTTCATTGCAATTTCCAATTACATTTTGGACTTGAAATTTATATTATGGTACGTACCGTGTAAAGTACCGTATTGTTCCGGCCTTCCTTAAGGCACCTCCTTACTTGAAATCTGTTTCGGGCATTTTGATTTGACATATTTTTCGGAGACTGCTCTCAGACAAGTTACCACTCATTGGCTACAAAACAGGTAGTAACTTGCCTTAAAGCAGTCCCTGAAAAGTGGGTCAAAACGCAATTGTCGCGAGCGGCCACGGCTACCAGCTCGTGAATTGGAAAAAGGGGAATGGAGGGTTATATATATATTTGATCCCACTCCCTTTGGATCCGCAGGGAATCGCCTTAACCAATAGGCCACCAAACCCCAGGCTGGGAAAGCGAAGAGTTTTGTAGACATCACTTGCGTCAAAGACGCAACACAATCCAAAACACAAGAAGGGGGTGCCGCTTTATTAGAGAGAATATGGTACAAGTGATAAAGGCTAGAGGAAGTCTTCCAAAATGAGTGGTGATGTTTGCAATGTCTGAAACGATTCAAATGTGGCAATCCAAGCAGAGGTTCTAGGATATTGTTTGATATTTACAGATTTAGCTCTTTGCGTCAAAAATTTTGTCTGCCAGCTCTCTAAAGTTCAGGGTCGGTATGTGGGAATCTTAGTAAGTGACTAGTAAGTTTAGTCAAATTTTTAGGTTCATTTCTAACAATAAGTTTTTATTATAAAAATATTGAAAACATATGCTGTTGTAGCCCTAAATCTAATCTTTAAAATAAATCAAAAACATTACCTGGATTGTCTTAGAAAAATTATCATTTGGCTGTAAACAATGGTATAGGTCAGTTATGAAAAACCATGATTATCGAGGAGTTTTTAAAACTTTGAATGACCATTGTACCACTTTTTGTGGACCTTCACTGCTGAAGAGCCCGATTTGTCAGGAAGTTGGGCAGGCTCTACAAGAATATGCAGAACTAAAATTTCACCAAAATTCGCCCAGGTCACAGTCAGAGTCCTTTTCTTGTTAAGCTGTAATCAGACTCCAGCGTAACACGTAACACCAAAATCTGTACCCTGCCATATTTTTTAGTGTTATTTGTCACAGTTCCATTGTAAGCTTACACTTCGAGAACAACTTTGCGCGGAGCACCCGAAAAAAGAGATTATAAAGGCTTGGGCTGCAGAGATTCAACTTAATTCGTCGCCACGAACTTGTTTGTTACGTGACTGGATGTTACGCGGGTAATGACTCGCGTAACATCGAGTTTCGTAACAAATGAAATTACAAATTCAATTATGTGGCCTGAATCTTTCCGTTTTCGGTGCCTGAAGCATCTTTAATCGCTTTTTCGGGTTCTCTGCGAAACGTCGCCCTGGAAATGTGAGCTTACAATGGAACTGTGACAAATAACACTAAAAAAATATGGCAGGGTACAGTTTTTGGTATTACGTGTTACGCCGGAGTCTGATTAGAGCTTTAGTGCATATTTTTCCGGTCCCGAGGAGTTACACTAAAGTAAGAGTATACTGTACTTGGTTGCAGTCGGTCAAGGGTTGGCCTTTTACAAGCAAATATCTTTTTGTATGTTTGTGTGTTTATGTTTGTAAAATTAGTGTATTATAATAAAAAATTAGGTACTTATACGGTTTCCCCCCCCCATATCGGAATTTTTTCAAAAACAGGTTTTGACCATTTCTAAGCAATTCTTACACGCTAAAACCGATAAAAACGTTGTTTCCGACCACTTTCCATAAAAAAAATTCGACTTTTTTAGATTTTCTACCTGCCTGCCTTCGGCAGGCAACCTACTTCAACAGGAAGCCCCTTCGGGGGTACATGGTCCGGGCCAAGGGCTGACCCTTTATATATCAAGAAATATATAGCTTGAAGATATATATCTAGATCTCTTGGTGGTATCAATAATTTTATATAATCTATTTCTATAAATCTGTGTTACTCTGCTACATATGCATATATTTTTTTTTTTAAATTTGTAAAATTTACCAGGTTTGTCTACAATGTTATTTCTTCTTTTATATATATTTTTCTCCTGGAAAAAAATAAACAGCTGAGACAGCGCATGTGTCTTTATTTTTATTGGTTAAATTTCCTTGATATATTTCTTGATATATAAAGGGTCAGCCCTTGGCCCGGACCATGTGCCCCCGAAGGGGCTTCCTGTTGAAGTAGGTTGCCTGTCGAAGGAAGGCAGGTAGAAAATCTAAAAAAGTCAAAATTTTTGATGGAAAGTGGTCGGAAACAACGTTTTTATCGTTTTTAGCGTGTAGTAGAAATGGTTAAAACCTGTTTTTGAAAAAATTCCGATATGGGGGGACCGTATAAGTACCAAAAATTATTGTAATATTAACGAAAATTGGTCAACTTCAAGAAAGAGCATTTAAGTATTGTAAAAATCTGCATTAACATTTACATTTTTCAAAGCAAATAATAACTCAATTGCTGCATAGCCTAGTATTATCAACTGTTATAAAAAATTAATAAAATCTATTGCGTCCTTGCCACATTGACTGAATTAAAAGCGAAAGAAGACTTGCTAGTGGCATCGACGCCTGCCTTTCCAAAAAACATCGATTTGACGCCTTTTCTTATTTCTTTATTAATCACTAAGTAAACAATAGAAGTAAATCCTAAATATTTTTTATATTGAACAGTTAATAAAAATATTGTGTGTTAGATTTTAAAAACAACCTGAACACATCTGCAATGAAATAGTGGCAATTTTAGTCATGTTTTTAGGCAGCTGAACAAAACCGCATAGCGTATAAGTAAAAGCTACGCAAAACATGAAAAAGCAAATCAAAAAGGATTGCAACATGACCTAAATTTTGTCAATAATTAGCAACATGCTCTGTTATGAGTTTTTACTAGGGTTGCTGAAGTGGTCGGACATAGTTTTTTTGTTGGAATACTTCCGGCAATAAACTTTTTCCGAACATTTTAGACCAAATCCTTTGAAAATACATATATTGGGTGGTAACATAAGTCATGACGGTTTTTTAGTAATGAATTTTATTTGCTAATTATCACACACATGCGATATACTTTACATACCAATGGAAAGCTCATTCTTTGCTCTACAAGATCTTTGTTATTGTTTTTGTGGAATGATCAATTCTTGGTAATTTGTAGGCATAAACGATGGAGTGTCAAGTGGACAAAGGATTTGCATTTTCGACATCACTTGCTTTTCGCTTTCAATCTTGGTGATAAGGCTACAGAAGCAGCTAGGGAAATTTGTGCGGTTTACGGAGAAGATGCTATGCCAGAAAGAACGGCTCAAAACTGGTTTCTCAAGTTCAAAAGCATACTTATTGGGCTGCTTCTGTAGCCTTCGCACCACGATTGAAAGCGAAAAGCAAGTGATGTCGAAAATGTAAATCTTTGTCCACTTGACACTCCATCGTTTATGCCTACAAATTACCAAGAATTGATCATTCCACAAAAACAATAACAAAGATCTTGTAGAGCAAAGAATGAGCTTTCCATTGGTATGTAAAGTATATCGCATGTGTGTGATAATTAGCGAATAAAATTCATTACTAAAAACCGCCATGACTTATGTTACAACCCAATAAAAAAATTTGTGAAAAATTTTTTTTTAAGCTCAAAAATTTTCAACGATTATGGCCAATTTTTAAATGACTATAGCCATATTCTGGGAATATTCCCATTCAGCAACTCCAGTTATTACAAACATGTTTTTGGATTTTAGAAGATCTTCCGTTTTTAGCTTGGTATTTTCCACTTTTTGTCTTTAGGCGATATAGCAACAAAGAGTAAAGAATAAGCAGAACAAAGATAACCCAAGCACAGTTCCAAAAGCAAACCCAATCAGCTACCTTTAATTAAAAGTTTTTTTAAAAATTATATTTTTATGGAAATGACAATTTTGCTAATTCAGACATGCGCAGGACACTGTTTCTATTTAAAAAATAATTCAAGTATGTTGATTAAGATAACATTAATTTGAAAAAACCTAAAAACAGAGCGAAGGCTGGGAATTTACATTTATGTTTAAGGATACAATAAACTCCTAAAAATGTCATTTTTGAGAGTTTTAGCTGATTTTCACTCGGTACTAGTACAGCTCTGACTTGGCCACCCTGTGTTGAATTGACAAAAAATGCCTCAGCAAGGGATTGAACCTTGGACCTTCTGTTTACAAGACAGACGCTCTACCACTGAGCTACAAAGGCTCATGAGGAGGCTATCTTAACTGAAGTAGGGTAGATCGCGTTCGTTTAATTCGGCCTAAGTCGTTTACTGTTTAAGGCCCGTTTACTGTTTACGTTTAATGAAAATCACCCGTTTAAACGGTCGTTTAATCCGTTTGATTGAATTGATCCCTCATTCAATAAATTAGTCACTCAAATCTACCACTTTAAAGCATTTTATTGATGACAATCGACCAACAACACATGTAACGCAGACAAACAATATTATTCCTCGCCAGATTCTTCGCTTTCCCGACTTCTTAATCGTCGAGCTCGGTGGACGGTGCAAGCCTCAGCTTCTTTAAATTGGCTTTGATGAGAATGAGAATCTCCGCCATGCGACCACTGAGTCTGGAATAGACCTTTGACAATTAGCAAAGCAATGAATTACTCTCAATTATTCATAACTATTCCTAAGTGTGTTGGTATACAAAAGATCTGCGATCGAGAAAGTTCGCTCACTGCTTACTGAAGTTCCTGGTACTGAGAGTACTATTCTTGCACCCTTGGCAATCCAGGGAAAGCGTTCCTTATTCTTTCTCCACCAGGTAATGTTTTGCTCCCTAGTTGGTCGATCACTATTGTGGCGGTAATAACTCAACTTGGCCTAAATAATCCTCGTAACTAGCGTGAGTCTAACAAACTAATGAGATCTTTAGTCTCCCTTTCGCACTGAGCCGACGGCAACTTTCTGTTTGGTGCTCCAAATACTATCATCTGTAAGAAATTGATTCACAATATTCAAAGACAATCAACAAAAAAATAAACTCACCAACGTCCATGCTGTTTTCATCCTCAACTTCAACTGCATCAATTTCATCAACCTCCTCATTGTCGACCTACATCATCGACCTCCATAATGTCAAATTACTACATTGTTACAATTTAATTAACCTTTTATTACAAGCTCAATCAAATTTTCTTCCAGATATTCTAATTTGTAAGCTTCCAAGTATTTGTAGTCATAAGCAAACCGCGGATCAATCAGCATAGAAAGCTTCAGCAATTTGTCTTGGGCAACCACTACGTCTCGTCGCGACAGACCTTCCACCAGTTTTATTTTGACATGAAGCACAAGAGAACAGCTGATCGGTATAGCTTTTAGATACTCAAACATTCTTCGAATCGTCGGCAAATATGTCGAGGCTGTTGACTGATCCATGGACAACTAAATATCAATAAATCATCTTAACGTCTCACAAAATAAACTACTTATCAATTTCCAGAAGGCGACACGACTTCTGCATGTTACTGGCATCATCTCTGACCATAGCAACGATCTTACCTGAATTTAGCCCATTCTTTTGCAAGCACTGTTCAATAAGCCTGACCCATTCTTCTCCTGTATGCTCTTTTTCCATAGGGATAGAAGCCAATACGTTGTCCATTCGATTAAAGTCGTCGTCCACGGTATGCGTCGTGACACTAAATGACTATACCATAAAAACATAGTGTTTCGAATGAGTGAAAACAGACCTGAGTAGAGCAGGAAATTTGCTTGGCTTTTGCCATCCATCTTTAGTAATCGAAAAGTAGCCGATCCCAATTTGCTGCGCGATATTGTTCTTAATTTGCTGAGCCATAGCAGGAATCACAACTCGACAGAAATTCGATCGTCCGAACACTTACAAAAGAAACTTTTAATGAAACAAATTAGCGAAAATATTTCAGATAGTTTGTACTTGCAAGTCTGGATGTGCCTTTTTCGTCCTAGCTTGAACGTCTTCATCGTCGAAGAAGTACATGGAAGCATTTTGGCGCACTTGAATCCGAACCAATTCCTCATCGACCTTGCGCTGTCTGGCTTCTATCGTTTTCTGTTGATCGAAGAACGACGTAATTTTACGAGCCTGAAATATGAAAAATTGGTGAGAAAAAAATAGAAGATAAGAAAGATAACGTTTACATTGCTTGACACACATTCACCAGCTTGATATTTCTTCAGCTCCTTCTCATGCCCTTTCTTCTTCGGATGATTGATCATATTGCCGGTTGATGAATCCTTTGGCACTGGCAGGAGATTATTGCACTTGAGGCCCTGCGCTTTTTTTGCCATCATCTGTCACCAACGAGAAGTACGTCCAAATCAAAGCAGGAGCCATATTCTAAACAAAGAAAATTATCTAACGATATAAATCAAATTACTCAATGAACAAAAATATAAGCAAGAAAACGGAGAGAAAAGAATTTGCACCCTCTAATTAATGCATAAAAATCTTCATTTTATCTACATCATAAAACGGATTAAACGCCGTTTTTTGTTACCGTTTATCGTTTAATCCACTTAATAAAAATCCGTTTTATCGTTCGTTTAATTTTCTTTTATACCCGTTTAATCGTTTACACGAACGGTCGTTTAAACGAACGCGATCTACCCTAAACTGAAGCCTGAAAATTAGAACAGAAAGAGAAGGGGGTATGGTGAGGGTATTTGCTACTAGCGCCACTACTTTTTATAACTGTTTGTAAAAAAATTTTGAGACCTACAGCTGGAGCGCCATCTCTGTAGTCAATATTAAACAAGTAGACTGACCAAACACTATTATAAATTGGAGAAATATCTATTGTAGTAGAGAAAAAGAGTAATGCATAAATCCAGGGAGGGATCATCCATAAATAGGCTTTACGGCCACCAAAAAGTCTGTCGGCCAATTCGAAGGAATGCATTTCAATGCATCGATTAAGGGCTAGTATAACTACAGACATACTATACAAGCCCCACGCTGCTGAAAATTTAGTTTTTGATTAAAAAACTCAACTGTAATCGAACAATATGACAGTGTGTTAAAAACCTGGTTTTTCTGATTAAAAGATTTTGCTAAATTTTTGAATGCAGCTAAGAAATATCAAGACAAAGAAATTTTTTAGGTTGAAAATTCGTATATTTTTAAGCTTTTAACTTAGACCAAAAAGTAAAAATTTTGGTTTAAAATTTTGGCGCTAGTATAGAATAACCCCCAAATCAGACCATCTAAAAATCGTTGAAACTACCCTTTGGAACAACAAGTTTAGGCTTAGCCCTCAGGCTTAGGGGCAGGCCAGCGTATGGAAGTTGTGACTAATAAGTGTTTTACGCACTTTTTCTGGGGTCTGGAACATATATTTGGGTGCTCTTTACTTAAATTTTAGAAGGCATTTAGAAGGGGGGTGGGGTATTCTATACTAGGTTCAAAATTTTTATTTACAAATTTACTTTTTTTTCTCCAAAGCGCCGGCCCTAATGAGTTGCATATTCAAAAGACTATTTTAAATATCACTACCGTATTACCTCTAAAATAAGTCTCCCCTCTGATACGAGCCTTTTGAAGTTTTGGTTGAGCACTCGAAAATCTCAAGATCGAACTCAATTTTTTGCAATTTTCGGGGATCTTAAAAATATAAGCGCCGGGGCTTCTATTGGGTTGGTACAAAAGTTCGTAAAGTTTTTTTGAATGACCTTTTTAGATTACTCACTGAGGTCATTATTTTAAGGGGACTTGGAGTTGAGTCGAGGACGACGGGGGGACGACATATAAGGCACTTTAGCCAAATCCAACCAAATGAGGCTCAAAATGTTGGTTTAACGAGGGTGTCGGTTTATCGGGGTGTCGGTTTATCGAGATTTGACTGTATCAAAATCAACAATTTTAACGAAAAATTTAAAAAGTAAAGACACCATCTGGAAGAACAGAATTCGGGTTACAAAATGATGTATAATTCTTAAAATAATGACGTTATTAAGTAATCTAAAAACGTTGTTGAAAAAAAACTCTACGAACTTATTTACCAACCCAATATAACAGGAAATACGATATATCGGGACTCGACTCCATAGAAATGTTAACGATACTAACTATGCGTAATATGTCCAATCACTATCAAAAGCATATTATTGTCACAGTAGTTAGCTCCAATTATTGACAGTATACCAGCCACAAAAGCATTCATAAATCCCACATAGTTATCAATTAGTCCAATGGCAAACATGAGTTTGTAGCAAGCATGCTGGAAAAGATTAGGCTGACGCATCACAATCAAAGAAGGAATATAGAGAGTCACAAAAAACACATATTCCATTATATAAATAATGCCAGTCAGCAAACTTTTTTGACCAGGAATAGTCACACCATTGGTGCAATATCGGTCATAATGAGTTGGATAGTTCCAGGAGGGCCAGTCGTGGAAATTGTTTTCAGGTGGCTGTATTTTGTCTGCATCCATTTTCTAAACAAAAACTTGCTTTAAAACCTTAACACTCTCTGCGAACCTGTGGCGACGAGATATTCCGGTATGGCCAATGTTTTAGACCATTATTTTATAAGGTGAAAATTTAAACAAAATTACACGAGGGCCTATCCACCGCGATTCTGCCCCTAAATGACCAAAGAGTATGTATTCTCTAGGCCAAAAATGGCAAAACGCAAGTAACTTTTTTTGGGCAGAAAAAGGGGTCATGTTTATGCCAAGTGATGGTCTGGGACATTGGCCCTACCGGAATATTTAGTCGCCACACGTTCCCGTTTCCCTGTTGATAACTCGTTTTCAAATTGTGGACTGAAACATTTTTTAATATACAGGGTGAATCAAAATTACGTTAACATTTTCAAATTCAATATTTTTGTTCATAATTTAGTTTTTCTTATTTTTTGTTTGGTTGATACGCCTGTTTTTTGCTTGTTTTCTCACTTGATACATGCCGGCCTTATTGTAGACGTTTCCGAGACTTGCCATCCAAAAATTTGGCACGGGCCGCAACGGTCTTGTGCTACACGTTTGCTCACCGATCCAGGTTGAGGACTAGGCAACGCTCACTAGGAAAATATTGCCGAAAAAGACATCTGCCGCGGAAAGTTGTTAGCAGTTCATCTACGGTCACGCATTCGGAAGGAGTGTAGGCTCTTCGCAAAGTAGGATTGAATGATTCATAGACCTAAAAAATAAAATATCTCATCATAGTTTATAATATATAGATAATATAGATGAGAGATGGTTACATTTTTTATCGGTGCCAGTTTGTCTGTTATTTCTGGAAGACGCCGTCGTCTTTCTGCGTCATCAAATCTGAAGCAGTAAAGTCACAGCGATTTCAATCAATTGTATCCAACAATACCTCAAAAATTGCAGTATTTGAAAGAAACAGTCTCGCTGAATTGATTTACGAACGCATTCCCGGCCGACGTTGGTGCTCAATAACATTGCTACTGGCTTGTTCTTGCCACGATACACACCTGAACGGTATAAGACGTTATATGTCAAGATTACAAATACAACTGACCTATTAGATACAGCACTCCAAGAAAACGACGGCCTTTTCCACTCATCTGCAAGAACATGAAAGCCTTCTTTGTTTGTCATCTCGACGATCACCTAAATAGATAGATTCAACAACTTCTGACAGTGACAATCATCACACCTGCACTAATTCTGAAGTCAAAAACAAATCTACAGGGCTTTTGATGGAGTCCACTCGATGAATTGCATAGGCTGTTACTCCCTCTTTCAGCTTCAAGATATTTTCCGTTGACAGTCTTCCACGATTTTCAAAAGGCCGAGATTTCCAAACTTCTTTTCCGTTCTTAGAGACATACTGAAAAGCCGCTTCGGTTGCTTCATCACCGCTAAGAGATTTGCTACCATTAGATGAGAAGCCGCTGAGCGAGTCGATTTCTCCTTCATCCGATGATGGCGCATAACTGCTAGGAACTTCTTCGTTGCTTGAGCCGCTTGACATCTTCCTAAACCGGAAATATATAAAAAGAGGAAAAAGAAATAATAAGAACAATGAAAAAAGTACAAAAATAACTTGTTCACATTACGAATGTAGCAGTTTTTCCATAAATTTATGTAATAATACATTTGGGTCATATTGACTCCAGCCGTATAAGGTGCTGTTTTTCATACACCAACAAAAATAAATTGCAAAATCTTCAGAAATGTAGTCAAAATGTGGCTAACAAAGAGACAAACAAAGTCACAAAAAATCAGCCTTTCAAAATGCGTGAAATAAAATTTGGCGCCCTTTTGAAAAGTGTCCTGGGGTCACATTGACCCCACCGTAGTCCTAGGGTTAAATATCGATTTTGAAATGACGACGAAAACTAGATCATTTTGTCGCAGCAAATCCAAGATTAGTAATTAACTTTTTTTGTGCTAACAAATAATAATTACATGTATAAACCTGTTTACACGAGCTAAAACATGTTTATAATAACGGCAATAATAATAATTTAAATTAATTTAAAAACACCGACTTTATAATTTTTGTCATAAAAAAAACATTATTCAGCAAATTAAAAAAATGAACAAGATCTTTTTCTAATAAAATTTAATCTCTGGCTCGTTACAAGACTTAATAAAAATTACTAATTCATGTAAATAATATAATTAGCTACCATTCACATGATTCTCGATTTGGTATGTAGTAACTGCTACCCATTTGGTGTTTAACTTGAAAACGAAACTAATTCACTAATTCAGTAAGGGCAAAAGAAAATTTTTTTACAAACCCATGTATCACGAATATTTGCGCAAACCAAATAGGACACAAATCGAACATTCCGTCTGTCATCAAAAGAGTGCACTGTGCAGCTGTTCCGTATTCGTCATTAGATGAAAAAACTACCACTCTGCTTCGTTTTCATCAGCCAACAAAAGCAATCTACAAACAAAAGGAATAATCACAGGATATAATTGAACAGAAATGTACCAACCTCTCTATACTCTCCCCTCATAAAAGCACGATTGGTGTTTCGGTAAATCTTCGGCGGCTTGAAGGGATTCCTAACATTGGCCAAGACCATCTTCCTGCGGCTTTACTGACTGCGGACGCGCTGCACCGATGGAAAAATAATTGCAAACGTGGAATAAGAGAGTGGATTACCTAAGTCAGCACAGATCCATAAGAAATTCGGTTTATAGATCGGTAACAAGCTCGGTCAGGGCTATCTTTTGGTATATAAGGTTTTTTAATAGGGCAAAGGGTGGTCGTACCTTTCCCGTGCTGGTAAAATCGCTTTATGAAAAAGTTTTGATTTTCATGTTGAGACGGTGAAGCAAGAACTTTTTTTAACGACATTCTCTGATTACAGTATTAATAAAGTATAACATGAAAAATATATTAATTAATTACAAAGATTAAGTCTTCAAATCTAACTTTTATAATAAAAATTTTGAGCTTTTAGAAATGAAATTGTGGGGGTCTATGCATAACCATATTTCTTCTTATAGGAGCACCCGCTCTGATAAGCGCACCCACTCCACCCACACCCCCCACGAATTTTTTTCATATAGGTTTTTCTTGCTTTTCTTAATTCCCGCTACTTCTACCGATTCTACTCTTTTGATTTTGGATTTCCCGTAAAAAATTCCAAAATGACTCTAATAAGCACACCCCCTAGAGGAAGTTGCTGACTGGAAGGTTTGAAAAATAAGCGCACCGGTGCTCCTATAAGAGAAAATACGGTATTTCAACAGCTCAATCAATAACAACTTAATCGGTAAAAAAATGTGACCCAAACAGGATGATGAAACTAAAGCAGGAACTAGAGCAGAAGAAAAATTTCAAAAAAGCGCCTGAGCATAAACTAAAAAGTCAGTGGTAGGTGAGAGCTATGCATAATTGAAAAGTGTAGACAAATGACACAAGAGTCTACTTTTTTCATATTATTACATTATACTATATATTAAATTATCATATTATTTATTTTTTTATTTTCTAGGGCAAAATTACACTTTACCGGGTATGCTCAAAATTAGGGCTCAATCATCTTAAACGCATTTTTAAGACTTGAAAACGATGAAAACATGTTTTCAAGTATCAGTATCATGGTTATTTAGTCGAAAAAAAATTCTTTTTTAAATTGGCGCCAAAAAATTTTTAAGGAATAAGGGCTGTGTTGGGAGGGGAAGGGAATAAAAAGGGACACTTAATTTTTTTGACACTTGACTGTATGTATTTTTGATGAACTGAATTAACAATTGTAATTTGTATCAACCCTTTTAAAACTTAACTTTTGTGAGCTAATCATATGTTATTTAGTCTAACTTACGTTTTAGTTTACATAAATTTCTTTTGCAAAAATAGAAAACAGCAATTAAAAAAAATTCACACTATTAAAAAAGGAAGATGTTGAACATAGTTTTGAGTACTGAGGCCTACCGCATATAGAAACTCTGGTTTGCATACTATTTTTATGCATCCAGAGTCACTTTCGAGTGATTTGTGTCTAAGGTATGTGGGTGTGCGCATCTCAACCCCAAACCCTCTTCATGCATCCAGAGTCACTTTCGAGTGATTTGTGTCTAAGGTATGTGGGTGTGCGCATCTCAACCCCAAACCCTCTTCATGCATCCAGAGTCACTTTCAGTGATTTGTGTCTAAGGTATGTGGGTGTGCGCATCTCAACTCCAAACCCTCTTCATGCATCCAGAGTCACTTTCGAGTGATTTGTGTCTAAGGTATGTGGGTGTGCGCATCTCAACCCCAAACCCCTTCATGCATCAGAGTCACTTTCGAGTGATTTGTGTCTAAGGTATGTGGGTGTGCGCATCTCAACCCCAAACCCCCTTCATGCATCCAGAGTCACTTTCAGTGATTTGTGTCTAAGGTATGTGGGTGTGCATCTCAACCCCAAACCCCTTCATGCATCCAGAGTCACTTTCAGTGATTTGTGTCTAAGGTATGTGGGTGTGCGCATCTCAACCCCAAACCCCTTCATGCATCAGAGTCACTTTCGAGTGATTTGTGTCTAAGGTATGTGGTGTGTGCATCTCAACCCCAAACCCCTTCATGCATCCAGAGTCACTTTCAGTGATTTGTGTCTAAGGTATGTGGGTGTGCGCATCTCAACCCCAAACCCCTTCATGCATCCAGAGTCACTTTCGAGTGATTTGTGTCTAAGGTATGTGGGTGTGCATCTCAACCCCAAACCCCTTCATGCATCCAGAGTCACTTTCGAGTGATTTGTGTCTAAGGTATGTGGGTGTGCATCTCAACCCCAAACCCCTTCATGCATCCAGAGTCACTTTCGAGTGATTTGTGTCTAAGGTATGTGGGTGTGCGCATCTCAACCCCAAACCCCTTCATGCATCCAGAGTCACTTTCGAGTGATTTGTGTCTAAGGTATGTGGGTGTGCGCATCTCAACCCCAAACCCCTTCATGCATCCAGAGTCACTTTCGAGTGATTTGTGTCTAAGGTATGTGGGTGTGCGCATCTCAACTCCAAACCCCCAAGCCCCCTGCGCCCTCGAAGAAGAGCACGCTGCGGCCGCTTCGGAGCGGCGCAGGGGGCTTGAAGTTGAGATGCGCACTCACTTACCATAGACATGATTCCGAGAAGTACTCTTGATCATAAAATGCATATTGAGTCTCTTTTTGCCACAGTCCAAGTTGAAAAACATGGTAAAACAGTCAAAATATATATATAATTAATGCTGATACGTTTGGCCATAAAATCGGCCCCTTTTTTCCTTTCCCTCCCAATACAGCTCTTATTCCCTTTTAAAATTCAAAAGGCGCCAATTTGAATTATGAACTTTAGACTGAAAAAAATTTTGAAAAAATTCAAAAATTTTTCGTTGCCCTTTATGCGTGATTTTGATGAAATTTTATGTTTGTTTGAATAAAATAATGTGCGTAGTTGTTTGTAATTTCTGTCCGATTTCTCACCGCCAACCGGAAAGTTTTCCGGAAAACTTTCCGGCTTTCTTTCCAAATCATTTCTGTCGGGACTAGTAAGCAACCCTGATTTGACCCTATTTGGATAAACCACACACCAAATCAACTTTTTTTTTTAAATTCAAACTCACCCTATATTGACTTGAAATCATCCTAAAACAGGGTTCAGATCATAGTGACATCCTTTTTTTTCTCGAGAATCGGACGGCGTCTAGTCTGCCGTCTGAAAATTTTTTACCGGCCGTCCGTCGGTCGTCCTGTTATTAAAAATATGGACGGCCGGCCGTCCACCGGCCCGCTGGCCATCTGCCGTTCTATGGCATGATTAAGACAAAAAATATATTTTTTTGTGTGTATCTTACCGAGTGGTCCAAAAGTTTCCGGACAAACTTTGAGCCAATTTTTGGCAAAAAATTTGCTTTCTTGAAAAATGCTAAATACTCAAGGTTGTAGCTCTGTCCTTCCTCTTTCAAGATTTTTGATCAAGTAGGCCTGCCAGTGCGTTCAAATTTTGTCCCAACAATTGAAAAAATTTTCCTGATCATTGAGCTTCTGTAGAAATTTCTAAACTTGGTTTCTAACAAAACTATACCTAAAATTGAATTCTAAGCCTTGTTTTGTTAGAAACCAAGTTGAAAAATCCATACAGAAATTCAATGATTAGAAAAAAAAATTGAATTGGTGGGCGCCACCTCTTATTAGCGTGGGCATGCCGCTCTCTCTCTTGCTTTTCTTCTACAAGATACGATTCCGAGGTAACAAAAGTATTAGCTTTATTTAAGAAAATACGACTAGTTTTTGTAATTTTTATCAAAAATTTAAAAAATGAAGAAATTTGAAATTTGGAATGTTCAGTTGGCTCTAACAAAACTTCTTTTAAATAAAAATTTCAACCAAATGAAAGAGGAGAACGTGAAGAGAAAAAAAGAGGAAGCGCTCAGTCAAATGTTAAACAAAGAATTTTGTGAGAAAATGTATTAACGAAAGAGATGTTTGAATTGGGAAAGCTGCAAGGATTAAAATACACACATAAAAAATTTCTTTTTTATTCTGGATCTGCTCGAGCCGCGCTGGACAGGAGAGGAAAGAGATACCACCGGGTGCGCCAGAAGTTCCCGGACAACTTTCAGATTTAATTGTAAAAGAAAAAAATGTTGAAATAAAAATATTATTAATATACAGTTTTGTAGCCCTGAATCTCCTCTTTCGAATGGTATATCAAACATTTATTTCACTCAATAAAATGACCACCATTGGCATCAATACATAACTTGAGTCTTTTTGGAAAATTGTCAATGGCATTCTGGATCATCTTCTGTGGAATCGCTGCCCATTCTTTGACGAGGGAAGCTTTCAAAGCTGCGATTGTTTTGACCGTGATGGACTACAAAATCTCATTCAGTCAGTTGATAGCTTGTAAGAAAGCTGAGATCCTGGGCTACACGCTGGTCAAAAAAAATTGAAAAGTAATAAGAAAACGCTTGGAAACAAAAGCTTTTTCAAATTTCCGGCAGGAAAAGTGCATTTCAGGGTCGTAAAGTGTAACAACCAATACAAATTCCAGATAATTTTGTTAAAAAATTAGAGAATGGCTGATTATTCTAGCCCGATTTTTTGTAAAAGTCAATCTTCGACCCCATGGGTGACAGATTTGATGAAATTTCAAATTTTTGATTTCTAACATTATAAACCAGAAGGAAGTCTAAATCCAAAAGTCAAAACAAAATTTTAAAATAAAATGGCTTAAAAACAGTTAATAACAGAACTAAAAATCTCAGAATTATCGCTATAAATTTTAAGACTAAACCCATAGTTAATATATAAGTATATATGTTGAGTTTTATTTTTGTTTTTGGATTTTTTCTTTTTCTGCCAGTTCATTGGTTTATTTTAAAAAAAGCTCTTTTTTCAAAATAACACATCTAATTTGTAGTTTTTTTTTAATTTAGTTCAAAACAACAACGAACATTTTATTATAAAAATCATATTTTTGTTCTACTTACAACGTTTTACTTACACATAGTGCAATAAGAATTAGAACTAGAAATTTATTATTATGTAAGAGATATATATTTAGAATCATATATAATTATATATTATATATTTATATATTGGGTTGGTGCATAATTAACGTCAGTTTTTTTGTTGTGTTTTTTAGTGAACATCTGACATTTTAATTCATTCTGTTTTTGCTCACACATATTAAATAAATTTTTGGGAAGCTGTTATTGATGTAGAGGGTGAATATAGAGGGTGCTCCAGAATAATATTCAGAAATGTTATAGGCGGACTTGTATTTGGGTTGTTGTTGTTGAATAGTGTGCAAATAAAAAAACCGACGTTAATTATGCACCAACCCAATATAAGAGAACGCGAATACCGTATTTCCTCTAATAGAGCCCCCATCCTCTAAGGACCCACCTCTAATAGAGCCCCCCCCTCTAATCCCCCTCTAATAGAGCCCCCTCTAATGAGAGCCCCTCTAATAGAGCTCCCACCCTCTAATGAGGCCCCTCTAATATCTCCTCTAATGAGCCCCCCTCTAATAGAGCCCCCACCCTTAATAGAGCCTCTAATGAGTCTAATAGAGCCCCCACTCTAATGCCCCCTCTAATAGAGCCCCCACCTCAATAGAGCCCCCTCTAATGAGCCCCCTCTAATGAGCCCCTCTAATGAGCCCCCTCTAATAGGGGCCCCCCTCTAATAGAGCCCCCACCCTCTAATAGCCCCCCTCTAATAGGGCCCCCTAAATTTGAGGACCTATATCTCAGCCCGGTCAATTTTTGCAAAGCTGTTTACGTTATCTTAACTCCACGAGCTCTACCGATTGCACTTTTCAATTTTAGTTGAGCACCCAAAATCTCGAGATCGAATTCCAAATTTTCCGATTTTCGGGCATCCAAAAAATAAAGCCCCCGCTTTATTAGAGGAAATATCTCGATGATATACCAGCGAGTTGATGTTATAGATTTGAAAAAATACTCTCTAGTATATTTCATAATCTAAAGTAAGTATAAACTAACTCAAAACCTAGATTCTACACTAATCGGCTTGTCCTCGCCTACCTTTTCCAGATGTAATTGAATTTAAAAAACTAGACACAACAAAGCTTTAACAGCATTAAGCGCTTAAGTAAACTCTGAGAGCATTCTATAATTGAGTGAAATTTAATGAAAAATACAAAGAAAGGCTGAGCTGTCAACTCACGTATACTGTTTTGTTAATAATAAACTTTCGTCCAATAAATACTTCACTAAATTTACAAAAAAATAGCCCAGACGATTCTGTAACTTCTAGCAATTTTAAATATTTTTCAAGAAACTTACTTAATTCACAGAGCACTAAATCTATTACTATATAGTATTTGACACTAGGGACAGCAGGCGCCTATATCGTATTTTGAAATTCAAATATAAATCCACTTTTCACTTTGAAAGGGCAAAATCTCAATTTTTTCACAGCAATCTTAAAATCTGATTGCGAAAGGTCCTCCGCCATTGAAAGAGCTTTCGAATGAGTATGAACATGCAAATAAAATTATTACACTAAAAAAATTTTTTCCTTGTGACCAAATGGGCACTCATAAGATTAACCCTGAAAACCACCACTTTTCACTTTCAAGGGGCAAAATCTCAATTTTTTTCACAGCAATCTTCAAATCTAATTGCGAAAGGGCGTCCGCCATTGAAAGAGCTTTCGAATGAGTATGAACATGCAAATAAAAATATTACACTGAAAAAAGTTTTCCTTGTGACTAAATGGGCACTCATAAGCATAGTGACCGCGATAATCGAAAATTGGACGGCGTCCCGTCCGCCGTCTTGACGTTTTTCGCCGGCCGTCCGACCGGCCGTCCTTAGATTTTTGCGTTCGGCCGGCCGGCCAACTGGCCGTCCTTCAAAAAAAATTTTCGCCGGCCTTCGGCCGGCCGTCAATATTTCGCCGTCTGAAATTTAGCCGTCCGTCTACCGTCGTCAATAAATTTTTTCACCGTCTTCGACCGGCTGTTCTTCTGCAGTGTGCAATATTATTCTGGATTACTTATCAGTGGTTACACATTTATTATTGACGTTGAAAAGTTTTGGAAGTTTCAAAATTGTTATTGCGATATACTACTTATCACCTTGCAGTCAATTTTTCCCCCACCGTCCGATCTGCCGGCCGTCCTATTTTTTTCACCGAGCCGTCCACCGTCCGTCAAATGACTTTTACACGAAAAGCCGTCCGACTAAATGTCACTCAAAGAATAACCCGGTCGTCCGCCGGCCGTCCTTTCAAAAAATTTCGCATGCCTGCGGCAATCTTCTAATCTGATTGCGAAAGGTTCTCCGTCCATTGTCTCTTTCGGCGCCGTCGGACGGAGACGGGGACGGGACGGGCCCGGAGGACGGCGCGGTCACTATGCTCATAAGATTAACCCTGAAAACCACCACTTTTCACTTTCAAGGGGCAAAATCTCAATTTTTTCACAACATTCTTCAAATCTAATTGCGAAAGGTTCTCCGCCATTGAAAGAGCTTTCGAATGAGTATAAACATGCAAATAAAAATATTTCACTAAAAAAATTTTTTCCTTGTGACCAAACATGTACTCAAATTGGCGACAGACGTTCCCCGTCCCAAATACTATATAGATATGTGGGGGTGGGTAGGTCGAATTTTTTCAAATTTTTAAAATATTTAACCATAAACACACATGTAATTTGTTTTTGATACTTGATTTATTCTTTGAAATATTTAACAGTGATTCGGCGACGGATTTTTAGATAAGATGGTCAAAGGCAGCATGCAGTTGAAAGTGCAATGTGAACGGTTCATAGTCACTTCTACCTAAATAATAAATTTTTAGTACAAATTATTGGGTCTTATTTTTTTAAGCCCCTAAAAATCTTGAAATTGTCAATCAAAAATGGCGTTAACTCTGAAATTTTAGTCAAAATATAGAGGGGAAGGGGTCTTTTATTAGAGGAAATACGGTTAATGTCAAAAACACAATCTTCTTTTGGTCTCTTCTGTGGTTTGGGCCGGAACCACATAGACCTCAACGTAGGCAAGAGCCCAAACACCTCAGGTTGGAACAAGTGAAGCCATTGAAAACCAGGAAGACCAGTATATGAAAAAGAATCGCAGCTCTCAAAAGTTTCAAAAAATGTTTATTTGCACTAGGTACTCTCGATCATAAAATGCATATGTAGTTTCTTTTTGCTCAGCTCCAGTGACCAAAACGTGGTAGAATACCAAATTTGAATCTTTTTGAGGGTAAGGCTCAAACCACTGTACTTAAGGGTATTCTACCACCTAGGTAGGGCACTCCTTCGGAATGCTCATCCCCTACTTTTTTCGATTTTTTTCGAAAATTTTTTTGAATTTCGTTACTTGAAAAACCACAAATCTAAAACCAGGGGATTATATTTTGTTGTGTTTTCGATGTTTTGTTGAGGCCGCGCAAAGTCCCCATTTGAAATTTTGCCCTATAAGTGTAAAATAAGAATTTAGAAAAAAAAAGAGTTCATGCGTGTACAATAGACCCAAAAAAGAAGTTTTAAAATTTCTTTTGCCATCCCGGGGACATGAATTTGAGTGTAATTTTACCAATCTTTCGGAGTTCAAAATAATTTATTCGGTCTCCTCTCAATTTCCTGGTTTTAGATTTATGGTTTTTTAAAGGACCCTGTCTCTTCCTTATCATGGCAATTTCAAATGTTTGAATGCGCGCGGGACCACATAGATTTTGTCAATAATGTTTTCGAAATAATTTTTTTGTTTTCATTTGAATTTTAAACGCTATATTGTGATTGATATACCGTATTTCCTCTAATAGAGCCCCCTAATAGAGCCCCCTAACTTTGAGGACCTATATCTCAGCCCAGAGTCAATTTTTTGCAAAGCTGTTTTACGCGTTTTCTTAACTCCCACGAGCTCTACCGACTGCACTTTTCAGATTTTAGTTGAGCACCCAAAAATCTCGAGATCGAATTCCAAATTTTCCGATTTTCGGGCATCAAAAAAAATAAAGCCCCCGGGGGCTCTATTAGAGGAAATACGGTAAGTCTCATTACGACAGTTACAAATGTGGAGCAGTGAAAGTCGCATTACTTGTCCGATCTGGCATTGTCAAGAAACGTTGGGCTCGACTAGTCAATGGTTCTAAGTTTTGAACAAATTTACAAATTTATTTTCTAAACAGTAAAAGCAATCAAAAAACAATTTGAAAATATTTTTGACAAAATGCGTGTGGTCCCGCGCGCATTCGAACCTTTGAAATTCCCATGATAAGGAAGAGACAGGGTCCTTTAAATAACTAAAAAATTTTCGAAAAAAATCGAAAAAAGTAGGGGATGAGCATTCCGAAGGAGTTCCCTTTTGGTCACTAGGGCCAGGCAAAATGAGCCTCTTAATACATTTTCGATCAAGAATCTTGCTCGGAATCATGTCTAATCAAGCCCACTGCGCCGGGGGCACAGGGGTCTATTGAGATGCGCACACCCAGATACTCTAGACACAAATCACTCAAAAGTGACTCTGTATGCTTGAAAAAAGCATTCATACCAGAGTTTCTATATGTGGTAGGCCTCAGTATTGAAAACTATGTTCAAAACCTCATGCTTTTTAACACAAAAAGTGCAAATTCTGGGACAATTTTATTAGAAAAAAATTGCGGAAAAAATTAGCTTGCGGGTCCAAGGCAAAATTTTTTTGCGTGAAAATGGTTAAAAAGTGCAAATAAATATTTTTTGAGACTTTTGAGAGAAAAAAAATCGAAAAAAATCAACAGGGAGACCGAGGCATCTTTTTTTCTAAAGATCTGGATGCATATAAAGCCAAATTTTCTCAGAAATCCGAATTCATTAACAAAATTTTGAAAAACTCTCAGCTGTCTGGTTTTGGCCGCTTTGCAGAATTTGGGCGAAAAATCTCCTGTGTGCAATAAATAGTCATATTTCAGCAGTCAAGCATCTTTTTGAAATTCTGTTAATGGATTACTGGGACGGCTGAGAATAAAAAAAAATTTGTTACAAATTTCAATTATTTCATTCAGTTTCGATAGCGCGGGCAGAAAAAAAGCCAACAGCGGGTAGAAAAAATTCTTGTGCTTGAATTTTAAAAACTAATATTCTACCTGAACATAATACTTGACACTAAATAATTTGCAGTCGTTCAGAGTGGGAATCAGTGAATTGGAATCAACTGTAGGAACAAACTTTTTGAAAAAGTATGTCTTTTTGCAGTTACTAACCACATCTGAACACTCAGTTGAACGTTCCAAAACTGTTGTTTGAACTGGAATGTTGGGATAGAAACAGTGTTGAGGCTTGAATTTGGTAGCTTTCAAGAAAGTGTACTCCATCTTGGTGACATTATAGGAAGACTGGTTGTTTATGTGAACTGTAACGTGAAAGTCTTCATCTGGCACAGCAACGCTTTTGGTAAGATGCACCTGAGATGCAAAATTATACGTTAGGATTGAAATTCAGATTTCGTAGCACTGTTAGAGCCTCAGCCGTCTTTGCGAAAAATATTGGGTTGATTCATAATTAATGCGGATTTTTGTTGCCTTATGATTCTTTTGATCTATTTCTTCTTTAAATTTGCTTTTTTGTTTTAAAGTATGCCCTCGCTTTTAGTTAAGAAGAATGAGCGTCGAAAACCACCTTCACATTTGCCATATCATGCTCTACCACTTCGAGAAAGGATGGAGGGCAGCACAGTCTTTTCGCGATATTGTCGAACTCTTTGGCGAAGAGGCTGTCAGTCAAAGTCAGGTGGAAAGATTTGAGAGCTTGATCATTAAAGTCAGATGGGCGACCTCTTCCTTTCATCTTGCAAGCTTATGTCACGGATTTGAAACGCTTGAAATCTTTCCACCTGACTTTGACTGATCGCCTCTTCGCCAAAGAGTTCGACAATATCGCGAAAAGATGCGCTGCCCTCCATCCCTGAAGTGGTAGAGCATGATATGGCGAATGTGAGGTTGTTTTCGACGCGCATTCTTCTTAACTAAAAGCGAGGTCATACAAAACAAAAAGCAAATTTAAGAAGAAATAGATCAAAATCATAAGGCAACAAATCCGCATTGTATGAATCAACCCAATAGTATTTTAAAATAGGCTTAAAGGGGCATACCAGCGCGTTACACTGCAAAAAAGGGGGGTACAGAAATTTCTTTCTCTCATGACTGTTTCCTATAAGCGTTCTACCTGATCTGACGAAAGTTTTCTGCCTACTTTTTAAAAGTAGGATAAGGGCATAAATATCAGATCTGACATTAAACGAGTGAAAACAAGGACAATTTTTGAAAAATTACTGGTTTCAGCCTTAATTTGCAATGTAACGCGCTGGTATGCTCCTTTAAGTTATTTTCCGTCTCCAAATTAATAATTTCTGGAACCAAAAAACTATTTTAGCACTAAATTTCACTTTTTGAAAGACTTAGACTTCAAAGCCATTTTTCTCAGTTTTTGTAATCCTTTTTTATGATTAGGGTTGTAGAGTCGAGTAAAACTCGCAAAAACTCGAATAATTTTTCCAAAACTCAAAAAATTGTCGATTCAAAAAATTTTAGCTTCATTCGAGTAATTAAAAGTCTTTAGAAAAATATCTTTTTACAAGGCTAAAATTCGGTATACACACTACCAACCACCCCCTCACAACCCCCAGTTAAGCTTGGTCCCACACGTAGATTTTTTAAATTTTTTTTCGAATTTTCGAAGAGTGTTTTATAATATTAAAGTTGAAAAAAAAAAGCTGAAAAAAAATTAAAAAAAAATTAAAAACTTAAATTGGGGGGAACAAGGTAAACTAAAGGGTGTATACCAAACTTGACTATGGATGTACAGTCAAGTCTCGATAAAGTGACACTCTTGATAAAAAGAATTAACAAAGAATTTTTAAACTTTTGTCTTGCAACGTAATTATCTGTTCAGAAAAAATAAAAAGATGTGTTTTCTTTTATCGTCCTTGCTGCCGTCTTGTTGTCAGCTTGTTATTGTTCCTATTGTCATTTTTATCGTCTTTGTTGTTTTCTCTAGGATTCTCTCCGAACTTAATCTTTCCGAATCTTTTCAAAATCATTGAAGGTGTCTTAGGAACTAAAGAAGAGGAACTCGACAAAGACAGTGTCAGCGAAGCAATAGACGTCGAAGACATCGAAGTGGAGAAGCCGCTGATCAACCTTCTTGAACCGCAGCGTGCCTTCGCGATTGCCCGTCAGTATGTCGAAGAGAACTCCGAAGATCCTGCAGTGCTCCGTCTCATCGATGCTTAGACGACTTCTTCAATGAAGAGCGCCGTAAGAAACAGAAGCAGCCGAAAATTACAAATTATTTCTCGTCGAACTGTTGATATTTGTTTGTTGAAGTAGTGTATAATGTTTATGCTTGTATGAAGTACTTTTCTCTGAGCATAGTGAGTAGAGTCTCGATATAGTGACTGTTTTTTTAGCTTTGATTATAAAGTCTTGATATAGTGACACCCTCTATACAGTGACACCTAGCGCCTGTCCCGAGGGTTGTCATTATACCGACACTTGACTGTATACCGAAACTGCTTATTTTAATTTACCATTTACATTATCTGCTGACCAAATTTTTCAACTTTATAGTTTTTATTTAATTTTTGGATTATACCATCATTTTACCAGGAAATTGTAATCACTTCGCGTTAAAGTCACAAGTGAAAATTTACTACTCGACTCAAAAATTTCGAGTACTCGACAACAACCCTATTTATGATAAAAAAAAATTTTTTTGTCCTTTTTATATAAGTAGGATTCCTATTTTTAAAAACTTAAAAATTGTTGTTAAAAGGAAAGCTAAATTGCAACTTACATCCAAAGTAACAGGTCCCTTTCGAAAGAAGAACCAAAATGTGTTCATGTATTTTTTGGCAACTGCTCGAATAGTTTCACTTCGGCCACTAGTCAACTGAATGCCTGTAGGAGCCACTTGAAAGGAAGTGGTGCAAGTATAACTTGGCGATAAGTACCAAGGTCTAACAATTTCGGCAGCCACCCAATACTCGATCTTGCAGCAATTAGCTGAAAATTAACTTCGTTTTCTTCACTTTTTATTTAATATACATAAATATTGGGTTGTAACATAAGTCATGGCGGTTTTTTAGTAATGAATTTTATTTGCTAATTACCACACACATGCGATATACTTTACATACCAATGGAAAGCTCATTCTTTGCTCTACAAGATCTTTGTTATTGTTTTTGTGGAATGATCAATTCTCGGTAATTTGTAGGCATAAACGATGGAGTGTCAAGTGGACAAGGATTTGCATTTTCGACATCACTTGCTTTTCGCTTTCAATCGTGGCGCGAAGGCTACAGAAGCAGCCCAATAAGTTTGCTTTTGAACTTGAGAAACCAGTTTTGAGCCGTTCTTTCTGGCATAGCATCTTCTCCGTAAACCGCACAAAGGTTCAAGTCGGTTATCAGGACCACCTTTTTGGACTAACTGTTTTTCTCTTATTTTGCTCATTGAAATCTAGTTATTGTCTTGACACTGCATAAAAGCAAAAAGAACACAGTTAAACCCGTTTTTAAATTATTTTGTTCTTCAATACTTTTGTCTGTTTTTGAGTTTACTGATGATCTCTGCTATATATTATTGTGACTAGTATTGTGCGAGAATATGTTTTGTATGTATATCAAAAAAATAAATTTATATGCCAGTTTTGTGTTTTCGGAGCAGTTTTTTATGCTCATACATAAGCCAAAAATAAAGAAAAATTAATAAAGTAAGGTTGTCCCGATAACCGACTAGAACCAGCACAAATTTCCCTAGCTGCTTCTGTAGCCTTATCGCAAAGATTGAAAGCGAAAAGCAAGTGATGTCGAAAATGCAAATCCTTGTCCACTTGACACTCCATCGTTTATGCCTACAAATTACCGAGAATTGATCATTCCACAAAAACAATAACAAAGATCTTGTAGAGCAAAGAATGAGCTTTCCATTGGTATGTAAAGTATATCGCATGTGTGTGGTAATTAGCAAATAAAATTTATTACTAAAAAACCGCCATGACTTATGTTACAACCCAATATATAAATTTATATAAAAACAGTGCCACTGAAATATTTTCAAGCATTACCCTATAGGGTAAAAAATTATACTCAAATACACAACAGACAAAAAGTGCAAAACTACAGATTTTTCTGTACAATTTTTATACCAAAATGTAGCCTGTGAATTCAGGTACCAGAAAAGTCAGAACAATTTTCGTAAAGTCAGAATTTTTAAAACTAGAGACCATTTAAAGCAAACAAGTGGCATTTTTCCGAGTAAAATAGGGTACTTTGTGTTTTCTATCTAAATTTTGCATAAAACATACTAAATTTGCATTTTTTGCATGCTTCTTCCGTACCAAAATGTAGTAAATTTCTTTCTCTACAAGGTGTCCGGTTTTTCTTTACCATTACTGGACAAAAAACACCGCAAAAATTCAAATCAAGTCAAACAGGCACTATTGCTGTTTAGACCCCCAAAAGGTCAAAAAATAAATCACGATTTTTTTTTATAATTTTTTTCCGGGATTTTGAATATTTGTTAAATAAAATTTTATTTGTTGCAAGTTCTTCGTCGATCCTGTTACTGGATGCTGAACTAATTCGATAGAAAGCACATGGCAAAAATTCAAACATTGTCATAAGAAACATTATGGTATCGCCAGAACTTTATTATCATCTTGTGTCGAACAGTTTTGCTGGCGAAACAAATATGGTGGTAATGACGTTATGTACTATTTGTGGTCTCAAGTAGCGTCAGAGTATGTTTGTACTTGATTTGTACCTGATATAATAAATGATTATTTGATATATGGACATATTAAAGCAAAAAAAACTTGGAAAAAGTCACAAAAAAAGTTGACCTTTCGGGGTCTAAACAGCAATTGTGCCGTCAAACAAATATAAAAAATATCTGGAACTTTTCACCAAAATCTCTTGTGCTTTTCAATTTTTTCATGTTTTATGGTCGAGTGATAGCTTATTTGAAAGCTCTGACAATGGCCAACTCTCTGAGTATAAATATTGTAGACGGAGAAATAATACCAGTTATGTTTGACAGAGGAATATAAAAAAATATGAAAGTGATCATTTTTGAAATTTATGAATTTCACGTTCTTTTTCTCTAGTGTACTAAAATGAGAGTTTTGAACGGACGTGCCTAGTCAGTATCTCGCAGGACAGTATCCCAAATCCCCCTCGAAAATTTTTTTGTACTTTTAAATAAAAGTACTCATTTTTAGCTGAAAATTTTTATTTTGAGGCATTCCACTAGACGAAAATTCCGCAGCAATCCTAATTATAAAGCAGAATTTGAAGAAAATACTTAGTCGCTGAGATATGACCTAAAGTTGGAGTGTCAATATTTTAAAAAATGACCATTTAACTTTACTCAAACTTAAGTTCATATCTCAGCGAGTAAGTATTTTTTCCAAATCCTACTTTACTTTCGGATTTTTTGCCTACTGCAGTGCCTCAAAATAAAAATTTTCAGCTAAAAATGGGTACTTTTATTTAAAAGTGCTTTTTATTTAAAAGTTTTCGAGGAAGTGACTGGGCTTTACGATCTCGCAGATAACAACTAGATATTAAAAGTAGTCGCCCAGTCAATTAAAAACAATTCTTACAAATGCCCTTATTCAAGTCGACAGTCAACAACCCCTACAACCCAACCCCTACAGTCAACCCTCTATTTAACGGTCCCTGCATTGGCTCAATTTGGCTCAAAGTCTGAAAAATATATGTAATATCTACCGTATTTTCTCAATGCCCCCTGAAAAATCGTGTTTTGGCGTGTTTTATCCACTTTTTGACCATTTATCTCAGAACCACCCATTTTGTAGCTCATCTTTCTAGCTAAAATGGGTGAATTTGTCTGAAAAGTGTCAAAAAGTGAGCTCTCAAAATTAAATTTGGCGGTGTAAAGAAATTTTGAAAATTAATTTTGGCGGTGTAAAAGAATCATTTGGGACAGACACTAGAGGGCCAAGGGTACGCTTACTTATATTTTCAGATTTGATGCTAAATCGAGCCCACGGATAGGGCCGTTAAATTGAGTGTTGACTGTATTATCACTTTAACATCTATAGAATGACAAAAACTTGCCTTCAAAGCTGGGAAGGCAATCAATGGGCAGAGTAAACTTGATTGGAAATTCATAAGATCCAGCATGAAGACAGGATCCCTTCCAAAACAACAGTTTTTTGTTCAGAAACTTGTAGCTATTTTTGTGCAAAACCATTTGTGGCTGGATAAAGTAGCTTAAAAGGTAGTCAACAATTACCAAAACTGTCATATTAAATTTAAAAAACTGACTCTTGCTCAACAACATACTCAGCTCCTTCGCTTCCATAGATATGCAGCACGACTTTTTTAGCTTTCAAAGATTCGTTGAGCATCAGAATACAACGACCTTCGACCACTTGGCCTGGCTCATACTTGCTGGCCTGCTCAGGCAGCGGATTTAGCTCAACGCGAAATGGAATCATAATGTTTGGTTTAAAGGTAAAACAATAAGGTAAAACAACAATAATTTTTTGAACGGATTAGTGTAAGTCAACAACCGGAAGATGTACGAGCTTTTATCAAATGATAAGATTCTGCGACCCTAGTAGCAAATACCCATCCCCCTTCGAACAACTTTTCTTTTTTAAAACTCAAGTAAAAAATTCCCAAATATTAACCCCAGACCCCCAAAAAGGTGCTTAAGACATTTCTCACTCCCAGCTAAAATACGCTATTCTACCCCTGGGCTTGGGGCTTAAGCTTGGGTGGCCAAATTATTGGGGAGGGGGAAGGTTATTCGCAAATAATAAGTTGAGCCATAAGCACGACCTTTAACCCTTTTATGCCGAACGGTTTATACAGTGGCGGACAATTTGCCTTAGTTTGAGCCATTTTTAGGTGTTCCAACTTCGACCTATGCGTATCTCAGTGCAGTGCTGGGTGGTCCTAAGACAACGATCAAAATGTCATTTTGTAGAGAAATTATAGAGCTTTCAGAAAACGCATGAAGGCATAAATTTTGATTTTAAAGATCATAAGAAAAGCTCTGCTTCATGAGGTCGAACAACGATTTTCCTTACATTTTCCTTCATTTTGACTAGAAATGAAGAATGAAAACTGAAAATCAACAAATGATGTTTGTCCCTTTGAATTTTTTTACCAGTAAAGATGCGAATTTATTCGAACACATGAATTTCCTGCTCACGAACAGTTGACAATTTTTATTTTTACACAGCTGACAATTTTTATTTGCCTATCAAAACAAACATTATAAACAAACTGTTTAGATGAAACAAGGACTACGCGTAGACATAGGACTAAAACAACCGTAGTTTAGAATTGAAAAAAATAAATGCACATTTAAGAATCAAACTAATGAAGTGAATTTAAAGCAGAATGATTAAGAAAAAAAAATTGCACATAAGTGATCAGTATTTAACATTAAGCAATTAAAAAGTTATACAGCAGTGACAAGAGAAACACCAAAAAAAATTAATGGGGTAAATTAGTTATTTGGTAGGGGTAGAATATTAATATAACTTGGAAAATTCTTGAATAAGCTCTTCGGCTAAAGCATTTTATACTGCCTAGCTCAAAAACCTCCAAATTGTTTTTTTAGGTTCTGAAACATGCAGACAAGATGTTTTTAAGGCCTGCAAGAGCATTTTTAGAAAAAAAATTGACCAAAATTCATTTTTTTGCCTTGGGAGAGCAAGGTAACTTAACCTAAATGGGTACAGAAATATCTCCAAAAGACTGAAAAAGATAGGATTTGAACATCGTTTTGTAAACTAGGGTCTAACTAAAGAAACTTTTGAGGGTCTTTTTACCCAGCTCCATTAGAGAAAACATGATAGAATAACACTAAAAAACTATTTTTGACCATCCAAACACTCTTTTAGGTTAAATTTCATTGGTGTTCCGATGCAAAAAGTAAAAAAAATCCAAAATGTTCTTCCAGGCCTTGGGACCGACCCTAGGGCCCGTTAAAGAGTTGCCATTAAAGTATGGGTATAACTCCTTATGATTAAGTCAAATCCAACCAAAGTAGGCCCAGTGGGCTGTTAAATCGAGGGTTGACTGTATACGGAAATGCAGAAAAAAATAAATTTCATTGGCTTTTTCTATGCTACGATATGAACCTTATGAAGCAAACGACCTAAAGCCTACCATTTGTAGGGTTTATATGAACATTCGATCAAACGGTTTAACGAATTTTTTTTTCGGCACTTTAAAGTACCATTGTGAACGCAATTCCGCACCGCACCCGCATGCCTTAAAAACATCCTCTTTTGGCGATAGAAAATTCTTTTAGTCAAGCATTAAAATAGGATTGTTGTGAAGAAGTGTAGCTATGGTTGAATTAGAGCCGTAAATTATCAAATCTCCCTCATCTGCAACATCTTCGCCGCCAAGTCGACTGTTGAGTAGGAAGGCCCCGGCTAGGAGGATCGAGCCAAGAAAGTCACCCATTGCAGTCAGCAGAGGAATGGCATTGTTGTCAGGATTGCATTTGAGCAGCCAAATGGCTCTGCATAACCACTGACACAGATACAATAGAATGGCTACCTAAAATGTACTATTATCATACTATTATCATATTATTATACTACTGCATTCTGAAAATTGGTACCTGAGAAATTGCTATGACTAGATAAAAACCAAAGAACATAGGTTGAAAATGCAGACCGCTTTTGACTAGAAATATCATAGAAGCAAAGATAATGTGGCCAGGAATTGCCATTAGAAGCAGAATCAAGCTGTGCTCCGACTCTTTTTCTGAAAAAAATTAAAATATTGATCTTTTTTAGAAAAGCATACTCTTTTCTTGCACAATAAGCTACCACCATGGTAAAACAGCCACCTAGGGCGAAAGTTGGTTGGCCAGCAGAGAGACAAAAAGAAAGTTCACCCCCAGTAAACCGCCACCCCCAGCTCGGTCCCGTCCAATAAAATTGTCTTGATTAAACTGCCACCTAACATATTTTGCAACATTTTTAAAATTTCCGCCTTAAATCATAGAAAATTTTTGAATTTTTGAAAAATATTGAAATTTTTGAAAATTTTTGAGTTAGTTAGATTTGTTTTGTTACTAATTATTATTAATACTTATTTATTTAATTAATCATTAGTTAATTAATCATTTATTAACTAATTTAGGGCGAGTGCTTAACTGAATCAACATTGCAAAAAAAATTATTGCTATATAAAAAAACTGCGAAAATTTGTCGATGGTTTCACAATTAGTTAATTAATCATTTATTAATTAACCGATGGGTTTCAAATCGTAAATTGTGTAGTCAAAATTTCGATTTTCAAACCCAGCAATTAATTGAATGCCAATTCTCGTAATTTTGCAACCCATACATAAATATGGTCTGTCACGTATAATCACGCATAATCACCCACGAACTTATGGACCAAAGGGGGGGTGGTTTATTGGAGGGGCGCGGTTTATTAGAGGAAATACGGTATACCTTTTTCTGCTGTAAGGATTTTCGGCTATAACAATTTAGGCTAGAACACGGGAGAGCCCTTTTTATACCTAATATAACGCCTTTTATCAAGAGCGAAGGAAAAAATTAACAGAATTATTTCAAATTGTTTCACCGATTAAATTTTTTTAATGTTATATTTGGTTGAATAAAGGGTCTTCATATTGTGTGTTAACTGTACTGATCGAAGCCATATAAAAAGGCTCCCCCAATAAACCGCCACTAAAGCGGGCCCGCAAGCGTGGTGGTTTATCCAGGTTCGACTTTACACAATTTTGGTACTTTTGATGTTTGTTGGAATTCGACCGGGCAAGGGGTTACTTAAGCAAGATTTTTAACAAATACCCGATACATTTGAGACACCGAGTACAGTCGAATCTCGATAAAGTGTGAACCGTTCAAGCTCTAATAGAGGGGGTGGCTTTATTTTTTGGATGCCCTCTAGGGGTGGCTCTAATAGAGGGTGGCTCTAATAGAGGGGGTGGCTTTATTAGAGGAAATACGGTAATTGTTAAAATAAATTCAGTCTTATTTCGAAAATACTACAGCTACTAAAAAACTACCTTTTAAAGCAAACGTTCTGAAAGGGTTCAAGTAAGTGATGACTCTGTTAGTTGGAAGCACACCCATTTTTCCAAACTGATGCAAATAGGTAGAAATCTTGCTGGATTGCACAGCAACCAGATTGCCTCCTACACCATTGATGACTGGTTGAAACAAAGCGATGTTGGGAAACTCCCCCACTGAGTGTTTTAGTACATAACCACCTCCACTACTTATCAACATGGCAAAAAGGACTGCAAACCAGCCATACTTAAGCACTTCTAGAGTTAAAAGCTGTCTGGAGGCTAGCCAAGCCCACAAACTTATAGAAAATACAAGTACTGAGAGCAATATTAGGTTGAACAGCAGCCAGTTTTCTTTGTGTTGGTTGAAGTAGGTGCCGAAAAGGATCTAAATATAAACATGTTGTTTAATGCAGTACAACCTATTAATACAGTACTAGGAAAGCGCCAGCCGCATTCGCGGCTTCAAAATCCTTACTATAGGGTCCTGTAAACGCTTATTTCAATATAACCATGTAAGTAAAATTACCTGGGTATCAGGTTACCTCAAAATCGACAGCCAGCCCTAACGGAGCATGATCTCGGAGCGAACTTTTTTTTGAAAGATAGCTGAGATTCTGCGCTACAACGTAACAGAGCGCTTTTTTGAAAAAACATTAAAAAATAAAAACAATATTGGGGTTTAAGTCAAAAAAAAGTTTGCGTCCCGACAGACAGACGAAAATGGCGCTTAAGTATATTTGGATAACCTCAAAGTGAAAAAATGGCCCAAAATACCTTTTTCCAAAGTTTTTTAGAAGTTATTGATTATTATTAAATTATTAAATTTCCAAGCTGCCGCCATTTGTTTATAGACAGTTTTTATGGGCATTCAAGTTTCTTTTATAACAGACTGGTTTGATAAGGACCGTTTTTAGGGCATGGCGATGGTTGGCCACCGTATGTTATGATGAACTCAAGCCTTTTTCAGTTCTAGGGGTATACCAGTCCGTCTCAATATACGGTGGCCAGTCCCTGCCTAAACCTAAAAGGTAATAGAAAGGCAACAGGGGCTTGAGAAAAAACCCACCACTTCTCCTTCTTCTTGTTGGATATGACCGGCTTTCTTTTGGTATAATTGTTGTATTCCGAACCCTCGCAAAATGTCTCCAAATAATGTTTTCTCGGTGTTTTAGCTGCTCTAACGCACGTCGAATGTGTTTTTATGCGGAGGAAACTCATTTTTGTCAAAAAAAACATGTTGACCAAAATTTGACTTTTTGCCTTGGGGGACCAAGGTAAGCCACTTAAGGTATTTTACCCTGTTTCGGTCACTAGGGCGTGGCAAAAAGAGTCTCTTTATGCATATTTGATCATGAGTCAACCTCGGAATGATTTCTAAGGTAAGTGAGTGCGCGCATCTCTAACCAACCCCTTCAGGGCGCAGGGGGCTTGGTTGCTTGGGGTTGAGATGTGCATACCCACATACCTTAGACACAAATCACTCGAAAGGGACTCTGCATGCATAAAAATATGCATAAAAAAGTAAAGACATGGATTGAACATGGTTTTGTATAAAGAAACATAAAGAAACTCTGGTATGCATACATTTTTATGCATCCAGAACAACTTTCGAGTGATTTGTGTCTAAGGTATGTGGGTATGCACATCTCAACCCCAAGCAACCAAGCCCCCTGCGCCCTCGATGGTGGCGCAGGGGGCTTGGTTGGTTGGAGACGCGCGCACTCACTTACCTTAGAAATCATTCCGAGGTTGACTCATGATCAAATATGCATAAAGAGACTCTTTTTGCCATGCCCTAGTGACCAAAACAGAGTAAAATACCTTAAGTGGCTTACCTTGGTCCCCCAAGGCAAAAAGTCAAATTTTGGTCAACATGTTTTTTTTGACAAAAATGAGTTTCCTCCGCATAAAAACACATCCAACGTGCGTTAGAGCAGCTAAAACACCGAGAAAACATCATTTGGAGGCATTTTGCGAGGGTTCGGAATACGAAAATTTTTCCTTTCTTTTTTGTATTCTGCTTGCCACGTATCGTAAGATTTAAAAGAATTGTAAAATGGGTATATTTTTTTCAGTTTTGGAAAGGGATAGAGAACTAAATCTTACAAGGGAACCGATCAAACTGTACGATTCGAAAGTTCTGACAATGCCATCTTGTAGAGCATGATTGATTTACTATATATAATTTTAATATTTTCTGCTATCGGACGGAAAAAATCGAATCTGCAGATTCGAGAAACATTGAGCCACAAACTGCCTTGGTCCCCCCTGTGGATTCTTAAAAACATATTTGTTTATAATCTCCTTTTATATGGTGACACCCCTAAAAGTTCGATCCCTAGCAGGTTTTTAACACATATGTGAAAAAAAAAGTGTCGATCCCAGTTGTGTATCGATCCTTCGGGGTGTCACTATATGGTGGCTTGTTTTGGTCATAAAATGTGCTTGACTATAGAAAATATTTTAATGAAAATCAATTAACCGACCGAACCCAACCCTACTAAAAACGATATTTTCTACCGTTTCTATTACTGAAAAGTTAGGGTTTGAAACAGAAATTGTTCACTACAGGTTGACCGATTGCCTTGGTCCCCCAAGGGAAATATCTTATATTCAGGTATCCTACCTCCTTTTTTAATAACTGGAGCTGGGCAAAAAAAGCCTCTTAATGCATATATGATCAAGAGTCTTGCTCGGAATCATGTCTTAGGTAAGTGAGTGCGCGCATCTCTAATCCTTTAAGTACCCTGCGCACCCTTCGGGGCCGCAGGGGGCTTGGTGGCTTGGGCTTTGGCCCACACATTCGGCCCAAATCACTCGAAAGTGACTCTGGATGCATAAAAATCTGCTTGACTATAGAAAATATTGCATTGAAAATCCACAGGGGGGACCAAGGCAACTTTGGTCTGTTTTAACATGTTTCCAGAGTCTCCAGATTTGATTTTTTCTGTCTGTTAGCAAAAAATATTAAAATTTTATGTAGTAAATCGACCATGCTCTACAAAATGGCAGTGTCAGAATTATTGAATCGAATCGTACAGTTCGATCAGTTCTCTTGTTAGTAATTTACCAAGAAAAATAAAGTAGTAAAGTCGCCAGTAGCACCAGCCAGAGGAGTAGCAATGTTGTCAGGGTTGATGTTGCACTTGCGAGCTAGAATGGCTATGCCTACCATTAGAGAAGCTAGAAGAAATGAAGCTACTGAAGCAGTCAAAGCTGAGGTCAACATTAGACACGTGATTGAAGACAGGTTATACTGAAATTCACAAAATTTCAAAATTTACTAACAACTTTTAAAATACAATTTTTGAAAGTCCTAACTATACCTGCCCACCAGAAATTACAGCAATTGTTGCAGCAATTAAGCTGACAGTAATAGCTTGTGCCTGTATCAAAGACACATTGCTGGTCCAGACGTCAAACTGCTGTCTTTTCTGATCCATCAAGCCCAAATTAGCTATTGTGGACAGTCTAGAAGCCAAGGTCATCTCCAGATTGCCTTTAAGACCCAACAAAGCCGGCACTAGGATCATTGCTTCAGGAACTTCACTTAAGAACTGCCATTGACGAGCTTTATCTAAAAGAATTCCGGCGGCAACCATCCCACATCCTGCCTGAAATTTCTTATCTTTTTTTTTGCTTACACACATTTTATCGAAATTTTTGGTATTTTTTCATTAAATATAAGTCCCCCTTTATGCTGGCTTGTAGTTATAATTCCCTCAGGAAAAGAAATCAGAACTTTTAGGATTTTTAAGAATTGACTTCAAACTCCTTATTTTTCAAAACTGAAAACCCAAAAATTACTGGAGAAAATGGCATTTTTTGACAAGGTCTTGGTAAACCTAGGGCTGAAAATGAGAACAAAAAGAGAAAATAACCGAGGCCAGAGCACAATGAAGACACCAAAAATCAAGAGGACTTTTTCCTTTTTTTAGTTAACTGTGAATAGTGTTTAAACATCTCCTAAGTAATTTTTATGCTCTAAAAACTAGGGTTGGATTCGGTCGGTTTTTTTGGATCGGTCCGTTTAAAAAAAACCGGTTTTTTTCAAAGCCGGTTTTCGGTTTCGGTTTATTTGCCAAAAAAACCCGGTTTTCGATTAACCGACCGGTTCAGTTAACCGACCGAACCCAACCCTACTAAAAACGATGAAAACGATGTTTTCTAACGTTTCTATTACTGAAAAGTTAGGGTTTGAAACAAAAATTGTTCACTACAGGTTGACCGATTGCCTTGGTCCCCCAAGGTGAAATATCTTATATTCAGGTATCCTACCTCCTTTTTTAATAACTGGAGCTGCGCACCTTTCGGGGGCGCAGGGACTTGGTGGCATGGGCTTTGGCCCACATACCTTAGACACAAATCACTCGAAAGTGACTCTGGACGCATAAAAAATTAGTATGCATACCAGAGTTTCTTTATGCGGTAGGCCCCAGTTAACACAACTGTGTTCAAATTCCATCTTTTTTGGTCTTTTTAAGGATGTCCAGGTACTCTTTTTGCTTAATTGGCTTGGGGAACCAAGTCAATCAGTCAACCTTTGGTAACCAAATTGTTTTTGAAAACCTCACTTTTTAGTAAGAGAAATGTTAAAAAACATCGTTTTCATTGTTTTTAGCGTATAAAAATTACTTAAGAGACGCTTATACACTATTCACAGTCAACTGTATTCATAAAAGGGGCCTCCCAGGTACATAAATGCCGAAAACTGACCAACAGAAATGGGATTATAGTCTGTAAAAAGAAGCTTCTATTAGTCTCATCACTGATCACTTCTTCTTTAGTATCATCAGAATAGGCTAGGTCTTGATTGTCGTCAGGATTAGATGACCAACTGAATGGCATCAGCACAGAATTACTTTTATTATGCTGTTTGGCCAGGGCTAACTCATTGTTGTACGAGTCAATTGCGTAAACTTTGCTGTTGAGCAGTATTGTGGGAGTAATTTGAGGCCTGTTAGACACTGGCGAGATCGTGGGTGGCACAGATGACCATCCTAAATTTAGTATTTTTAACATAAGTAAAAGCCACAATTTGTTCAGTAAGTACTTTGAAAATGTCAAACTTGAGTGTTGTAGCAATATTTTTTTTTGTAAACAAACAGTTAGTCTGTTTTACTAAAGATAAGTAAAAAGTTTCAAAAAGTTTGTTTGACCAGGTTCAATAATTTTTTTTGCAAAGAGACAGATTTTTAGCTAAAAACTTTTTTTTTAAATGTAGAACCGCACTTTTTCAAAAATCGATTTTCAAAAAAAAAAAGTCCTAAGGGTTTGTCGCAAAACTTTTTGACCAACCTAATACGAGAACAAACATTTTTTATATTTTTCTTTAAAGGGGCATGCTCACCTGTTCAAATTTTGTCCCCGCCAATTCAAAAAAATTTCCTAATGATTGAAATTGAAATGTACGGGATTTTCAACTTGGTTTCTGACAAAACTATACCTAAAATTAAATTCTAGGCCTTGTTTTGTTAGAAACTAAGTTAAAAAATTCGACCCTACAGTTACCCCCAAATGAAATTTTTTTAAAAGTGTTTCCAAACACCCTATATCAACCTAAAATCACCTCAGGAGTTCAAAAAAGACATTATTTTGTGTTCTGGTCAATAAAAAATTGAGTTTTGGGCATTTTGAAATTTCGACCATTTGGCTGTTTTACCATGTTTTGGTCACTGGTGCTGGGCAAAAAGAGCCTCTAAATGCATTTTTGATCAAGAGTCTTGCTCGGAATTATGTCTAAGGTAAGTGAGTACGCGCATCTCTAACCAACCAAGCCCCTGCGCCACTTCGGGGCGCAGGGGCTTTGCTTTGAGATGCGCACTATACCTTAGACGCAAATCACTCGAAAGTGACTCTGGATGCATAAAAAATGTATGCATACCAGAGTTTTTTGTATGCGGTAGGCCCCAGTCAACAAAACTATGTTCAAATTCCATCTTTTTGGGGTCAAGGTACCCTCAACATCTGATTTACTAAGTTATAATGAACAGAAATCAACTAAAAATACCAAAATTCAAGATTTAAAAAAAAAATCGACTTTTAATAGAAAAAAGTAGGTGAACACACCCTTTTTATCGTGTTCAACGTGTAGGAAATGCTTTAAAATGGTTAAAATGGTGTTTTGAAAAAGTTCAAAAAAAATTTCATTGGGGGGAGGGGGGTATACTCCGGTAGCACCAAAAATCCGAACAGAAGTTCAATGATTAGAAAAAATTTTTGAATTGACAAGGAAAAAATTTTAACAGGTGAGCATGCCCCTTAAAGATTTTTTTGAATTTTTTCGGTTTGTAATTTTTTTATATTTTTTAGCCAAATATTTTTTTTTCAAAATAGTTCTTCACAAATTTTATAAAAATTGTTAGCTGACTGAGTAATTTTTTTTTATTTTTAAATAAAGTCGAAAAAATAGTGTTAAAAATAAATATATGAATGTATTTTTTTATCATTCAAAGATTTTTCAAAAAAAGGTAAACATGAAATAAATAATAAATTTTTGCAAGTTAACAAGTAGAGCTAAAATAGAAAAGCTCAACTGCAAAATTTAATTTCCAGAAGAATATTTATAAAGAACGAAAATCTACCTGTGCTTTGCTTTTGATCTTCACCGAAATGCATTATCAATAGACTAACACTAAGACCGCCAAGCAACCAAACCAAAGCACTGATCCAGAGTCTGACGTCAAATCAAGTCAAAGTTTACACAGGAATTAAAGCACAACGGAAATAAAGGCACTAGACTGTACCCATCTAAGAAATTTTTTAAATTAAAAAATAGTTTGACTTTAAAAAAAAGTTTATCTAGGGTAATTGAGTCAGTTAATGTGTATTCTCTGATAAAGGCCCCCGTCAATGACCTAATTCTCTGTTGTGGCGATGTGATAATTGAATGTTGTTTTGTCCTGACACGACACATTGTGGTGTTGACTTGAGTGTTGTGTCTAAGTAGTAGTTAAACTATCGTATATTTTATTGTTGTCTCGTGTTCTGTTATAAAGTTTCTCTGTTTATTCGTGTGCTCGTACTTTTGCCCATCTCATTATACAACATATTTGGCGCAGTCGGCAGGATTCGAACCTACGCGGGCAAAGCACAATTGATTTCCACTAAATATAGGTTAAAGTGCAAGATCCTACAAGATCTACACACGTAGCGTAATGGGTTGGCTTCCTACTTGTTACGTTACAACAATCGCAGCCCAGAAAAAAATTTTGCAAATCTGTTTTTTTACGTTTTCTTAGTTAGCACGAGTTTACCTAATTCCACTGTTGAGCACGCGCAAATCTCAAAATCGACTTTTCGACTTTTTTATAGTTGAGAAATAAAGGCTCGGAGACCTATAATAGAAAATATACGGTACCTGTTTTCGGACAAAAAACACGTAAATTTCGTATTTATTGACGCAAAATTTGACTGGAAAATATTGTGTCTTACCCAAAACTTGGGTACCACCGTAAAATTCTGGGTACTTATCCTTTATCCGGACCCCACCTATTTTTTGCACCTCTCAATGAACTTTACTTCCTCAACTCAACAAACACTATTCAGAACACTTTCGGCTCATTCAGATCAGCAATCTGCACTAGCATCTGCACTATTAATTCTGCGCAAAAAACTCAAGAAATACGATATTCAGGAGGAAAAAAATAGGTGGGGTCCGGATAAAAGAATAAGTACCAAATTCTGGCAGGTGAATTAAAAATTTCGAGGTAATATTACTATTTTAGGTAATACTTAAAAATTCTGAGTCTTGCACCCGAATTTCGGGCAAATTTGCTACTTGACAACCGCAGACTTGTCACTTTTACAATGAAGATTTTATAACCTTGATTCAGGGAAGGAGAAAATAAACTAAAAAATATAAAATATTTTAGGAGTTAGCATTTGAAAGACTTAAAAGGAAAGTGTTGACTTAAGCAGTATTCTATTATGTTACAGGATCTGCGTTTCCACTTAATGTTCTTCGCTTTTTTTTTTTTGCTATTCAAATAATGATTCGAATTCATTTTGTGCATTTTCACATGATTTTTAGACAATTTTGTTGAAAATCTACAGTTCACTGCCAATTTTTCGCAGAGTGGAGAACAGATGGTTTGATTGAAAAAAACCAGAGCACATACTAAAGATGGGAAGACATTTGCGGCTACTTTTTGATATTGAATTCTGCTTTTATTTTTTACCTTCACAGAACAGTATCAGGCGTTCATTTTTTGCTGATATATCCTCTTTATATGCCACAAGCCATATCTTGAACCTTAAAAGTCCTCCCGATCTTTAAGAGATAGCAAAAAAGCGGCCCTATATGAGAATCGGTCCCATTTTTTTGCCTTGGTCCCCCCTGTTGATTTTTTGTGCATTTTTTGCCAATTTTTTTATTTTCCACAATACATGAGTGTTTTGCTTTAGTAGAATGATTCGCAAAGTTCTTGTTGTCGATCTCGAATATGTTGATTTGGAAAGCATTCGTTTACGAAATTTCTTCTATCTACTGATGAATAGAACTATCTACTGATGAAACGATCACTTTACTGGCAAATCTGAATTATTTGAGAAAATTTGTTGATCAGACTATGATTATGACTGCTAGCTTTTTGTGTTAGAATTGTTGAACAAACTCCGACAAAGAAATTAAAAAATTGGCAAAAAATGCACAAAAAGTCAACAGGGGGGACCAAGGCAAAAAAATGGTACCGATATTACAATAAAGTTATCAAATGGTTTGGTATACAGTCAACTCTCGTTATACAGTCAACTCTCGCTATACAGTCAACTCTCGCTATACAGTCAACTCTCGCTATACAGTCAACTCTCGCTATACAGTCAACTCTCGCTATACAGTCAACTCTCGCTATACAGTCAACTCTCGCTATACAGTCAACTCTCGCTATACAGTCAACTCTCGCTATACAGTCAACTCTCGCTATACAGTCAACTCTCGCTATACAGTCAACTCTCATTAATCGACCGCACTATATCGAGACATTTGATCGGCTAAATTAATAACATGTCACTTTTTGCAGTATTCAGTTATTAATCTATAAAAAACAAATAACTGTACATTTTATTAACAGAAATTTTAATCAAATTACAAAAAATACACTTAACCGAGAGTTGTTTCTACTAAATCGAGAGTATACTAAATCGATGGTATGGTTCTTTATATTTTCAAATTAACCAACCACTAAATCGAAAGTTACATTAAATCGAGACTACACTAGATCGAGAGGCGACTGTATAAATTTAGAAAAAGTTTTTTTAAGAAAGTTGAATTTCGGTACTGAAAATAAGTATATGGTACTAGATTTAGGCATTACCCGTTTTCTAAGTTACACTAAACAATCGAAAAATGAATATAATTTTGTCTGTAGGTTTTAACAAAACATGTAGTACTGAAATAAAAAGTAGACAGGATCAATGAGGTGATTAACTAACAAAACAGCGGTATTTTACTTCCCAAAATATGCGACAAAATATTATCCATTGATCCCTCTAAAAACAAACAAACATGTGCTGTAAAGATAACATGTGAAAAAAAATTATGTTTAAAAGTTCGCGAAGAAGAAAATTCGTTACTTCGAGGACTATGAGTTATTCTCTTGGAGGAGGCTTGAGAGTTAGAGATGCTCGCACTATTGGCAAGAATTTTGATCAAAAAATGCATATAGAAACTCTTTTTGCTTAACTCCATTGATAAAAAAAAGTGTAGAATACTTTAATATGAGGTGATTCGCCTTGGTGCCCAAAAGCAAAAAGTCAAACTTTGGTCAAAAAAAAATTTTATACTACCAGTATGTCCCATAACTCTTCGCGTTTTTTCAAATTTTGTTGAAAAAAATGCGTTATTGCGATTTTCTTAGAGGCAATGCTCTAAGTTCAATTTTTACGCTAAGTTCAAATAACGAATCATAATTTGCAGAAAACATAAACAAAACAATTTATTCCAAGCAACGTCTTACAGGCACAGACTGACTAACAGTCTGACAAGCTCTTTTCTTCAGGGTCTCACAGAAAAGATTTTTATTTTCGCTTGCAAATATCTTATGCTCAAAATAAGTTTATACGAAAAAAGTTGAGAAATCAGCAAAAGCAAGTCATGCAACAGTGTGTTGCGCTACTTGACCTGCGCAACATGCTGTTGCGCGACTTGCTTTTGCTGATTTCTCAACTTTTTTTCATATAAACTTATAAATGTTGAATTACCAAAATGTTCTCTAGATTAAAGCGGTCATTTTGAGCATATTTGCAAGCAAAAATAAAAATCTTTTCAGTATAAAAACCTCTGAAAGTTTGTTGCACGGGTCGTGTTGCGCGGAAGTATGAAGGAGCCTATAGGAAAACACGATGCAACAAAAAGCTCTTTTGAAAAAATAACACACAATCATTCTGGACGGCCTAATAGTTCAACGGTCAACAAATTTGTGGCTGGGTTTCTTAGGGTTATTCAAAATTTGCACATTTTATTTCTTAATTAATTTTTTCAAACAAATTGGGAAAAAAACCAACCAATTTCTACCCTAATCCTTAACACAAAAAGTAGCTTTTGGCATTCAGAAGCAATTCTCTAAAACTAGAAGAATTGGTTTGTTTAAAAAACTTTTTTAGCAATTGATATGCACTTAATAACAAAAACTGATAATTGAAACATATAGAGAAGGGAACTATAAATAACATGTGTAATCTGAATTCCCTTGCTCTAGCCTATTCTCACAAGAGTGAGGCATTCAGCATTCGCACTACACACAATTAACACATTTCCTCATCATTCTTGTTTGCTTAATCAAAATAATAAAGTCTTGTTTTCATTTGTGTAACAACAATAAGACTGAATGCGCAATAATTTTCAAAGAAAAATGATCCATTTGAAAATTAACAATAGAAAATCATAAAGTAGATTTATTATGCAAAAATTTTCCATGCAGACTTGATAACTGACAAATAATGCGTTTGAAAAGTTCATTTTTCAGAAAATATATACCTAATCTTATACAGTTAACCACCTTCAACCCGATCTTAACACTCGAATTCCTGACTATACTAACGGTTCTTATAAGGGGTTTAGAGCCTGCTGAGCACGATTATCACAAAATTCCTGACTGTACTAACGGTTCTTATAAGGGGTTTAGAGCCTGCTGAGCACGATTATCACAAAATCGGACCTCCAAACATAAGTGCAATGCCCTCAAAAAGCCCAATTTTCGTAACGACTCATCAAGATGTGGTATGGTTTTTTCTCAGGCTGGTGAGCTGCAAATTTTTTCAGTGCAGCATCTTTTTTTTCTACTCATAAGCAGGCCCTGTGTCTAGGCTTTTTAATGGAACGCTGTTTGCATACATTCAAAAAATAATCATGTGGAAAAATTTAAAAGAATCAATTTAGGCTGTTTTTTAAACTTACATTTTAAAGAAAAGCATATGAAATTTTTGCGCAGAGACATGCAGCCATAAAACAGACTTTAGATTCAAAATCAACATGAAAAACGGCGCATAACAGTGCTTTAAAGTGATATAAAAAAAGCTTTAGGACTTTTTAGCAAAATTAAAAAAAGCCCAAAAAATAAAAAAAACACAATTCGACGTAAAATACTGGCCCTCGGGGCGGTTAGCTGTGATGTTGGAACTGGTTCACAATGTGGACCCCAAAATTATTTTTCACAATATGGACCCTAAAATCAATGTTTTACATCCAGTGATACACAAGACGTCTTTAATAGCAATTTATTTATTCATCAAACACATCATAATTCCATTCTGTGTCCAAGGTTGCTTTCACACTTATTTCACCATTGGAGCTTACGAACACTTCTGAGACATGTTGCCACAGGAAATAGAGAGCATCTGGGCCTTGAAAGATCTTCTTCCAGAGATATTCTGACAAGATATTCTGAGATATTCAGAGATATTCTAATATTCTGACGTAAGAAGCAGACGAGGAGAGCACAGAAAGACCCCTATACAAGAGCAGAAGACTAAAAGTAAAAAATAAAGGCGTGGGAAAAAAATTAAAAAAAAAACACAAGAAATCCAAGCAAAAACAAAAAAGAGGATAAGAAGGAAATAAAAAAACGAAACTAGTGGTTTTGGCGCTTTGTAGTCACCCCAAAAATTTGGGATCCACATTGTGAACCAGTTCCTGTTGGTCTGTGATGTTTCTATTCGACTGGCCTTTAAGATCGGGTGAGGGTGGCGGTTGACTGGATAACATTAGGTATATTTTATGAAAATTGGACTTTTTCAAACGCATGATTGAACAGTTATTCAGACTATACACCACTGAAACCTAGCCAAATATTTATATTTGCTGTGTTCTTTACCTGGCGTTTAAAGAATTTCTAAAAAGTGGTATTTACCGAAAATCTGAAAATTTCGAAAGTTTTGGAAAATTCTTGTAAAAAGGAATTGTCGAGTCGAGGTTAAATTTGATCTCGAAACTCAAAAACTCGAAAATGTTCGAGAATTTCACGGTTATCTTTTAGGAGTTAAACTCGACATCGAAAAAAGTTGAATTTTCAATATTGTATCGAGCGCTTGAAAAATTCTATCGTTTGGGATGGAATCAACGCAGCGGCTATTGTGTCATCGGTCAGTCAAGAAGGCAAGCAAAATTGGCATCGGTTTTCATTACATTCCCAAAGCTATGATTTGCATTTCCGGGAAGTCCAAGGAACTGGATCAACAACTTTAACACTGGTATGATTAAGCATTGGTTTTTTGACAACATTGCTGATTTGTAATATTTCAGCAAGTGAAGACAAGATGTAACTCTACGCTAGAAATGCTTTCATCCGTGCTACGCCACAAGATCAATCTGCTCCGGTATGCCGAAAAGTTTCCAGCTTGTACCGTTTCCAAGCACCTTAAGGACATCTCAGTGAACGATTTTGAAGAGATTGCGGATATTGTCGAAGTTCTTCAACCGTTCAAGATTGTACCAAAATGGTCAGTTTTCTTTTTTGCTAACACTTTTGTCAATCTGCGATTTAGGCCTCGTATCAGAATGCTCCGCTCTCATGCTACCCGTTCTTCGTAAGAAAACTGTCCCAGCACCTCGAGAATCTCTACGGTGAGTTTGCCATAAAAATGAATGAAAGCTTGGAATTCAGAACGAGGGATCTACTCAATCAATCGGAGATAGGATGCGCAGCGTTTTTGGATCCTTGGCTAAGCTACAAGTTAGTGTTTTTGCTATTAAATTTTCTTTTATTACAATTACATTCCTGTTTAGATTGTCTGTCATGTCAAAGCATAAATGGGAATACATCAAGCAGGAAAAATTGTCGAGCTTCTGTCGAAAGATGTGCCTCACGTGTCAACACCATCCAATCGAGTCGAGTGGACTGTGGGAGGAATGCAATGATGATTTCGTGCAAGAAGTGTTGGAGGGCGGAAATGCAGTGATGGTTAGTTAAATATTTGTTCTTTAGTTGGTGTATAGATTTTTAAATAAATTCCAGGACGAAATCAACCGATACCTGAGCGAAAAGAAACTATCGCTGCCGAGGCCAGATCTTCCAGGGCACGACGAGATGTACAATTGGTGGGTAAGCAATTGGTGTCTGCTCTGCACTTTCCAAACTTGGCCGTGCTGGCTCGCTAATACTTGTCGATATCTCTCTCGAGCGTGGCGTCGGAAAGATGTTTCTCGAAGGCCAGTCTTCTTTTTGCTAACTCTCTGAGGTCTCGTCTGGCAAAGCAAACGGCAGATAACCTACTAATCATCAAGGCAAATTTGGCGGATTCGATTTTGAAGAAGGCGAGCGAAACCAATGAAGAGGAACCACTAGAAATTGTTAATATTTTAATGGATGGGAATGTTTGAATGTTGTATGTGGATTTTGTTCAATAAGGTCATTTGGAAGAAAAATTATCCTGGAAAACAATCCCAATTCCTTAAACAATTCCTTATAAGTTATAACGAACGCGAAGCCGCCACGAAATTTTCGATTCAACAGCTCTCGTGTTTCGATTCGAGTCGAGCGCTCGAATTTTTCGAGTGCAACTCGAAATTCGAGCGCTCGACTCGAAAATTTCGAGGGCTCGACAACCCTATTCTTGAAACACCCTGTATATTTATTTGAAACTTGTTGCACTTTTGGTTGCTTTTCAACTAGTGAATAAACTTAATCAAAAAATACAACAAAAGTAAGTGTAGTAAAGTTGAACTTTTTCCTTCTACTACAATTCAATTCTTATTTAAAAAATTTTATATAGACACCTTTATTGATCTTCTTCCGTTTGCTTTGCGCAATTGCTCAATTGCGCAAACAATTGAGGTTAGTCAACGTTTTTGTAAAGAGCTTGTGAAAAAACTGTATTTGTATTTGAAATTAGCAATTGCCTTTGAAGTGTGCTTAATAGGCCTATTTCTTGCTATTTGTTTGTTATAAGTTGATGTAATGAAGGACGATTTTTAATTTTTGCAAATTGGCAACCAATAATAAGTTTAATAAATAAGATTTATTTTAAAATAGATTCTGAGAAATAAACACATTATTCGCTCAAATAAAAGAACTACAGTCAACTTCCGCTATAGTGACACCTCGCAGACGATTTGGTTGGTTTTGTATAAACTGCATTGTACTATACCCCCGCTATAGTGACACTAAAGTGACCCACGCTATAGTGACACGCCAGGGGCTGTTTGGGTGGTTGTTGAATCGAGGTTTCATTTTAGTAATTTTTAGTCAAACCCAAACAACAAGAGCTCTGGAAAGGGGCCGTTAAATCGGAATTTGACTGTATATCGTAGAAAATCCAGTGAAATAACGGGTGGTCAAAAAGTTCCCGATGGATTTTCAAAGCTTCATTTTTTATCATTTTTCTTATCATATTTTTAGAAGTTTAGTATTATTTTGTAGCCCTGTTCTTCCTCTTTCAAACGACATGTCACACGTTTATTTTACTCAACAAAATGACCACCATTTGCATCAATACATTTCTTTAATCGTTTTGGAAAGTTGTCAATGGCTTTTGGATCATCTCTTGTGGAAGTTCGTCCCATTCTTTCACCAGTGAAGCTTTTAGGGCAGCAATTGACTTGTGTGGCTTGAAGCATGCTTTGGACTGCAAGTACGGCCATCCAAAGTAGTCCATCACATTCAAGTCGGGGAGTTGGGCGCCCAGTCACCTTTGATCGCAGCATTGTCACCCCAATGAGAATCAACCGTGATGAAATCTGGAAAGTGCTCCTCAATCCAGTTCTGAGTTTCAACGGCTCGATGAGAAGGCGCGCCATCTTGTTGAAAGGTCAATTGTCTCCCATATTCTCCTCAGTCCATGGCAGAACTTTGCTTTCGAGCATTTGACGATATTCTGGACCATCAACTTTCACTCCATTAGGTACGAAGATGAGAGGGTTTTGGCGTTCCAGGAGACACCAGCCCATACCATCACTTGTTGTGGCTTCTGTGCGCTCAACAAATTTGAGCTCGGGCGGCAATGGATTGGCGCTCCATATTCTGTCATTTGCGAATTCCTGGCCTGCTCAATGTCGAACCACTTCTCATCAGTGAAGAGAATGCTGCGATGTCGATTGAAGCAAAACGGCGGATCATCCGTTTGCAGCGGGTAAGACGCTTCTCTTTGGCATTTTCTTTAAGCAGAGGGCCTTCAGCAGTCTTCCTAGACTTCATATCAAACACATCGTGAATTATGTTGAGGACGGACGAAGCGGAAATTCCAAGCTCAGCGGCCAACTTTCTTTTGAGTCTGATTGGGAGTGGATGTGGCCTTCTTCATGGTCGTTGCAGTAGCAAATCCTGTCGGCTATCAGTTGGATGTTTTCCTCCGTCAAAGCAGTTGATGGGCGCCCGCTTCTTGGTCTGTCTTCATTGCTGCCTGTCTCCGTAAATCGCTTGATGGCATCCGAGACAGTTGATTGGGCACAGTTGAGCATGCGACTTATTTCCATCACCTTGTAACCTTGCTGATGCAGTCTAACTATTCCAGCCATATTTGTTAAACTGTATTAGTAGAATGATATATCAAATGAAAGAGGAGTTTCAGGGCTACAAAATGGTATCAACAGATCAGAGATATGATAAGAAAAATGATAAAAAATGAAGCTTTGAAAATCCATCGGGAACTTTTTGACCACCCGTTATGACAGTTTTGATTGAAAGCTCACCGTATTTTATCTGAAACAGCCCCAAGGGCTATTTTCGTCGAGGACTACTCAGTGAAGCAATAGGAAATTTAGATAGAAATTTCAAATAAAAAAATAATTATAACATGTTACATGAAAACCCATTTAAAAAAAACGACATTACTTATGGTTCAACCCAGTACTTAGGCGACATTTAATAAAGGGGGTATATGATTTTTAGTTCACCTTGGAATCACTTTAATCTCTTCTAGTTAATAGGACTGTTCCATTTTGTTTAATTACCCATTTTGTTTAATTATTTACTAGTATCTTTAGCAATGTCACAAAAAAGTTTGTCCGATGCATATTGTTCCATCTACAATCTGCACAAGCTGCGTATCCGCCTCTCCAGAAAGGAAGAAAGCCAATGAAACAGAAAGGGCGCTATCCGTATCCACTACAAGAAGCTAAATTCAGCATCTGAGGGAGCGCAGTGGACGATGCTATTAATGTCCATCCGGTAACAAGAAAACCGTTCACGACACATGTCGCAACTGTAAGAACAAAATGTGCTCTGCTCATCACGCATCAGAAGACAACAGTATATCTATAGAATTCACTATTTTAATCAAAAGACGTCAAGGTTGATGTATGTCTAGCGTTGGCGGTTCGGGTACCCGTTTTTGGGTAATTGGAACCGAAACCCGGTTTTTCAGTTTCGGGTATCGGTTCAGTTCAGGTGCCCGAAAATTTCGGGTTTCAGGTATCGGTTCGTTCAGGTACCCGAAAATTTCGGGTTTCGGGTATCGGTTCGGATACACGATATGGAATGTAGGTATCAAATAATTACAACAATTTGTTTGTTTGTGTCAGACTGAAAATATCTTATGCATTTACTGTCACACTTTCACTGCTTTTCAAATACCGCTTTTGTACTCCCTTTTCATGTCCGTCTTGTTCGTGTTCTTTTAATATTGTGTTCTCTTTAAGGCATGCCTAGTCAAGTGTGGAAGCTATTCAAAAAAGTCGGCGACAAGGCAGTTTGCGATTGCGGCGATGAACTCAACTTACCCAATTTATGTTCAATAAAAGATTTTTTGTGTATGAAGGAAGCCTATTTCTGACAATTTGGTTTTTTCGAGTATCGGTTCGGGTACCCGCATATGTCTGTATGTCCTTTGTGATGCTGTTTTAATCAGTATAAAATTTTTGAAGAATTTTTGCAGATCTGGTTTTTCCAACTTTTGATATCGTTCCAATTTATTTATTTTCTGTTCATACTTTGCAGAAATAGACGAATCTGAATATCGGGTCTAAATTTGCCTAAGACGTACCTGTTCGCGAGAAAACACTTGGAAATAAAAATTTTCAAAACCTGGTTTTGTCGATTTTTCAAATTGACAAGCTTTTTCTAACAAAAAGACAGTTTTTAGCAGCAAACAAGTATTCATCAGAAAGCTGCCTTCACGCCCTTTTGAATGAGATATGGCAATTATATGTGTGTATACAAAATATTTGAGTACCGACTAATTGAATGAAGTGACTCAGGTCACGTTTGACACTAATCAGAAAAAGTGCGAAATCTCACGCCAAACCAGCTTTATCAAAAAACGGTTTGCAGATTCGGATTTTCCATGAAATTCTGCACCAGAAACTGTCGGTCTTACAGTCGGCAATTCTCGTGTTAAACGCTATTCATAGTCGACAAAAAAAGGGCTCTCAAGTAAACATTGGGGGGCTCAACATTGTAAAATTCAGTTTTCTTTCAGTTCAATCATGAAAGTTTTCACTGCATACCATTTTGTGTGAATCTAAGTCGTAAAAATACTTCTTTTTATTTAGTTCACCATACAAGTGAGTCAGGTGAGTCAATGACCAAGAAACTTTTTTTTTTCGGACGTAACTTTCTGTAGAACACGTATTCCCAAATATGGTGTTTTAATTTTTTTTAATTTTTAAGACGTTCTACTATAAATTTGCGTTCGAAAAAAACCGACAGAAGTTATGTAACAACCCAATATCTTCTAGTTAAAATTTCTGGCAAAAGACAATTTCGGGTATTTGGCCGTCTTCCACAGAAGTGCCATTATTATTTCCGGCAGCAAAGCTGAACTGGAATGTGATGGCTGAGTCTGTCACAGTGCTTGAGGTTAGGCCACTAGGTGCTGGGGCTAGTTGTCGCACTATTCGGCGCAGACCTTTAGTACCATAGTGCGATTCTGCTCCCTTAAGTTTTTTTTTCAAAATAATCGTATACCAAAGCTAGAATATCACCTTAAGTTTGGCTGAAGCAATGTAGGTAAGACCAGAAGCAATCTCTACAGGTTCTTTGAACATAACTCTGAATATGCTTGGAGTGCCATCAGCCATAAAACTAGTCTCACGGTGAGCTAGTATCTGTCCACTTCCGAAATTGATAATCTAGGAACTTAAGAGTTATTTGAAAAAAATGAGTTGTGCGAAAAACTTCTCTATAGCATCAACTTTGGATGGGTATAGAATTACCCGCTTGTTTACTGTACATCTCCTGCCTTTTTGACATAAGTACCCCACTTATTTTGAAATTAAATTTTCTACCGTTTTTTAACATAACTTTTTTTTTAAATTTTCACATTATCATGTATCCCTGGACCTCAGCTATCTAATGAATTAGAAAAAAATGAAAAAAAGAGGTTCATGTATTTAAATAAACGGACCCAAACCAAACACTTACTTTCTTCTATTACGTAAATCTCTTAATTTTTGAAATTATACAGTTAAGTGTTATAGCTCATTAGAAATGCAAGATCCAGGGCTTAATGATGGTATAAATGTCGTTAAAAAATTATGGCTAAATTAACCTATACCCCCTTCACTCAATTAACCTATACCCCCTTCACTCAATCAACCTTGGGGGACCAAGGCAATTTGTTTTACACTTTTTAAATACCAATAATTATTTTGCGTAAAAATGATTAAAAAGACTGAAAAACAACTTATTTTACACTTTTTATGCAAAAAGTTATTGGTATTGACAAATGTAAAAAATTTTTTTGCCTTGGTCCCCCAAGCTGAATTGAGTGAAGGGGGTCAAGGTTAAGTGCTCCAAAATTATGTTGAAATAAAGGAGAAAATTCAATTTTAAAAATTAAACGGGGAATTTAAGATAAAAAGGCACGAGATTTAAGAAAAGAGGTGGGAGGTATTAATTTCGGGTGTACCGAAAAAGTTAAAGAAATATTTGGTAAAAGGCATATTTGATAAAATGTCTTTTGGTAAAGGAATATTTGGTCAAGGAATACTTTGTTTTTATAAAAACTAAATAATTTTGGCTTTCACATCTTATATTCTCACCTCTATGGTAACACTATACTCTGCAGAATCGTTCATTGAACCGTAGAGTCCAAAGCCAAGCACAAAAATGGGTGCATCCACTGTGAATCTGCAAACTACCGTATTATCAGGTAAATATCGCCCGGGGGAGTTATTGTTCAACCCATGAAAACCGCAAAAATTTTGAGGTCGAATTTCGGGTGCTCAGCCAAAATCTGAAAAGTGGAATCAGGAGAACTCGTGGTAATTTAAAAAGACGAAAAACAGATTTGCAAAATATTTTATCTAGGCTGAGATATGGGGTCCATATGGGGGAGGGTAGTTATTAGAGGGGGGATTTAATACAGAAAATAGGGTGATACCTAAATGATAGCTTTTTAATCAGTCTAGTAATATTACTTGATCCGATCAGGAGTACCAGTATATCCCCAGCTGGCTTCAATGCGCTGAAATCGGTTGATGGACATTTCCTTGCCTATAAATCTTCGTCTGGGCGCAACTGGAAAATGGATCGGCAAGCGCTGAGCAGTGCTCACAGGTCCTCCCCCCACATTGTGGAGTGTGAAGTAGATGAAGATGCTTACAATCTCACTGTCTGTCAGCAGTTTGGACATTGCTGAAAAGCAAATATTAAGAAAAATATATATTTTAAACAGCAGTGATTAAATTGATCAAAAAAATTTAAAAAAAAAAGTTCGAATTCCCATGTTTTCGACCATGGTTGTAGGGATTTCTATCAATTAGAGTCGACAAAAAGTCAACAATCTTCAAGATATCGCTTTCATATTTGCACGGCTAAAAAAATCGCGGCAATGTCCTAAGTATTTATTTGTTCTGGTTGTTAACCGGCTTCGTCTCGATTCATCCATTTGTTAATTAATTTACCGTTACCCTGTTTAACTTACCAATAGAGATGATGGCTTGACCTTTTCGGGACGGGTCAGAATTCAAATTTAAAAATTTCGGGACGGGAGACCGGGACGGGACAGGTGCCAAAAAATTTCCGGGCGGGATTCCGGGACGGGACGATTCTCTGAAATTAACGGGACGGGACGGAATTGTCCCGTCCCGTCATCATCTATACTTACCAACATGCTCCGCAAACTCTTGAACTGACATCTGGTTGTAGCGAACCAAGTTGACAATACAGCCAAGTACTTCTCTCTGATTTTCAGGTGTTATTGGCATGTATTTTCTTTTTGCATTCCTCCATGGACCATTTGACTAGCTAAATAATACATTTAAAATGATTCGAACAGTAATCCATTTCATGCTGCAACAGACATTACCGCTACGCATTTGTCACAGACAAAAATTATTACCAGAGAAAAATTTTATGATGTTTGTCTATGTTCAGAAAATCAGCTGCTACTCTAACTTTTTTCATACAGACCCATTATTTCTATACCTTATTCGAAAAAAAAGGAACTCAGCTTTCTAACGACATATTGTGAAGTACTAAATGATAACTAAATGTAAAATATTTGGCCCGAAGAAACAATTGTGTCATTTTCCCGAAGCAGTTTTTTTGACTAAAATGTGCAAAATTACGTGTGACAGAACCTTCTGTACAGCAAACCCCATATACTAGTTGAAAGAGCAAACAAAACTGCACCGAAAAAAATTTGAAGGAGAACAAAACAACGGCAGCGACAGTTAAAAAAATTAACAATTATTATAAAACGTAAAACGCTACTATAAATCCGCTTTACCCCCTTATAAAATCAAGGGGGTCGGCGGGATAAAGAAAAAGAACCAAACTTTTTATCCAAAAAAGAACATACCGCTTGGAACAATGGCAATTCATCAATTCTGAGACTATCTCTTTTGAGCACAGAGCATAAGGTTTGGTGGTCCACTTCTGTAAAGCCCTCAGCCTGGATGGCCTCAATGGTGTCTCGGTCGATTACCGCCAAACACATGTCCATTAATTGGGGTTCGTCAAACAGACGGGCCTGGCTCAACAACATGAAAGCGTTCTCAGGACTCAGATTGTATTTGAGAAAATCGACACAGTGTTGTTCTAGAGCTGGAATTCCATACTTCTTGGCTAAAATATATGAATTAAATTTCTTTTTCAAAGTTTTATTAATTTTTATTCTACCTGTGTACAGCACAGCCATGACACTGTCCGGATATATGCTGACTTTGTCGGTGTATAGGAATATAAGTAGCGCTTCTAGAGCTTTTTTCTCCACATCAATAAGCTCAATTTCCTTAAAATTGATTTGTTTTTAAAAAACGTATCCTGTAATTTTACAGAAAACCTTGTTACCTTAATTTTTTGGTCAAACATTTTCTCCCACTCAATGTGTTCCCTAACTATTTCTGAGCAACTTCAATTTTGATCGACGGACTTTTTCATGTAAAATTTTCGAATAGGCGCGTTTTTTAAAAATGACTTGTTGGAAATTCCTAAAAAACAATTTTTTCTGTCTTTCAGATCCACACTCTCTAATAGAACCATACTCCAAAAAACAAGTGACCAAGGGAGGGAATCCGAATGCTGCGCCAATGGCCGTCTACCTCCAATGGATTGTCGAAGCCTGATCGAAGCAGGAGTTCATCGTTGAGTCATTCAGATCGTGCCTTCGGCAGGCAGGTAGACAATCTAAACTGGATTTTTTCAACTGGGCCGTGGCAAAAAGAACCTCTATATGCATTTTTTGATCAAGAGTACTTCTCGGAATCATGTCTAAGGTAAGTGAGTGCGCGCATCTCAACTCCAAGCCCCCCCCCAAGCCCCAAGCCCCAAGCCCCGAAGGTGGTCTTTTTTTGTTTGGTGGTCCACTTCGGGGGTGCAGGGGGCTTGGGGTTGAGATGCGCACACTCACTTACCTTAGACATGATTCCGAGAAGTACTCTTGATCAAAAAATGCATATAGAGGTTCTTTTTGCCATGGCCCAGTTGAAAATATCCAGTTTAGATTGTCTACCTGCCTGCCGAAGGCAGGTAGGTAGACAATCTAAAAAAGTCAAAATTTTTGATGGAAAGTGGTCGGAAACAACGTTTTTATCGGTTTTAGCGTGTAAGAATTGCTTAGAAATGGTTAAAACCTGTTTTTCAAAAAATTCCGATATGGGGGGACCATATAAGTACCAAAAATAGTTTTGTATGGTAATCTTAACTCTGTTAGACTATAAAGTTTATTTTCTCTGTATTGCAGCAAAGACTTTAGTGTCCAATGGTGACCCGAATCCGCCAGGGCTATTTTTTAGATTAAACTTTTCAGATGTCGAACCTGCACAGCATTATTCAATTGACTAGTCTCTTCTTGGTTTGCATCAAACTTGAACATGGCATCAAACACAGGTGAGCCAATCGAAAGCACAAACTTGTGGGCTGGGATCCTCTACAAGTTGTATTTTGACCTAGTCAATATTGAAATTTCTCTTCACTAACTTTTTTAGCCGTATTCTCCGAATTAGAGACAACAAAATAGACGTCAGCCATATAGGGGTTCAAGTACATATACTCTAATCTCTGCTTGACTGTGTGCTTACTGGACTGCCAGCCTAGACCATAAGTAGAGTAAATGCCACTTTCTGACGAAGTCGTTACATTTGCTAGACATTTTTTACCTGAAACCATATTGATTGAGTCATTCAATAAGTTATTTCAGTTTTTTGGTGGAATTTTCAAATTTAGAAATTTAATAGTCACATTTCAGGTGGTTTAATAATTAAAAAAATCTTGGTAGTGACCTAATTAAAATAATTTTGCTATACAAGGACTAAAAAGCAATTTTAAAGGGATTATGGGCTGTATTGGGAGGGGAAGGGAATAATAAGGGGCCACTTTTTCAAAACCTCTTTGTGTTTGGTTGGCTGTTTCCGGCCTTTTGAAGAAGCGCCAAAATTTTCAATTTTTCGCGTAGTGCGCAAAATAGATAAATTTATCTAAACAGATAAATTTATCTGTTAGATAAAATCAAATTATTTTTGTCCAGTAGATGAAATTTTATCTATCAGATTTTATCTACCTATTAGATGTGGTATGAAACGGGACCACTCATCCGTTTCAGATAAAATGAAACGGATGAGATAGATAAAATTTTATCTAATAGATAAAATATGGTTTTTTTATATATTCATCGGCAAAATAACAAATGGGTTTCATTATGAAAAATTAATTAGAATAATTGTAGTAAAAATGTTTGATAGGTTTCCAAAATTGAATTTGGTATCTCCCAGAATTTTATTTTGGAAACCCATCAAACATTTTTCTTACAATTATTCTAATAAATTTTTTATAATGAAACCCATTTGTTATTTTTCCGATGAATATATAAAAAAAAATTCATATTTTATCTATTAGACATGTCTAATAGGTTTCATAGACAAAAATAATTTGATTTTATCTAACAAATAAATTTATCTATTTTGCGCACTACGATTTTTCGCCCACATTTCGTGGTTTGGTTTTCTTTACACTGGCAGTCAAAGAGTCAAATCTACGGAAAAAGGAAATAGAATTCATGAATATCGAACTTTAAAAATTTTGCAAGAAATGTAAAAATGCGAACTTTTTGAAACCCTAATGTTTAAGTATACATGGTGATTCAGGTTTTTTGGCCACTTTTGAGAAGCCATAACTTTTTTTGCTATCCATTTTTCGAAATTCTGTAAACGCCAATGGATTCAGTTTTCCATGGCAATTTTTTGGTAATAATGTGAAAAACACGGTTCTTGCTTAGTTCCCCTGTGGTTTGGGTCCTGGTCTGTAGATGGCCTCCGGATAGGTAAGGCCTAAACCACAGGGAGGACCAATTGAAAATCGTGTTTTGACTTCACATACCAAAAATATTGCCTCAAAAAACTGAGTCGATTGGCGTTTATAGAATTTCGAAAAACGGGTCGCAAAAAAAGTTATGGTCTCTCAAAAGTGGCCAAAATTCTTGAATCACCTTGTATATTTATTAAAACGACCTTTATCTACACAACTGGCTTGTCTATCACGACTGTCTGCTGATATTTTGTAGCAGATACTGCTAGTCCTGTCTGCAGATAGCTGGCGTTGATTGGCACATGGCTGTAGATGGACCTTGTTGTGGCTTGTACTAACGCGGGGCAACTCATTTAAGTTGGGTAGAGCAAGATCTTCAGAACTATCCAAATCAGCTGAAAATAATAATTGCTACTTTCTTGTTTTAAGTTTAAACACAGCTTGTGAATTTAAAATCATAATGTCGAACTCAAGAATCAGCAAAACTACACACATGAATCTGATTGTGAGGATTCAGCGCAAATCATATTAAAAAAGGATCAAATTGAAAACTCCCGGCAAATATGTGAATTTTCCCGGCACATTCAATGAATTTTCCGAGCAAATTTGTAAACCCTTTATTCTTGGCAGTTTTCTTACAAATTTCAAAGGCAGGAGATTCACAGTAAAAAAGCGGGTGTTTTTATACCCATCCTAAGAGGCTTTCACGGAGCCGAAATTCCGAACTTTAGCTCGAACTCAAAGGTGTTCACGTACTTCGTACATAAATAACTTTTTCACCATTGGCCGGTGTCGGTGCCGGTGCGGGTGCCGCTGCGGAAAATCTCAAATTTCCAACACCGGTCCGGACCAGTGCTGGGAAATTCTTCGCTCTTGGCTTCGAAATTCTCCGCTCCGAGCCAAGAGCAGGAACGAAAATTTTGAGACTAAGAGCCAAGAGCAGGAGCGAAAATTTTGAGACTAAGAGCCAAGAGCAGGAGCGAAAATTTTGAGACTAAGAGCCAAGAGCAGGAGCGAAAATTTTGAGACTAAGAGCCAAGAGCAGGAGCGAAAATTTTGAGACTAAGAGCCAAGAGCAGGAGCGAAAATTTTGAGACTAAGAGCCAAGAGCAGGAGCGAAAATTTTGAGACTAAGAGCCAAGAGCAGAAGCGAAAATTTTGAGACTAAGAGCCAAGAGCAGGAGCGAAAATTTTGAGACTAAGAGCCAAGAGCAGGAGCGAAAATTTTGAGACTAAGAGCCAAGAGCAGGAGCGAAAATTTTGAGTCTAAGAGCCAAGAGCAGGAGCGAAAATTTTGAGACTAAGAGCCAAGAGCAGGAGCGAAAATTTTGAGACTAAGAGCCAAGAGCAGGAGCGAAAATTTTGAGTCTAACAGCCAAGAGCAGGAGCGAAAATTTTGAGACTAAGAGCCAAGAGCAGCAGCGAAAATTTTGAGACTAAGAGCCAAGAGCAGGAGCGAAAATTTTGAGTCTAAGAGCCAAGAGCAGGAGCGAAAATTTTGAGACTAAGAGCCAAGAGCAGGAGCGAAAATTTTGAGACTAAGAGCCAAGAGCAGGAGCGAAAATTTTGAGACTAAGAGCCAAGAGCAGGAGCGAAAATTTTGAGACTAAGAGCCAACAGCAGGAGCGAAAATTTTGAGACTAAGAGCCAAGAGCAGGAGCGAAAATTTTGAGACTAAGAGCCAAGAGCAGAAGGAAAATTTTGAGACTAAGAGCCAAGAGCAGGAGCGAAAATTTTGAGACTAAGAGCCAAGAGCAGGAGCGAAAATTTTGAGACTAAGAGCCAAGAGCAGGAGCGAAAATTTTGAGACTAAGAGCCAAGAGCAGGAGCGAAAATTTTGAGACTAAGAGCCAAGAGCAGGAGCGAAAATTTTGAGACTTAGAGCCAAGAGCAGGAGCGAAAATTTTGAGACTAAGAGAGCGAAAATTTTGAGACTAAGAGCCAAGAGCCAATTTTGAGACTAAGAGCAGGAGCAAAATTTTGAGACTAAGAGCCAAGAGCAGGAGCGAAAATTTTGAGACTAAGAGCCAAGAGCAGGAGCGAAAATTTTGAGACTAAGAGCCAAGAGCAGGAGCGAAAATTTTGAGACTAAGAGCCAAGAGCAGGAGCGAAAATTTTGAGACTAAGAGCCAAGAGCAGGAGCGAAAATTTTGAGACTAAGAGCCAAGAGCAGGAGCGAAAATTTTGAGACTAAGAGCCAAGAGCAGGAGCGAAAATTTTGAGACTAAGAGCCAAGAGCAGGAGCGAAAATTTTGAGACTAAGAGCCAAGAGCAGGAGCGAAAATTTTGAGTCTAAGAGCCAAGAGCAGGAGCGAAAATTTTGAGACTAAGAGCCAAGAGCAGGAGCGAAAATTTTGAGACTAAGAGCCAAGAGCAGGAGCGAAAATTTTGAGACTAAGAGCCAAGAGCAGGAGCGAAAATTTTGAGACTAAGAGCCAAGAGCAGGAGCGAAAATTTTGAGACTAAGAGCCAAGAGCAGGAGCGAAAATTTTGAGACTAAGAGCCAAGAGCAGGAGCGAAAATTTTGAGACTAAGAGCCAAGAGCAGAGCGAAAATTTTGAGACTAAGAGCCAAGAGCAGGAGCGAAAATTTTGAGACTAAGAGCCAAGAGCAGGAGCGAAAATTTTGAGACTAAGAGCCAAGAGCAGGAGCGAAAATTTTGAGACTAAGAGCCAGAGCAGGAGCGAAAATTTTGAGACTAAGAGCCAAGAGCAGGAGCGAAAATTTTGAGACTAAGAGCCAAGAGCAGGAGCGAAAATTTTGAGACTAAGAGCCAAGAGCCAAGAGCAGGAGCGAAAATTTTGAGACTAAGAGCCAAGAGCAGGAGCGAAAATTTTGAGACTAAGAGCCAAGAGCAGGAGCGAAAATTTTGAGACTAAGAGCCAAGAGCAGGAGCGAAAATTTTGAGACTAAGAGCCAAGAGCAGGAGCGAAAATTTTGAGACTAAGAGCCAAGAGCAGGAGCGAAAATTTTGAGACTAAGAGCCAAGAGCAGGAGCGAAAATTTTGAGACTAAGAGCCAGAGCAGCGAAAATTTTGAGACTAAGAGCCAAGAGCAAAATTTTGAGACTAAGAGCCAAGAGCAGGAGCGAAAATTTTGAGACTAAGAGCCAAGAGCAGGAGCGAAAATTTTGAGACTAAGAGCCAAGAGCAGGAGCGAAAATTTTGAGACTAAGAGCCAAGAGCAGGAGCGAAAATTTTGAGACTAAGAGCCAAGAGCAGGAGCGAAAATTTTGAGACTAAGAGCCAAGAGCAGGAGCGAAAATTTTGAGACTAAGAGCCAAGAGCAGGAGCGAAAATTTTGAGACTAAGAGCCAAGAGCAGGAGCGAAAATTTTGAGACTAAGAGCCAAGAGCAGGAGCGAAAATTTTGAGACTAAGAGCCAAGAGCAGGAGCGAAAATTTTGAGACTAAGAGCCAAGAGCAGGAGCGAAAATTTTGAGACTAAGAGCCAAGAGCAGGAGCGAAAATTTTGAGACTAAGAGCCAAGAGCAGGAGCGAAAATTTTGAGACTAAGAGCCAAGAGCAGGAGCGAAAATTTTGAGACTAAGAGCCAAGAGCAGGAGCGAAAATTTTTGAGCACTAAGAGCCAAGAGCAGGAGCGAAAATTTTGAGACTAAGAGCCAAGAGCAGGAGCGAAAATTTTGAGACTAAGAGCCAAGAGCAGGAGCGAAAATTTTGAGACTAAGAGCCAAGAGCAGGAGCGAAAATTTTGAGACTAAGAGCCAAAGAGCCAAGAGCAGAAGGAAAATTTTGAGACTAAGAGCCAAGAGCAGGAGCGAAAATTTTGAGACTAAGAGCCAAGAGCAGGAGCGAAAATTTTGAGACTAAGAGCCAGCAGAGCAGGAGCGAAAATTTTGAGACTAAGAGCCAAGAGCAGAGAGCGAAAATTTTGAGACTAAGAGCCAAGAGCAGGAGCGAAAATTTTGAGACTAAGAGCCAAGAGCAGGAGCGAAAATTTTGAGACTAAGAGCCAAGAGCAGGAGCGAAAATTTTGAGACTAAGAGCCAAGAGCAGGAGCGAAAATTTTGAGACTAAGAGCCAAGAGCAGGAGCGAATTTTGAGACTAAGAGCCAAGAGCAGGAGCGAAAATTTTGAGACTAAGAGCCAAGAGCAGGAGCGAAAATTTTGAGACTAAGAGCCAAGAGCCAATTTTGAGACAGGAGCGAAAATTTTGAGACTAAGAGCCAAGAGCAGGAGCGAAAATTTTGAGACTAAGAGCCAAGAGCAGGAGCAAAATTTTGAGACTAAGAGCCAAGAGCAGGAGCGAAAATTTTGAGACTAAGAGCCAAGAGCAGGAGCGAAAATTTTGAGACTAAGGGCCAAGAGCAGGAGCGAAAATTTTGAGACTAAGAGCCAAGAGCAGGAGCGAAAATTTTGAGACTAAGAGCCAAGAGCAGGAGCGAAATTTTGAGACTAAGAGCCAAGAGCAGAAGCGAAAATTTTGAGACTAAGAGCCAAGAGCAGGAGCGAAAATTTTGAGACTAAGAGCCAAGAGCAGGAGCGAAAATTTTGAGACTAAGAGCCAAGAGAAGGAGCGAAAAATTTTGAAATGCACAGCACTGGTCGGTACCGGATCATCCGTTAGCTAATGAGAGAATTCGTTATTGGGAGAGTCTACTGCGTCACTTTCAGTGAAAACCAACCAAGTTGGTCTCGGCCGTTTGCTATTGGGAGATGCTATTGAGAGTGCGTCATTGGAAGAATCGACTGTACTCAATAAAGTTTTCTTTAAACGCTAAACTCACAAGTAGCCAGTTTGTAAAAGTTGGCACAAGCTGTGGACGAAACTTTCTGACCATAAGAAAACAAATTTTGCGATCTAAAAAATATTTACTAATTCACAAAAAAATGTTGGAAGCTACAAAACTACCTGAATTTGTTTTCTGGTATACTCTCGTTTCTATTTTCTGCTTCGCCACTAGCTAAAAAATTAGAAGAGCTAAGATTTTCTCGTACTGAATTCGAAGATGAAACACTTGGAGGAGCATTGTCTTCAACTGGAGTCATGCTACAAGCTTTGGTAAGTGATGTACTCAGACTATCCACTGGTGTGCAGCTACCATCGTTGATGGAATGGCTTGACTTAGAAGTGTTAGGAGTGCTATCAGGAGGGATGGAATTACCGTCTTTTTCGTCTGGATCAGTCATTTTTTAATATTTTGTAGACAAAATATATGGTGATTATTATATGTAAAAGTCATTAAAACACTTTCAGCTTTGAAGCCATTTAGATTTTTTATTATTATTTTGCATACTTTTTAAGGACGTCAGAAATGTTTTGTGTTGGTTCTAAAAGCGCGGTTTTAAAGTAGTATTATAATTTTTTTTTATAAAAAATGCATTTTTTAAGGAAATAATTCAGAGTTGTGAAATTGACCGGTCAAAATCTTATGCCAGCAATTTGCCGCTCAAATACACCATTTGACACCAAATAAATCAATTTTTTTAATCACTTTAGACTGAATTCCAAAATTTTTGCTCAACCAACATACCCCAGATCAAATATTTTCTATTGTTTCTTAGTGCTCTCACTATTTGTGTTCGGGAGCACTTTTAAAGAAAGTTGATGAGGGGGGGGGGAGGTGGTTAGTATATCCAAGTTGGAAATTAAATATATTTTCAGAAAATTTTTACAGCAAAATAAGCGGCGCCGACTAGAGCATCGGGGTTGAAAAAAGTCGACGACCGGCGCCGATTTGTTTCGAATTTTTTTCGGCGCAGACCGGTGCTTGTACAACTATGTTTACAACAACCCAGGTTTTTCTATTTTTTCAGTAGTACAGCGAACGCTCGTTACAAGGACAGCAAAAATGTGGCCAAAAGCTGTATATAAAGCATCAAATTCAGTACTTTTGTCTACTGCGGAAAAAAATTTTGTGTCCTTATATTGAGCATCTAGCGAGCGTTAACTGTAATTCTAGCAGTTATTTTAAAAAATGTAAAAATTTCAGTTTTCGAAAATGGTTGGCCATTTAAGTGTCAGTATAAAAAACCATGGCCAAAATCTGCATTCTTGACAAAGGATAGAAAAGGAAAACCTTGAAAAATGTAAATCTTTGTGCAACCTACAAAAAAGAGTCTTTTTGAGCTTACTTATATTTTTTATTATAGCCCGTATACCACCGCTATACCAATGTCCGGTTTCAAAATTTTTTATAAGAAAGTGGATTGTTCGAAATTGTTGGAGTAACTCGTTATGACCCTGGCAATAGTCAAAGTCAACATTTAGGGTTAACATTTGCCATAATTTTGGTCTCATATTTTTCTCAAAGCCATCTTGTACAGCAGAAATAGTTCAGGAGCGGGTCACGAAGGCATTTTTATAGTTCCCGCCCCATACTCGGATTTTTTTAAGTGACCCGAAATCAGCTCCCAAACTAATTATTTTGCTCAACAAGATAAAAGAAGCATTTTTAAACACCAGTCTACCGTGAGACAGATATCGTGAGACAAATTTCAACCGATTTGCAGACATAATTTTTTATTCAGCTTTTAGAAGTTTTTCAACCATCCCGTAGGGGGCCCGTTTACTAGAGAGAGCCCGTTTAATAAAGAGGGCCCGTTTAATAGAGTAAATGCGGTACTCCGCAGCTTTGTTTAAAAATATTAGTTTTTCTGCGGTGTTCGGTGTTACTCCCTTGGAACTGACCCTAGGGGTATGTTATATTGAGGAGTATGTTATATCGGGGGTTAATTTTGCAGAGTTTATTATTGAAAGGACCGACCCTAGTGGTATGTTATATTGAGATGTATGTTATATAGGCGGTATGTTACATCGAGAGGTATTTTATATTGGGGGTATGTTTTAACGAGGTTCGACTGTATGATGACAAACAGAAGTTCTAACACACAAAAGTCATGTGAAAGCAATTTTCTTTTAGTTTCGAGACTAAATAAATTTAAACGCATTTTTTGTGATTTTGGGATAATTTTGGGATTTTCAAAATGTGAACCGGTGGGATTTCCGACTATAAAACTTTGAGATTTGGGATTTCCAAAAAATTTCTGGGATTCCAATCCCAGGAATCCCATGGGATTCCATTCCTACGCCCAAAGTATACCTAAATGTACCCCATTGACCATTTTTAAAGAAATTTCGGACTGTATTGAGATGCAGTTGGTTAAATCTCTTGGGTTGTCGGGGTTAATAATATTTTGAACCGACGACTAATTGCTGGGTTAGTGAGCATTTTTTCAACAGGCTGTAAAATCTCAATTTTTTTGCGTTTCAGACATTTTATTTGAACCGTTTTACGCAGAAAAGCAAAATCTACAAGACAGTTCAAAGAAATGTCTGAAATGCAAAAAAATGAAGATTTTACAGCCAGTTGAAAAGGTGCTCACAAACCCAGCAATTAGTCGTCGGTTCGAAATAACACTACCATTGACAACCCTATAAGTCTCGCCGCATCCACGCTAATACGCATACCCGCACAGAAATTTCCAGAAATTTCCACACCCCCACTTGCAGCGGCAAAAACGAGATTTCGCGAGCTTAATTGAGCTATTGGAGGATTACGTACATGGTGTCTCGAAAAAATTCGGGCACTTGTGAAAATTTTCACCTAGGAGTCCCGCGCATCGTCTGCAATAAAAAAATTTTTTAATGAAGGCCGACTGTAAGAATTGTCTACTTGGGAGTTTTAAAAACTGCTCAGCTAATACCGGATTCAGCATGGTCGATTTACTTGAGAAATTGCTCTCTTTGGCAGATCTTCTCTAGCCAAAAAATGATAAAATCATGAAATGATGGGCTATGCATTCGCAGTTCTAGAAAAAATTATACCTTGGTCACCCCTCTTGATTTTTTTCGAAAAAAAATTTGCCTAAAAATCTCAAAAAGAGTTTATTCGGATTTTGAAAAATTTTAACGAAAAAAAATTTTGGTAAAAAATTTTTCGCTTTGGTCCGCCCCATATTTGTTAGAATTTCTTGACACACTCTGTAAATCGACTACGCTGAGCATGAATCCAGTGTTAGAATTGAGGGGTTTGCTAAAAGGTGAATAGAGCTAAAGAAGCTCGTAATAGAACTTCAGAAGCTGTTTTGCCCGTTAAAATCCCTCCTGTTTCCAAAATTTTTTAGCTACCATGTTCAGCGTGAAATCCCGCTTAGTTTAGTATCCCTTGTTAATTTGTTTTGGTCTACCTTCAACTTTCAGTTTTAAAGTACCTTAAAAAGCTTTTTCCTCCAACCATTGGTCATCAAGGGAGCATCTTCTTTTTCCCTTGCTTGCCTATCCCTTGACCACTCACACCATCTTCTTGTTAATTCTCAAAAAAGAAAAAGGATAAAAAATAAAACAAAAACCGGTTGTTAGACAGAGAATTGGAAAGCTGAACACATTCAACAGAGGAAGGATGCAAAAGAGCAGGAGATTTGCTTTGAGGATGGGGATCTTCTTCATTTTTTCACTGATTACACCTTCACTGGCTGGATGGATGGACAAGGAGAGAGAGAGGACGAAAAGAGCTGCTGCTGCTTCCATTGTCAATGTTCAAAAGTTGAAGGAAGGGATAGAGGAAGAAGTTTCAAGGGCATAATCTCCCTGCAGCTGGTCAGTCACTTTCGCTTAGCCCAATTCAAGGGATGCTCCTTCACCAGCTTTAATTTCTTAATTTTTGCGTGTGTGGAAAGCATAATGATAGAAAAAAAGAAGAGATTACGCAGAACATATCACAAGAAAAATTGCTGTAGATGTTTTATTATTTTAGGAAGATACGAGAATAGTGAAATATAAAACTTGTGTTCCGCAAATACACGAAGTTCCACTGGAACAGCTTTTATTGTTTTTTTTTCAATGGGTTTCAAAAATAAACTCAAGTCACAACGAAATAAACGATTAAAAATATTCACACGGCTCAGCATTTGAACTTAAAAGAGTACTTTGTTATTATAAGTAATAATAGGAAACACTCATCGGTGACTAAGTGGTAAAGCAATGGCGGACTGTAAAAGTTGGTCGTCGGTTCGATACCGGCTAGAAGCAATTTTTTTCCTCGACTTTTACTAAAATGCGAAAATTTATTCCAGTTTGAATATCACTGGTACCGGCCTTCCAAAATTTTTCCAACGGCGGCAAGCAGTCGGCACTATTTATAAATTAAAATAAATTCTCTAATAGGTTTCAAATTCAAATTATTAGGTTGGTGCATAAGTTTTAAACCATACAAAAGACCGCCAAAATTTTCTTAAAACAGTGTAGACATCAACAAATATTTAATACCATTTTGTAGCCCTAAGTGTCCTCTTTCAAATGGCATATTACACTTAGCTTGATTATTTTGGATAGGTCACCATTTGGCTCCAAACACCTATGAGGTTATTTTGAGAAGTTGACATCACTTTAAGTGATCAGTTTTTGAAAGCGTCATGGCATTATCTTATCAAGTAGCTCAGCTCGCTAACCCTCGTTACAGAATGATCTTTGATATCTGAGTTGAGATATGATTTTGAAAAATTGATTTCTTGAAAAATGACCAAAATCAAGTTTTGCCAATTTTTCGGATTTTGGTCATTTTTCAAGAAATCAATTTTTCCAAAAGGTCATATCTCAACACTCAGATATCAAAAGATCATTCTGTAACGAGGGTTTTGTAGCTCTTGAGCTGCGCTACAACATAGTGATAAGATAATGCCATGACGCTCGAGATTCAAAAAAAACTTTGATCAAATATTTAATACCATTTTTTCACTTAAAGTGATGAAAATTCGTGTCAACTTCTCAAAATAACCTCATAGGTGTTTGGAGCCAAATGGTGACCTATCCAAAATAATCAAGCTAAGTGTAACATGCCATTTGAAAGAGGACACTTAGGGCTACAAAATGGTATTAAATATTTGTTGATGTCTACACTGTTTTAAGAAAATTTTGGCGGTCTTTTGTATGGTTTAAAACTTATGCACCAACCTAATATTTTAGATAGGGTTGTCGGGGAAAGTATTATATTAAACTGGCGACTAGTTGCTGGGTTTGTGAGGCTTCTACGAGTCTATGGTCAAATGCGTCAAAATGATTTGCTGTCTCGGACTCCTTCCATTACACTACCACTCAAACAGAAGAGTTGGATGTGGCGACTAATGAGTGGTCATATCGACCAGGGCTGAGTCAACTCAACTGCTACCGGTGGAGAAACGTCAACCCCGAGGCGCTGGAAGACGAGCTCCCATGCCAGAGCAACACCGAAAATTACCAAGAAATTCTCCACCCACCGCCGGCAAAACGGCCTATGGAGGGCCCTCCACCGACAAATCCCCGGGACTGCCTGGCCTCCCCGGCAAAAACAGCCCGCAGATGGTTTCTTTTTTCTGATCTGCATATGTATAATCTATCGAGGTTTTTTCCTATTTCGAACGAAGCATTACATTAAAAAAGTACACTACAATAAAGATTTCGATTTGACCGAGAAAACCATACTCTCGATATAGGGCGACTTTCATATTTAATTACAATTTCCGAATATAGGGTTTTCTATACAGTCAAATATCGGTATACAGGGACTATTGATATAGAGCACTTTCTACTCGTTCTCAGCGACCGCATTATATTGAGAAATGACTGTAACATAGCTTCGGATATTTTTTTGGCCCTGGGAACAAAAAAATTCCGGTTTCGAACTTTCGTCACAGGGTTTGAGCTCTATTTTTTGGTATACCACCGATTGGATAAAAAAACTGATTGGATACATTGACGGTTGGATACACTAAATTACTAAATTTTACCAAAGTTGTGGGATTGGATACAACGAAACCTCTTTTCAGCCTTACCAAACCATGGTAATTGGTACCATTCCTATCTAGAATCCATGTAGCACCTATTTTTGTCCCTACTGTGTTATTTTGAGGTTTAGAATGTTGTGCTTAAATTTATTTTAACTTAGGCCAAGCCTTAGGCTTAGGGTAGGCCAGCGTACGTTAGGACGAGCTCAAACGTGTTTTTTCGAACCGTAAAAAAGTTAGTAAAATATGTTTGAGTCCATCCTAGTGTACAGTTGGCTATCCCGTGCTTGAGCTTGAATCATAACAGTGTAAAATAAGAATGAAAATTAAAACTGCATCCAATCGGTGTATCCAATCAGTTTTTGTATCCAATCGTCAGGCGTTCAATTTTTTGTAGTAGGGATATAATTTTGTCGCGTCATAATGCCAGTCGACTGTAATGCCTTATTTCTTTCGCCTACTCTTTCGTTCTTTTGAATTCGGATATTCCGTATCCGGTACTAGCCCTGAATTTATTTTTTAATTTAACTTTTTATTCATGCTCTCTGGCATTTTAACATTTAAAAAGTAAGGTAAAGTTTTTTTAGTTTTTTTCGTGAAAACGGTTAATCAATACAGTTGTTTCATTTTTTTTTCCTTCTATCACAATTCCAAAAAATCTAACTTTTCAGTTTTAAAATTTAATTTAAGAAGCGACTAAACTTTTTTTAAGCAAAACCCTTGTTAAACTGATTTGTTGTGGTGTGAATATCTCAAAATCTTCATAATCTCGTGTAAAGTCACAGTCAACACTCTCCACAGTGACCATCTGCCAAAGTTGATTTATTTGGTTGTCCACAAATATATTTTTTGTGAAGAATGGACGCCATATAAAGCCTCTCTTCATAATTGCCGACTGGATGCGGTTTCTAGGCCACTTTGAGAGTGTTAACTGTGGTAAAGTTTGCAAAATTGAATTAACGCAAGCCATCACTTTACATTTTATTCTATAATAATGGTTTTCATTTGCCAGCCGCCAATCCAGACCAGATCATACCATTCTGCATCCATTAAGTGTGTTGCCCTTGACCAGTCATAGGTCCACTACCTCTACTTTCTGCTCCTCTGCACACAAAAGGAAAAAAGAGATCCAAAAGTTGCCCTTGGAACAATAGCAGATCCACACATTCCAAATCCAGCTGCTTTTTCCCTTTGTTACAAACAGCAATAGCAGCAGCAAAGCCAAAGGTGATGGAGCAGCATCCCAAAGAAACAGGAATTTCACTCCCATCCAGCCACTACCAATTAGTTTGGTGGGATGAGAGCAACCAGCCGTTCTTTCACTTCTTCTGAAGGTCGCTATTGTGGGCGGTGGCTATTTGCCCTGTGGGTGTGTGTGACGATGGGGCATGAGATCCTCTTCTCCTGTTCTGCACATCCGTCATTGAGGTCGTTGGATAGCTAGCTGGCTGGATGCTGTTGTGTGATTGGGGAAGGGGTGTTGCGCCTTGGCTTGTGACCTAAATACATGTCCTTTTCTATTCGCTTTTGCTGTTTTAAATTAGCACATGGCTTCTCAGTTAAAGTTAAAAAAAATTTTGAAGCGTCTTTCAAAGCATCCAAACTCGGTCGTCAAAAATTTTATAAAACATAATCAACTTAATAATTTATTTGATGTGGCACCTGAGATACCTTATGTCGTTGAAACCCCAAACCAAACTTTGCCTCCCAGCTGGGGCCGGCAATTTTTTTATCTTGACTTATCAACGTTTTTGTCACTTTTGCTTTGATACTCTGGTCCCGAAATTTAATTCCGATTTTGCTTATACAAATTATACAATTCCAAAAATTTGAGACTTTCTCCCAAAAAAAGCCAACTGATGGTGTAACTACCATTTTTTATAGAAAACAGTTTCGCGTTAAGGAAGAATTTATGAGCACGAAAATGACGTCCTTCAATTTCATAATCCTCGAAACTAGGGTTATCGGGGGTAGTATTGTTTCGAAACGACGACTAGGTGCTGGGTTTGTGAGCACTTTTACAAAACATTGTAAAATCTTCATTTTAGAATTTTAAACATTCTGTTTGAACGGTTTTGCACGGATAGGAAAAATCTACAAAACTGTTCAGACGGAATGTCTAAAATGCTAAAAATGAAGATTTTACAACCTTTTGAAAAAGTGCTCCCAAACCCAGCAACTAGTCGTCGGTTCGAAATAACACTACGCCCGACAACCCAAAAGTTTGGGTTTTCTGCCATTAGTCCATTTGAAACTTAATTTTAATAAGTCGGTTTTAATACTATCTGATGCGTTGCACAATAACTTTGCTTTATTTTTTGATGTGAGTACTTTAATTTATTTTTCTTGTCTTCTCTTTTATTAAAATCCTTAACGTAAACAATATTTAATTATTTCACTTTCAAACGACTTTTATTGACTCCATTTAAAAATATTTCTGGCATAGAGAATAATCCAACGTTCCATCACACGCAAAAAAAGCTAGTAGTAGAAGGGCAATGTCCACAAGGGACCGGAAAACTGGTTTCTTCCACCCTCCATCCCATTCAAATGTGCATGCCTGGGAACCACGATGGTCTTCTACTTTTTTTCAATCCGGCTGCATAGTCTTCAACCATGACTAATCCTTGGAGTTTCTATCTATCTGTAAATCTGAGTAACTAAAATGGTAGAAATAGCTACATCCATTGGCTTTAGAAGCCAACAAAATGGCTTCTGAAGCCAAAATTTTTCAATCTGAAATCTGAGTGTTCAGATATGGCCTTCTGGAAAAATGACAGAAAATGACCAAATCCAAGTTATTTCAATTCTTCAAATTTAGGTCATTTTTTCAAGAAATTTTAGTTTTTTTCAGGAAATCATATCTCAACACTAGATTTTCAAAAATAATTCTGTAAAATGGGTTTTGTAGCTCTTGAGTTTAATATGCCATTAGAAAGAGGAGATGGAAGGCCACAAAACGGTATTAAAAGAAAAGACGGCGCTACTCGGTTCTTACCACCCTCCCCCCATTCCTAGGACCTACTCGGTTATACACCGCTTCCTCCAAAAATCAATATTTTTTGGACTGTCTAAAAACCATTTTTATGTAATAATTTTGCCTTAAAAGACCCAGAAAAGTAATTGTAAAGAGATCATGGGCTGTATTGGGAGGAGAAGGGAATAATAGGGGCCGCTTTTTCAAAGCCTCGGTAAAACTGCATAGCTTTTTGGGCGGGGAGAGGTGGCGTGGGTTGGTTACGGTAAAAACAACTAGCGCCGAGAAGACATATGATTTCGGCATTTATAAAAGATGAAGCTTTAAAAGACAGTGCAGACTTTTAGCAGACACGCAGTCTTGTTTGAAAAAAGAGTGCCAGTATAGCGAGTACGTCCTTTGACAAAATGTTTTCATTAAAAAAAATGATTATAACATTCATTCACTTTCTTCCGGAACTCATTAAATTTATTAACCGATTACATTTTACGAAAATTCATTGCACAGATGAGTTTCACTCACACTTCACTCACACTGGGGTCGGCAAGGGAAACAACTTGCCTTGAAACAACTTGCCGACTAGTTGCTGGGTTTGTGAGCAATTTTTCAACAGGCTGTGAAATCTTCATTTTTGGCATTTCAGATTTTTTTTTAACTGTTTTGTAGATTATGCCGTTCTGCGTATAAAAGTTCAAAAAAAAATTCTGAAAGCTGAAAATGAAGGCTTTACAGCCTATTGGAAAAGTGCTGAAAAACCCAGCAACTAGTCGGCTAGTCGTTTTAATATTAATAGGGTGTTTCAAGAAACTTCGATGCTATACAGAGATCAAGCACATTTTTGACCAGTACTCATACCGTTTCGTTTGGGAAGCAAAAAATCACATGCAAAATAAATTTTACAAAAAGAAAACAGCTTGCTGCGGACAGAATAGACAAAATTTGGTTTTTGTAAAACTTTGCCTGATCCCGACTGTATATTGAAAATTGGGTAAAACCCCGCTGAATAATTCGAGAAGCGAAATATCACACAGTGCTCGTGTTTCTAAAATTTTTAAACGGCCATAGCTTTTTCTAGGGCGAATTTTAAAATTCTGTAAACGCAGATTAACTCAAAATCAAAAAGCAATTTTTGGGTATATAATGTCAAAAACATTATTTTCGCTTGGTCCCCCTTGTGGTTTGGGTTCTGGTCATCGGATGGATCTGGAAATTCTGTAAACGGGAATCTGGAAATTCTGTAAAATTCTGTAAACGCAGATCGACTCAGAAAAAATATACAATTTTTTTGGTATACAATGTCAAAAACACGATTTTCGCTTGGTTCCCCCTGTTGTTTGGGTACTGGTCATCCAATGACCAGAACCCAAACCACAGGGGGGACCAAGCGAAAATAGTGGTTTTGACATTATATACCCAAAAATTGCTTTTTGATTTTGAGTTGATCTGCGTTTACAGAATTTTAAAATTCGCCCTAGAAAAAAGCTATAGCTGTTTAATAGTTTTAGAAACACGTGCACTGTGTGATATTTCGCTTCTCGAATTATTCAGCGGGGTTTTACCCAATTTTCAATATACATTGTGACCGTATACACTTGGGATCAGGCAAACTTTTACAAAAACCAAATTTTGTTTATTCTGTTCTCAGCAAGCTCTCTTTTTTTGCAAAATTTATTTTGCATGTGATTTTTCGCTTGCCAAACGAAACAGTGTGAGTACTGGTCAAAATTGTTCTTGATTGCTGTAAAGCATCGCAATTTGTATCTGTTGAATGTACAGTCTCGCAATTCATTTTTCGCCATCCTCTACTGTCCAAAATCGATCCATGTGCACTTTACTCCCTCCAATGATTCTCCCCAACTGAACAAATGTTTCAAAATAACTGGAAAGAAGAGGAGAAAAAAAAGGCCCAGGTGAGTGTATGTGTGCCTTTGCATTCCAGCAATAGCACCAGCAGCCAAAAAATAGTGATGTCCACTCTGTGTCTCACCATCTGCCTGTGTAATCCTTGGTGCTGAACCAGTCAGCAGCCGGGCTGCTGGCTGGCTGGACGACTGATCAAATGAAGAGGCAAAAAAAGCTGTTCCATCATAAGAGGAAAAATAATCGTACAGCGGTGTGTGTCCCCTCTATTGTGTGTTCCTTTGGTCCAGGAAGAAGGGGGAAGAATGAAATAAAATGAAGTTTTTTTTCAATAGTAGTGGACAACACGGCCAGAGAGTGATTTTGATGTCTTTTTCTCTTGTTCAAACCTTTATTAAACGACAGCAACAACCATATTCACAAGCTTTTTTCATAATGTTGCACTCATATTAGTTGACTGGAAACCATTATGTTGCAGTCAAATCTTGCTAAACTGTAATAAGTGTTGAATACAGTTGAAGCTCTGTTTAACATACCCCTGGGAGCAATTTGGTTGGCCTGATTAAAATAAGTAGGGTTGTTACACAGTTAACTCGATTTTTTTAAATTTTTTGACTTTATTTCTTGTTTTAATGATATCTTTTCCCAAAAATTTTCAGCTTCTTACCACACTATTGAAAGCTTAGAATGTTAGCTACACAATTGTATATAAACTTCTTGGTTTGGTCCACGAAAATTTATCACTTTTGAGAAAAGTACGTTCGAATTTTTCGAGTCCTAGGACTCGAAAAGATTCAAACGTATTTCCAACCAAACCAAGAAAGATGAAGAAGGTCAAAAATTTTAAATAAATCGAGTTAACTGTGTAACAACCCTAGAAATAAGAACGAATTAACTCTCGATACAACATACACTCGATTTCATATACACCTAGGGTCGGTCCCTTCAATAACAAACCCCGTCAAATTACCCCCCGATTTAACATACAGCTTGATTTCACGTACACCTAGGGTCAGTCCCCAGGATTTATGTAAAATAAAGATTTGACTGTATTAAAAATATAAAGTCCCCCTTCATTGCGGCAGCCTTCTTTAATGAGCCGGCACCTAAAAAGTGATCAAAAATAAAGTGGCTAGCCGCCTTATCAGAGGAAATATAGTATATTAACCTTTTTGTTTGTTGTAACATGCATTGGAGAGTGTATATTACATGTATATGTATCTCAATAAATCCTCGATTTAGCATACACCAGCGCCCGGTCCCCAGGATGTATGTTGAATCGAGCTTTGACTGTACCGTATATCTTCTATTTTTTTCGGTGGCTTTTGGGACCAGTAAAGGTTTTTTTCCTTTCCGGCGCCTGGTGTGACTAGTGGCGCCTGTGCAACCATGACCCTAGGTTTCATGCAGAATTTTTAATATAAAATTGCCTCGTTGCACATCCGTTCCTCCACCAACTCACCTCAAAATATCGGTAATAGGATTGTCGGGCGTAGTCCTATTTCGAACCGACGACTAGTTCTGGGTTTGGGAGCACTTTTTCAAGAGGTTGTAATGTTGTCATTTTTAGCGTTTAAGACATTCTGTTTGAACAGTTTTGTAATTATTGCCTTTCTGTGCAAAACAGTTCAAAAAGAATATTTCAAACGCTAAAAATGAAGATTTTACAACTTCTTGAAAAGCTTGTCACAAACCCAGCAACAAGTCATCGGTTCGAAATAAGACTTTCCCCGACAACCCCACTTGGTGAGTACTGATGTTCGTGGGCACTTTTCTTATCCACTTATGTAGCATGGTTGGTTAATAATAGTCGAAGAATGGTTTTTTCGATAACATTCAACTCAAACTATGACCTGTCTTTTTGTCATCGAAATTTTTGTTTGTTAGTTTCTATCATATTTTGATGGAAATTACTGCTTCCGAGGAACGGAGTAACTGCGGCGGAGTTCCAAGTGAAGCAGCGATAACAATTACTCCAACTCTTGTGAACAAGCCACCAGAAAATTCCAGCTGGGTTTCAAAGTTGACATTATAAGAAACATCGACTCTACTAGCGAATAGCCTCCAACCCCCTTGGATGGGTGGTATTCGCTGGTGGCACTGAAACATATACTGGATTGTTTCGAAGGTCTTGTATTAAGAAAACTTCGTGGTTTCACACTTTGATGGGTTTCAAGTTTTTGTTTATGGACGACTCACTCAACCTCCCAATATTTTTAGCACTTTTTGTTGCAATTATTTTTTTCCTCTCTTATGTGCACAATTATCACTTGCAGATAAAGTGTGCAAACGCCATGCCCATAAATAACCTGGAGACTGGCATGTGCTTTTCTGTTCACTCGCCTATCCTCTGTTATCAGTTCGAAAATTTTGAGGCAAACAAATTTTCCCGTTAATATCATTTTGAATCAGATGCACACAAAAAATCGTATAGTGAGTTATTTTGAAAACCAAATACATAAAGAAAAAATATGAAAACATTAAAAATAGTTCGCAATTCTTTGATAATGATTTTGTAATTAAAACTCGACCGATTTTTTAAGGATACATTGGTGGCAATATGGTTCATATAGTTTCGGTATAATTTTTGTGGGAAAAGGCCTTTCAATATTTTTGGCAAACAGACAGGAAAAATCCAATCCAAGATTCGTGAAACATGTAAAAATAGGCCAAATTGCCTTGGTCTTCTCCTGTGGATTTTTGAAACCTATTTCTCCACAGTCGTACCTCGATACATTGATACCTCTAAAAGTTCGATACCCAGCTGGGTCTAACACTTTTCTTTTCAAAAACGGTTTAAAAAGTGTCGGGCCAGCGGGAGATCGAACTTTTAAAGATGTCCATACATCGAGGTTTGACTGCACAAAAATATGTTTTCGAAAATCAACAGGGGGGACCAAGGCAGTTTTAGGCATGACATTTCTCGAGTCTACTAAATTTGATTTTTTTGTCTGTCAGCAGAAAATAATAAAATTCTATATAGTAAATCAACCATGCTCTACAAGATGGCGTCGTCAGAATTTTGAAATCGAATCGTAAAGTTCGATATGCTACCTTGTAAGAGGAAATACGGATTTGGCATTATATTCGTTAACAAAAATTGCATTTTTTGTATTCTTGGATATCATGCTCCACCTAAAAAATGATTTATGTAATAATATTTTAAAGAAATATGTTTAGTTGGTTTCGCTGCACATCATACGATTTTTTAACAAATTCATATTTGTTATTATAACTGTCCAATAATTTATGTGACTTGAATTTCTTGTATTCCTGTGCTTTCAGTATTTTCCATAACAATGGAAAATTCAAAAATAATTGTATTGAAAAACGTAAAGCCTTGTTAGTTTAACTCTTTGTCAAGGTTTATTCGTGCCACATCCTGGCACTACATATTCTCTAATAAAGTTCTGTGCCCTAAAAGCACTATCCATGACTTTGCAGCACCACATCTCAGTCTAGACTAAATAATTGATCTGATTCATTCAGGCAAACGTCTCCACCGGTATAATTGCTAAGATTTTCGTTAAGGTTTTTTAAACACTTTTTTTTGAAATTTTTATAAATAAAATTTTTTTTTCTATCACAAAGTGCTAGTCAGTTAAGGTCAATCACTTCTTCCAACCCGATATTTAACAATTCTCCTAAAGTCTTGCATTGACCATAAATGACCTGCACTATTTGATAAGCTGCAAAATTTTTATATTGACGAAAATTAAAAATAAATTTTGATAGGAGTCAAAATTAACATTTGAGGGTAGTGTTAGAACGACTTGCCGACTAATTGCTGGGTTTGATAGAACTTTTTCAACAGGCTGTAAAATCTTCATTGTCAGCATTTCAGAATTTTTATTTGAACTTTTATACGCAGAACGGCAAAATCTACTGAACAATTTAAAAAAATTCTGAAATGCCAAAAATGAAGATTTTACAGCCTGTTGAAAAAGTTCTATGAAACCCAGCAACTAGTCGGCAAGTCGTTTTATGAATATCCTTGCCAACTTAGCAGAAGTTGAGATGTGCATGGGTTCTTGGCGGTATATAATTTATTTATAACCTATCTAAAAGCGCAAATCACTTTAGGATTAATTCAAGACTTTAATGGGCACATGGCGTTACGTTTTGCGAATTATTTATCAGAAATTGTGAAAGATATCTGTGGAGTGCACTAATTTTTAGGGCTCTGTGTTAAGTTTCGGAAAGTTTTGTTATTGGCAGTGTAGGTTCAGCTTGCGAAAACTCTTCCATTACTTCTCATTGCAGCTCTTTTCCCCAAATGTATTACGATCTTAAGCAAACACAAATGCTGAAGAATGGCTGTCCACCTTCAAATCACCAGAAAATTATTTTTCCTTGCAGTGCTAAAGTGAAGGGCGAGTTGGCTTTTGCTTTGTCAGGTGGACACTAAACTTATTGGCTCTGAATTCAGGAATTCAATTTAATTCCATTTCACATTTTTTTAATTCAGTTATTTTTGTTAGTTTGTTATTAGCTTTTTTTGCAGGCTAAATTATTTTTCGAAATTAAATTTAATTTTAAGTGCCAGTTTGATTTGATAACGTTAAAAACCCGATTCACCCTTGTTCTTGATTGTGGTTTTGTCAGTGCGGCAGATTGTTCGGGCCAAACTACGAGAGAAACCAAACAAAAAATTATTATTTTTTGACATTTTAAGCTGTAAAATTGACGTGAAAACTGAGTTGATCCGCAAAAACAGGTGTTCGTAGTTGTCAGGTTTCTTAAAACACTCTGTATCAATAGGATTATTTTGAAATAATACCTTGTTTGAATACATTGCTAGTTTGGAGGTCATCTGAAGCATTTTTCATTATTCTTCTGCTATTGCCACATGCACACACACCATCTGCCCTTTATACAATAGCCAACAGATTTGGCTTTTATTGTGTGTACAAATATCCGTTCCCTTTTTGACCTTTGTGTGCTCGAAATAGCAAAAAATTTATTTATATTTTTTGAAATTTAAAAAAGTCTTTTTATTGGGGAATAAAAGATATTGGGGCTAAAGTGCCTTATAATGGGGTTGCCCAAAAAGGGATTTAAACCACTTTTTTGTGTGTTTTAGCTGCTGAAACGTGTAGAAAACATGTTTTTATGGCACGGCCGACCATTTTAAAAAAAAATTTTTTGACAAAAAATCGACTTTTTGCCTTGGGGGACCAATGCAATAAAAACAACAAAAATATTAAAAAATGATTTTTTAAATGGGCGCCAAATATTTTTACCGTGTTTTTTAACATTAGGACATGGCAAAAATAGACTCTGGATGCATGAAAAAGCATGCATACCAGAGCTTTTTATGAGGTAGGCCGTAGTTAACAAAACAACGATTCTTTCTGTACAAGTCGATGTGAACTGCATTTACTTTATTTATTTTTAAATTTAGCTGTCTTTTCAAAATGGCTTTAAAAAATCATTTTTTAATATTTTTGTTGTTTTTATTGTATTGGTCCCCCAAGGCAAAAACTCGATTTTTGGTCAAAAATTAGTTTTTCTAAAAATGGTCGGACGGGCCATAAAAACGTGTTTTCCACACGTTTCAGCAGCTAAACACACAAAAAGTGGTTTAAACCCCTTTTTGGGCAACCCATTATAAGGCACTCCGGCCGATATTGGTATTGCATGACTGGCCAAAATTAAACTGACATTTCCATGATTTTTTTAATTGCTCACATTTCACTGACGCCTTCTAAAATTTTAAAGCCAAACTTTTTTTATGTTTATATATGTCGGTATATTTTTTGACGACACCTGTACTTTAGTATCTTAATGATTTCAAAAATTGGTTTTGATGATTTTTAATAGTTGGATGTTTCAATATTGTCAACTTTTTGTAATTCACCGTCCTCTTACGCACTCTTTCTGTGTTTGTAAGTGCTTGTTAGTGCAAATTGTCTGTTTTTTCACTTTGTTTTAAAGTTTAAGTATGTTTTAATTACTTTTGGGGATCGAGATCCCAAATATTGCAATTTTTAAAAGGCGTTTGACCTTTCGAAGTTTTTTGTGACGTATTCCGCTACTGAAAAATATTTCTACACTCGAGCGCCTATATAACATCATCTTCAAGTTTGACCACAACTGGATTCGACACTTTTTACATCATTTCTGTTTGCAGGTGTGTTCGGTCAACCTTCTCCGAGAACCGAAAAGATTCTAATTTTACCACATTTTGGCCCTTTTTGATATCGGGCTGATCGATTACTCACTGAACGTAATATTTTCATATGCGTTACCGTATTTCTTCTAATCACCGCCCCGCTTATCAGAGCGAGGGGCGGTAATTAGAGGAAATACGGTATTTCAAGTCATTTTGTTAAGCTGTTTAATAAGTCTTGCGTTATAATGACTGTGTGGTTCGACATTTCGATAGGTTTCGAGTTTTCTATGTATAATATTTAAGCAAAACTTCTTAGTAGGTTGCAGAAAAAAATTGTAAATGAATAAATGCATAAAATTATTTGATGAGTTTCAAAAGCTATATATTTCCTGCGGCATAATAATTCTGAAACCAGTCAAATAACTTTAGACGGATTGAAAAAATTTGAACCTTATCGGAGTGTCGAACGTGAATAATTTTTTCAAAAGAGCTGGAAAGAAATTGTTTTGATGGGTTACAAAATGATCACAAATTTTAATTTTGAAACCCTTCAAACAATTTCTCTCTAGTTCTTAAGATAAATTTAATATCGCAACCTATCGATTATTGAGTTGATGAGCAGTTAAATAAGTTTGACATTTGTTAGCGAATTTGACCAGGAAATAGATTTTGATGAAAAACTTGAGTTTTTTAAAATTCTTGGAAAATTTTTGAATAGTCAAAATTACAATTTCTTAACAGGCGCCAAAATAAACAAAAATGAAAAAAAATTTGGTCACAGGTTCGAAGACCCTTGAGCATACCTGGTTTTTCCCACTTTTCTGTCAAAACTCAAAATTTTAAGCATCACATGTCAATTCTGATAGCATTAGCGTTCTCAGCGACCCCGATTTACCCTTAGATATGATGAGAACAAAATATAATACAATCGGGAAGTGGGTTAAAAACGTGACACGAAAAGCGTGATCCGCCGACAAAAATACTATATGTAGATTTGTGACCTACCGTATTATCTCTAATAAGCGCCCCGGGGCGCTTATTTTTCAACCTTCCGAAAATCGGGAAAATTTTGGGTCGATCTCGAGATTTTTGGGTGCACAACCAAAATCTAAAAAGTGGAATCGGTAGAACTCGTGGGAGTTAAGAAAATGCAAAAAACAGCTTTGCAAAATATTTGCTCTGCCCCGATATACAGACCCTCGAAGTAGAGGGGGCGCTTATTAGAGAGGGGGCGCTTATTAGAGATAATACGGTATTCTATTTTTTAAAATCACACATTCAATTCCATCCCATTGCTTGATGTATCACAAACTGTGGTCTAGCATCTAGGAGAGTCTGACCGCTCGCAGCCACCCTCAATTTTTTTTGTTAAAAACAGACAAAAAGTAGGGTCTTCTTCCCTCTTTTTACAAAACAAGAAGCTCGACTAAGCCTTAAACTCTTCCCTATTCCCTCTCAGCTAAAAGATGAAAGCAAATATTGAATGTCCGAGCGGGAACATCTTCGTTTGTTCAAACACTTCTGCTGTATTAGCTGTCTGTCGCCAGCTAAAAATAGACTGTTGTGTGTAAGTGAGGAATAACCAGTCCATGGTCATCCACCACAGCAGCAGAATAGGAAGATACTGCTGCGGCTGCTTACCGAAATTTTTTGAAAAAGGAGGAAAAGGGAAGAGGAAGTTCAAACAAGAGGATGAGTTGTCTCTTTTTTTGTGTTAGTTTTTTCCAACTGTACTTGAGGGAACGCTTGTATTTTTTTGCATTTGGTCTGATCTAACATAAGTTTTTGAAATCCAACATTTTTGTCAAAGTTACTTTTTCATTATTGGAATTAGAAGCTAAAAATTACGAAAAAAGCTTATGTCAAGAACAGAGGCGTAGCCAGAAAAATGTGAAGGGGTCTAAAGTTCCCCAGAGGTCATTTTACCTACACCATTTTCGAGTTTTATAGTGTTTTTAATTAACAATTTATCCCATAAATCTGACGGGGGGGGGGTGGCCTATAGCCCCTCAGCCCCTACCCATGGTCAAGAAGCACAAAGCACTTATGCAAATTGCAAAATCAGGAAAAAGCCAAATAACAATCCATAGTCCAATAGTAGCCGATCGAAAAACGTATTGTTAAACTGCTAAAATATATTCGTTAGAGGACAGTGGTCAAATGAAGACCGGTTCACAATCATGACCAATCAATGCCCACTTCTTAAATTCTTACTTCTTAAATATTTGGATGAGTGAATTCAGTGTTAGCGGCTCTCTCTCCTGTTATCGCTAAAACCGTTTCATCTTCAATTAATTAGTTTGCTGCATACAGTTTTTCTACGTTATCTCGTGGATATTATCATTTACAAGTTGCTACTCAAACTGATGCCAGATAAAAGGGCTGACGAATGACCACTTCTGCAAATTTTACTAAAAAACAAAAGTTCTGGAAAACAATTCGGGATTCCGTTCCTAAGAGGTTTTTAGTAAATTTTGAGAACATGGTCATTTACAAACTTATGGGCTACGCAAAATCTAGCCCTTCTCTGTGGCATCAATTTAAGTATTAACTTGCAAATGATAATATCCACAAGATTACTTAGAAAAACTGTATGGAGCGAACTATTTGATTAAAACTGTAGCTGTTTTTGCTATAATAATCTTTGGCGATAACAGGAGAGAGCCGTGCTGGCCAACCCTCAAAATCTTTGAAGCTGCTAGCGCGCTCGGGGTGCTGCCGATCCCAACTAAACTATTTTCAAAACCTCTGTGTTAGTGTGTCTTATATTAGAAATGACCCTTCTTTGTCCCCTTACCTTTCTTTATTACCCCTTGTCCCTCAATAGCCTGAAATTTTTATCACTGATTTTCAAACACGGTGTTTGTCTATCTAAGTCTATTTCGTCAAAAATGATTGCAAAAAAATTAAACGAAACAGTAAAACTATATAGGAGCAAGCCGGCTCTGTTAGCAACAAAATGCTGTGCACCATCTATTTAAATCCTGCTCTCCTTTCAAATTCCCAAATCCAAAGCGAGGCGAGACACACACAGACCAGACACAATGTACTTACACAAGCAATGGTCATTGGGAAACAAGAAAGTGGAAAAATCCAGGAAGAGAAGTAAGCGACTGTCTTCAAGGTGAACAAAGGTGGTGCATTCAAGCTCTCTCTTTTTCACCATCTTCCTTTTTTGGAACCTTTCCCTTTTGTGAGCCTCAATATCCATTATTGTGCACATCTTTTGTTACTTTTTTCAGCTGCAATAATGCAATCCTGCAAAGCATCCACTAATTGGCTGAAGCAATAACTTTTTATTTACCAATAGCTGTAGTTTTTTATTGTAACCCACAAATCTAATTTTCCCTCCACTAATATATACAACTACCGACGCAAGGAGTGTGAGGAAGCGCGTGAGTTTGACTTTATTAAAAAAATTATTTTTTGTGTGTGCGTTGCAATTTGTTTTGCCCACATGTGTTTGACACTGTACCGTAAGAGCTTCCTCAGCTTTCTAGCCACAGATTTCCTCATTTTAATAATTTCATAAGTCAGTTTAGTCCTGTTTTACTTTTAGTTTACCGTGGTTTCCCTAATAAACGCTTACTTTGAAGCGGGACACAATGCTACTCAATCAGAGTTAGGAAATGTCCCTAATTTAAAGATTTGCACTTTATTCGAGACCCGAAACTTTCAATTTATTACAAAATCTTTATTTTGGTGCTTAAAAATAAAATGGACTTTCGACGCAATTCATCGCTGTTCTGTTAGGGTTAAACTAGGGTTGTGGGGAGTAGTCTTATTTCGAACTGACGACTAGTTGCTGGGTTTATGAGCACTTTTTCAACAGGCTGTAAAATCTTCATCTTTTTACGTTTCAGACATTTTTTTTGAACGGTTTTACGCAGAAAGGCAGAATCTACAAAAAAGTTAAAAAAATGTCTGAAATGCAGAAAAATGAAGATTTTACAGTCTGTTGAAAAAGTGTTCTGAAACCCAGCACAGGTGATCAGTTCGAAACAAGACTACAACCGATAAACCTGGAACAGGTTTTAATGCAATTTTGTAATTCTGATATGCATATTTCCGACAGAGCTTCCAAGTCTTCACATGTTTTTTATACGGTCGCCTCTCGATTTAGTATAGGCCCTTGGGGACTGTGAAAATGTATACTAAATCGAGAGTTACGCTAAATCGAGAGGCGAGATCGAGAGGTGTATTTTAATTTGTGCTTCTAAACTATTGTTCGATTCTTCAAATTATAGCAACTTTTTATTGTAAAGTTTAACTTCATGAGTAAAAAGTTACAGCAAATATGCTTTTACAATTCTTTCCGTATATAAGGTCAAAACCACGATTTTTGCTTGGTCCCCCCTGTTGTTTGGCTTCTGGTCTGTAGGTCGCCTTTGGATGGGTAAGGCCAAAACAACACGAGGGACCAAGCGAAAATCGTGTTTTTCACATTACATACCAAAAAAATTGTCATCAAAAACTGAGTCCATCTGCGTTCACAGAAATTCAAAAAAAACGGCCTTTAAAAAGTTATGACCGCTTAAAAGAGTCAGAAAAATTTGAAACACCCTGTGCTTTCTTTAAAATTTTTACACAAGATTTTAGTTTTTTTAAAGAAACGACCAAGCTGAAATTAAAAAAATTAGGCTTTAAAATACTGTGCGGTCGGGTCAATAGGCGCGCTGATTGTTTTGAAAATTATATTCGCATTATAATATGGTATTTTATTAATAAAAAAAGTAAGTGATGTTTGATTTTAGCACCGTTTGTTGACCTTTTTCTGCAATATTTGTTGCTGAATCTGTGATTTTCGAAGAAGAACCCACCTATAATTTGCCAGTATTTTGCGATATTTTAAAATTCACTTGAAGCTGCAGTTACTTTAATTAGTGGAATGTAAACGGCGAAAGACAATTTCAAGTTTTCTATTATTGGACTAAATATTTGGACTACCTCCTAGTATATCAACTAGAAATTTGTTTCAAGCAGTAATAAACAGGTTGGTTTATATTTCCATTTTTTTGCAAGCGAAACTAAAATTTAAAGTTTCGGTGCTGATTCGGGGTCACTTTTCGAAAAAATCCGAGAATGGGGGAGGGACTAAAGGAGATCCGAGGCATAAGTGTTAAAATAAAAAAACATGCAACCCATCAACAGTAGCTCAAAATTTGAATAATAAAAAATTGTCTCAATGAACTTCCCGCTAGTAAAGTAAATTACGTGATAAGATGACTAGGGTTGGCAAGGGTAGTTTTAAAATGACTTGCCGACTAATTGCTGGGTTTAGTCAGCACTTTTTCAACAGGCTATAAAATCTTCATTTTTGGCATTTTCAGAATTTTTTTTTGAACTATTATACGCAGAACGGCAAAATCGGCTCTAATATACTTTAGGCGTCCATCTAACTCCTGAGCCCACTGCGCCCCCTTCGGGGGTTATTGACTCTGGATGCATGGAGGGGGCTTGGGGTTGAGACGTGCACACCCACATACCTCAGACAGAAATAACTCGGAAAGTGACTCTGGATGCATGAAAAAGCATGCATACCAGAGTTTTTTTATGCGGTAGGCCCCAGTTAACAAAATCATGTTCAAATCACATCTTTTATAAGTATGAAGTTTTATTCACAATAGTCACGTTATCAAAAAAATGTTTAAAATGATTAACAACATATGAAGTGAAGTAGTATGCTATGACCAATAAATGTTAGAAATTTGCCTTTTAAAAACATTGGACGCCTTGGAGATTCAATAATGGACGCCACTTGGACGCCTAAAGCATACCAGAGTTTTTTATGCGGTAGGCCCCAGTTAACAAAATCATGTTCAAAACAAATCTTTATAAGTATTTGGATGTTTTATTCACAATGGACATTTTATCAAAGGCCATGTTTGCTTATTTTAACGATTATTTTCGGCAATGTCTCGATGAACCAAAAATTCAGAAATTTGCCTTTAAAAACATTGGACGCCTAATTTAACTTTTGTGGTCTAAAATTGGATTGGAGGATTTTGGGGTAGGCCCCATTTTTCTGCTTAAATCATTTTGCGATGTCTCTAAAGCGACTATGGACGCCTAAAGTAGATTAGTATTTCAAAATCTATAAAAGTTCCCTTGTTCTGAAATACCAGAAATGAAGATTTTACACCCTGTTGAAAAAGTGCTCACAAACCCAGCAACTAGTCGCCAAATCGTTTTAATACTACCCTTGCCAACCTTTACCAGTGGAATGGAGGTGTTGGGAGCAACTTCAAGTTTTCTGTTATCGTACCAAATATTTGGACTACCTCCTACTAACTAAATTTAGTAAAAGTGCCGAAAAGCAGCCTTCACTTCAAAAATTAAAATTTTCGGCGTAGCAACGGATCTTTAGCCATCTGCACAGTCTAGTGACGCACTAATTACGCAAATACTAACTTATAGAAATTATTGATGGTATTCAAAAATTCCAGTTTTGACTTGTCTTTTTTTGAGAACCACTTTTTCTTGATTAGTTTTCTCTCCAAGCCTACTGTAATAATATTAACTGTTGCTACTACTTGTGCTGTCAAATGCCATTGTGCTACAACAATTTGTCAACCATCCTAAATTGGCTTTGTTAGAAAAGGGACGAGTCTCCTAGGAATTAGTGTGATGGGTCCCACACTTCACTCAACTCACTATGACACAACAATGATTGCCGCCAACACTGGTTCTTTTGACACCCTAAAACATCAAATTAGCCATCCAACCAGCCAAAAACTGCTCAACTCAACCAAAAGCCCCTTGGCCTTGTCTTCCGAGAACGAATAGCGGTTATCAAATTCAAAGCTGGTTGGCTGAACAAATTCTTTGTTGGTTGAGCAGGCAAGAACAAAGCCGGAGAGAAACCCATCCAATAAAAATTCTTGCCACCACTGATTGTTGGCCACAAGTGAAGAGTCAACCAAGCAAAAAAGGGTAGTGAATAAATCAAATTTACAACCACAGAATGTGACAATGCCAATGGTGGTTGGGAGCAATTTAGACACTGCTCCCATGGGCTACGAGGGGTTATGGCTCTTGGCTGTCTGCAGTATAAGACCCCACATAAAAATTCTTGGAAGAGGTTTTTTGGCCTGGCTAGCTACCATATTCTGGAGGAAGAAGCCAATTGGAGAATGCTTAAGCATGGTTGACTGTAAATGTTTTGGGGGCTTTGAAAAGTCCACGCCCTTTGAGTCGGAATTTTTTAGTCGGAGTAGATACTTGTGTGTGAAGGTTATTACAAACTTCGAATCTATTACAGTGTTGCCTGAGTAATATGCGCCCTTCCCCTTCAGAAATTTGTCAAACTAAAGCTTTGTCCATTTCTGAGGTTCTTATAACAATTTACATGGCCATTGCCGAAAATGAGAATTTTACACGTTTAACACTTAGACACCTTTTTAATATTAAAAAGCATTTTGAATAATTTTGGAATAAAAAAAGTGACAAAAAAGTGTTTTCATTGTCGGCGACGGCTATAATATTTAAAAAGCGTTCACTAGACATATACCGTATTACCTCTAATAAGAGCCAATGGGCGCTTATTTTTCAAACCCCCAAAAATCTGAAAAATTTGGGGTTGATCTCAAGACTTTTGCGTGAAATTTCAAAATGTAAAAAGTGGTATCGGTAGAACTCGTGGGAGTTAAGAAAATGCATTAAACAGCTTTGCAAAATATTCTCACGGGGCTGAAAAGTTAGGGGTGGGCGATATTAAAGCATATACGAGATACGTTGCATGATATATGTATTAAATATGCATGTATGATATTTGTATGCATATATATATGCATAATAAATAATTCAAAAAAATGGGTTTCAGAATTTTAGTACCAGAAGAAAAATTAGATTTGAAACCCATCAAACAATTTTGTTGCGTTAATTCAGCCATTCAAATTTTCATTTCTGCAACCGACTAAGAAATTCCGTTAAATTTTTAATTATAGGAAACCATATAGTCCTGTTGGATCTATTAAAACTGATCAGGCAGCACATAGCTCGCATTTTCCGGTGTATTCCAACAGTTTTGACTAATAAACATCCTAATATGTGGCGGTTCTTTAGACCTTTCTAATTCAGACCAATAAGAATCACTAATCTTTAATTTGTGTATGACAGTCAGACTATATTTAGTTTAAAAATATTATTGTTTAAAACTAGAGCTAGTTTGCTTTTGGAACTTTCTTAACATCGAAGTTCGGATAGCTCCCATACCTTTACGATGGGTATCACAAGACCGAAATTTTTTGTGTGATTGTCAAAAATGATTGTGTATTTCCGAGTATTTCTTGAACTTTCGCGTAAAAACGAGAATACTTTTTACATATAAAACAGGTCTGAGGCACCAGCAAAAGAATATTAAATCTGGCTATATTTTAGATACCCCACCTCTTAACATCACTTCGATTTTTAAAAATTCGGAAAAACCTAAAATTTTTAGACGCCTGCATGGTTGGTCTTTTTTTAGATTTTGTAAAAAATGTGCTAACAAAGCAATTATTTTTTTATCCAAAAGAAAACAAAATTATTTCATTAATTAATTTAAAAAAAGTGGGCTCTTTCAAAGCTTATTTTCAATATCTCAAAAATGCAGATTTTTTTAAAGCTGCTTCCCTACTTAATAGATTTAAACACACCAAAAATGTGTTGTTCACAACAAAATCTGGACAATGGATAAAATAACTTTTACTTCTAAAATAGTGTAGGTAAAATCATTCAAGTGTATCATTTCGAAGTGTTTGTAGTCAGTTTAAGTTTTAACAAACAATTTTGAGAAAGATAAGTATCAATAATATAACTTTATTTTTGGAGTAATATTCTTTGACACCAAGTTTGAACTGTTCATGGCATTGTTTTGTTTCTAGATCTTTTTTACTTGTGTACTGTAATTAAGTTGAGATTGATTAATGCACAGTCGACTCTGTGATTAAGTTACACTCGCATTAGCGTGGAGCGATCGTTTAAAAAGTTTTAGGTGGTTTTGATGTACATTAATGCAAAGTGACCCTCCTATTAAGATACACTTCCAAAAAAAAGACTTTTTTCACGAGGTTGTTGGCAAAGTCGATTGTATCAGGTTGTGCAATTATGGACTGTACTTATTAAACCACCCGTACATAGACCAACGTAAGTAGCAATATGCCTTTGGATGACAGTACTCCGCAGAACAATATTGGGCAAGCTTTTAATTTCTATAAAAAAAATCTTTTCAGTAGGTTGTAGAATGGAAATTTTATATGAATAAACGCAACAAAATTGTTCGATGGGTTTCAAAATCTGAATTTTTTTTAAACCATTCTTTCTCAAAACCATTAAACAATTTCAGATTGATTATTATATATAAATTTTTTTAACAACTCACTGAAGTGTCTGGTCACGAAATCCTGATAACGCAAGAGTTTCTAGACAACCCGGCAGTTCGGCAACGTACCACCTCCACCACCCCTCGTAGGCTTTAGGATGATTTCACCTACCTCCTCACCTATGTACAAAAATTCAATTTTTGGATCTGATAGGTTACAAACTTAGAATGTCACATTTTTGACCCTCACAGATTAACCCACCTTCTCATAAATTTTTTTTTATAAAACCACAGTAAAAGGTACCCAAATATTAGTTCCAAACCCCGGAAAAAGTGTGTAAGACATTTGTTAGTCCCAGCTAACATACGCTGGCCTACCCCTAAACTTAAGTCCTAAGTCTAAAAAGGTGGTTGTAGCGAATTCGGGGTGGTCAATTTTATTTGAGGAGGTGGTATTCTAGCGCGAAGAACAGTTAAAATTTAAATCTAGATAATCAGATTTTATTTGACAGCAGAAATAAAATATTTGGCAGATTCGAAAAACGCAAAAATTTTTAAAATTTTTGATGCGCTTAGAATATAGTTACAAAAAAAAGCATCATCTGTGTGTCCCACGTGGTCTAACGGTTAGGATTGGTGGCTTTCACCCACCCGGCCCGGGTTCGACTCCCGGCGTGGGATCACCATTTTTTATTTTTGAGAATCTCTTCCATTTTATAAGTTGACTTCATCTTTCTTGTTATTTTCGAACATTCATTATTCAACGAAAATTTGGTTTTGCTGTTTTTCTTTACTTGAAAAACGTGTCTGATGATGCTCAACACAGAGGTGGGCAAACATCAGTTCAGATCAAGATCAGATCAGATCAACATGCCAAATATAGTTAACAAAATAGCTTAATCTTGCATTTTAGGTCAAAATTTTGCGGGATTTTAAATTTTATAGCCTAAAAATAACTTGGATCGCTCTGAATCCCACCTAGGGTTGACCAATGGTTATATGACCAGTCATATGACCGATTATTCAATACAAAATGACCGGTCGTGTAGATTTCGGTCATTTTCCACCCTCATTTTCACCACTCAAAGGTGACTCTGGATGCATGAAGAAAGCATGCATGATGCATCCAGAGTTTTTATAAGCGGTAACCCTAGGGTTGCGAAAATAATAAATACCCGTGTATTTACCCGGCTATTCTGATACGCAACTATGCAGGATAGTTGATATACCAGGTATTTATCCGAATAAATACCCGAAAAATAAATACCCGGGTATTTAAGCTACTCTAGGTAACCCCAATATTCAAACTCTGTTCAATATTGTCTCTTTCTTAATTTCAATTTTTTTCACTGGACTTTTGCTTGATGTTCCTTTGAAAAATGAGGCAATTAGCAGCGACAGCTCAGCTGGTCAAACAACAACTGCTATTTATCCGTCTCAAAAAGATTGGCTGCAAGTGCCCAGTTGCCTTTGGCCCCATCATGGCTGATCCAGCAGAAATATTTCCGATATTTTTATTAGCTTTTGACCATCAGCAGCTCTATTAGCAATCAAAAATATAGCCGGCTGTTAGAGCATGTGTTTGCTGCCAGAACATTTTCTTCCACTTTTTTGCTTTGCATGCTGATGGAGCTGATGTCCATTCCTCTTTTTGGACTACTTTTTGTTCTATTTTAGTTTCAATTACTCTTATTTTCCTTAGGACATTTGAGTAGTGGTGAGGATGGGCAATTGCTACTGCCCATTTTTTGTTTGAACAAAACATTACTTCCTAGATATATTACACTTTGACTTTACGGATTGTGGATATACTTTTTCAGAATCTGCAGTGAGTAATACAACCATTCGGCTGTACTTTACGCTTTGGCTCACACATATTACAGTCGAGTCCCGCTAATCCGGCACCCCAATAACCCGGCACTTTTTAAAAATTTGGTTGGCTGGCAAAGAAAATCCACAAAGTTTACCCCCAATAACCCGGCACCCCCAGTAACCCGGCACCCTAAGGCTGATCCCGTCCAATAAAAATTACCCCCAATAAACCGGCATCTATCATAGTTTACAACATTTTTCAATTTGCGTCAATTTTTTCTGTATGCGGTAGGCCCCAGTATTCAAAACTATGCTCAACATCTTCTTGTTAGTGTGACCTTTTCCATTAGTGGCCCTCTTTTTTTCCCTTCCTTTCCCTATACAACCCTTTACCCCTCTTAAAATAGTTGAATAAAGGGTGATTATATACAGGGTCGATTAAGGCCGGATAAAATATACACAGCAACCCGGCACTCCGCTAACCCGGCACTTTTTGCCGGGTTAGCGGGGGTGCCGGGTTAGCGGGGGTGCCGGGTTAGCGGGACTCGACTGTAGCACATATTTTTTAACCGGGATGGCTCTCTACATATTTGTCAACCGATAAATTATACAGGGTGGTCCGATTTTTATGCCGCTTTTGTTTTGGTCATATCTTTTTTAGAACGCGTTTTTCGAAAAACGGTTATTCCAGACTCGGAATAAAAAAGCAAATAAGTAATAATGTTATGTTAAAATTACGATTTTTGCCTGGTCCCCCTGTGGTTTGGGTTCTCGATTCTGGATGCCCTCTAAATGGGCAAGGCCCGAACCACAGGGGGGATCAAGCAAAAATCGTGATTTTGACATAACACACCAAAAATTTATTTGCCTTTTAAATTTGCCTTTTGATTCTGAGTGGACCTGTGAAAACCGTTTTTCGAAAAACGCGTTTTAAAAAAAGTTAATACCAAAACAAAACCGGCAGAGAAATTGGACAACCTTGTATAACTGGTAAATTTGTCAAGTGGTGTATTCTCAATCATATAGAACTTTGTTTTCTTTTGATATTTTGTAATTATTTTTATTTTTTCTGAGAGTATTAGTACAACAAAGCCGAATAAAAATTTCATCTGATCAGGGAATGTAGGTAGCTCTTTGGGTTAGTTTACCTTCGTCACCCAAAGCGAATTCTTGATTTTTGCAAAAAAAATTAAAATTTCATTAAAAAAATGGTCGGCCGAGTGTAAAAAACATGTTTTTCACACAGAAAACCTGCTAAAAGACCAGAAAAACATGTTTTTAGGTGCGTTTGGCAATGTCTCAAAAAAGGAACTAAGCCATAAAAATCTGGCACCGTCTTTACGATAGAGATATTTTGCAAACTGCAACTACAGCTTGTTCTTATCGGTCTGCATTTACGTGGTGCACCGCGCACGCAGCTATGCCTATTATTATATGCCAAAAGATGCCTTGACTGTGCTAAGTGCTTCGGAATTTTCCATTCACGTTTGCCTAGAAATTCTATATTGAAAGATGCAAAATTTATATTTTAGACACAGCAGCTATGTGGTTTTTTGTAATGCAAATTTTTATTTTCAATGTCGCAAGTTCAATTTTCACTTGAGTCATTTCTATTTTTTCGATTTTTTGTAATATTGTGACTATAAGTTTCGAAATCATTCTTATAATTTTTTAATTTTTAATTTTTAATTTTTGTAATTATATCAGACTTTTGTGTTCAATTTATAGCGTGTTTGTTGTTTATAACATCATAGCTTATAAAATTGCAAACTTTATGTCAGTTATGCTCGCATTGATCACTAATCATGAAAATTTTTATAAAAAGTTTTTTTATTAAAAACAAGTGAAATCATTGTAAAAATGATTTTCAAAAGTAATTCTCAAAAAGATTTTAAAAATCAAAAAAACCGAGAAAAACAGAAATGACATAAGTGAGAGTGGAACCTCAGGATTTGCATCTACACCACTGCACCACGTAAACCACATGGCTACTGTGTCTATTTTTTAAATATGTTCTGGGTGCTAAATTTTGCATCTTTCAATATGGAATTTCTAGGCCTAAACGTCTCAATGGAAAATTTCGCTTGCATAGCACTGACAGGCACAGTCAAGGCTATCTTTGGCATATAGGGTTCTTTGGCACATAGGGTCCGGGTTCTTTGATAGCGTGCGCGGTGGTCATGGACTTTCCGTGTAGGCAAAATTTTAAATGCAGACCGATAAGAACAAGCTGTAGTTGCAGTTTGCAAAATATCTCTATCGTAAAGACGGTGCCAGATTTTTATGACTTAGCTCCTTTTTTGAGACATCGCCAAACGCACCTTTTTAAATGGTTTTCTGGTCTTTTTATGGCAAAATTAATACTTAGGGGGTATGAGGGCTGTTGGAGTATTAGCAAGTAGCGCAAAATTTTCTTTCATGCTCTATACATATTTTTATCGAATAAAGTTATCGAGGCTTGAACTTTTTTTTGAGAAATTAAAAAGTAACATGAGGTAATAATAATCAGAATGACTACGTGACAAACCAACAACTTGGCATTGAGGCACTAGAAGTATTTAAAATTAGCATTTTTGGGAGGTGTTTCGAGTTTTCGACGCCCAGAAATCAAAACTTTTGTCTCTGTCCGCCACCAAGACTTTTTCTACATTAAGTAAATTGACCATGGGCTACAGGTTTTCTTGTTAGAGTGGATAGGTAAACTACATACAGATTGAGTAAACTAAAAACTCAGAACTAATGAAACTACACGGCATCCACCTATAAACCCCGTTAAGTCATATAAAATTACTCGCTTAGAAGTACTAGAACCTTTTGGATAACGCTTTAAACACGTCACCGTGTTTAAAGCGTGGCGAAACCCAGTGCTAGGTAAAAACATTTTATCCAAGTCGCGTGTGTGTTCTATTCTGTGTGTTCTAGCATCAACATTTTAAACAACAATTCTCTTTACTTGCGATTTACTTGCGACACAACAGTAGTCAATGAACTAATACTTTCCTTTGCGAGATCGACCATATCTCTTCTTTTCCTTATCATCTTCAGTCTGGAAAGGTGTCAAGCCACTTTTCGCCACATGTTTTCTGTCAATCTTGGGAGCAGGTGCCTCGTCGTCATCGTCACTTTCCTCCTAAATATAATAATTTTGATTTTCTCTTTAACTAAAAAAATTAACAAAATATTACGTCACTCTCCGAAGCTCGCTGACTTTCATGCGATCGCTCGGAACCCTTTACGCCTCCGCTTCCACCTTGCTCCTGCAATGTCACTTTTTATTTAGTTTAGGAAAGTTGTCAAAATATTACTTGATCGTCCAGCAACTGGCGCTGTGGCGGGGTGTTCGGAATGCTAGCCTTCTCACGATCGTTGCTGCGCTCCCCACTGTCACCGCTGACCTAAAATTGTAGTTTAGCCTTTCCATTTGCTTCAATAAAATCAACAGAAATCTTACATCATTATTCGAAAGCTGATGCTCTTGGAGGATTCTCACTCGAGCATACTTTGTTTTAAACTCACTAATCCAAACCTTCACCTGCTTTTCAGATTCAAGAGTTTCTTGCTCAAGACCAACCTCTTTCATATTTTCTGCACAGTCCCCGAGTTCAATCAAAAGGTCTCGCATCTGAAGAGCTTTTCATAACTTTTAATTTTTCAAGGAAATACTGCAAGCAGAGTAGGTAGTACCTGTCTCTGCCGTTCTGCTTCTAGTTTAGAAATAAAAATTTGACGTGTACAGTCCGACATAAGCGCTAATGTGCAACTCGTCTTAAAATTCAAAAAAGCAGCTGTGTCACAATAAATTTCCAACGGAAGCATAGCGTGACGTTTGTCAAGAATAGTAGTATTTAGAAAAAATTGAAGTACTTAATTGAAATTATACACAAACAAATAAATATGATAGCATACAATTCACATCAAGTCAATAATTTAATCAACACAGTTCATTCAATTGATTTTAAAGTAGCCGTTGAAAATAGAATTTAAGCGCGAAATTAAAAAAAAAATTTGTTTCGAAATACTGTTAACGTGTAATAATGTTAATAATAATAATGCAAATTTGTCATTTTGTAAAGGGGAATAAGGAATAAAAAGACAATGTGACAGTCTAAACTTGTGTGGCTCAGTGGTAGAGTGCTAACGTAGTCCCAACCTGGTAGAGTTGGGTTCCAGCACGCTGCCTAACATTTTATATAAAGTGACAAATTTGTATTTAAAACAGATGCCTATCGGCGCCTGCGTACACGTTAAATGATGCATGCTACAGTTATTTGGTAAAGGACAGTTATTTCGAAATTTCGAATGGACAGGGGCTATGACTTTTCATTTATAAAAATAGGTATATCCTATTAGAACTCATTTTTTCGCCTGTTTGCTTTGCTTTGAAACGAAAAAGCTACACATTCACAGGTAGAAGCTCTATGGTATTAGTCCAAGCACCAACCGGGTCGTGCATCCAATTTGGTCGGCATTTTTTGAGTAGTCACCCACAAAGGAATTTCTATTGCACGGAGTAATCGAAGACTTGAAAAAGCGTTACCCATCCACCCACTTTCACCCACACATGCCAAATACTATATATAAGATAAAATGGCAAACAATCAATTTGTATTTAAAAGCTAGAATTTGGCCGAATGCAGAATAGGCACCATATTTGTGCCACGTGCCGAGGACCTGCGTGGGGAACACACGTTCCACAAAATGTGCATGCTACCACAGGATTTGAACCTGTAACCATGCCTTGGTCCCCCAAGGCAATTAAAAAATCACACCAAAATGCCTTGGTCCCCCTGTGGTTTTTGACCACTTTCAAGTGGCCATAACTTTTTTTTGATTAGACACACCCAACTTTTAGGAGTTTTTCATGAAAGTAAATCGACCATTCCGCGTCGATTGGTGCTAAAGTTTTAACCATATGAATGGCGAACACCCCTAACATTTTTTGTGACCGACGACGACGACAGAAAATGGCCATATAGTAAGAGTGAGATAATTTTCGTTTGAATATACCTGTCCTCCGCCTTTTGCGAATTTGAAATTGCCCGTGCAACACGCTGGTATGCCTCTTTAACATTTGAAAGTCTAAGCTCACATGCCACGTCTTGGTCCCAGTCAAGTAATTTACAGATCAATACGGCTACAGGTCATTTGTTAAACAGATTAGTTATTCAATGGTCGAATTTTTTTTTGAAAAATGATCGGCTCAATTGCAGTTAAGGCATCCATAATCACTTTAGGTATGCCTCATACATAAAAAGTTAATTAAGATTTTTTGGGAGTAGTCGAACACCTATTTAAAATAATTTTGCCATACAAGGACTAAAAAGCAATTTGAAAGGGATTATGGGCCGTATTGGGAAGGGAATAATAGGGGGCTACCCACATACCTTAGACACAAAACTCTTTTTTAAGATTGATTATAGGCTCTGATCGATAATTAAAAAAATATTGTGCTTTTGACTTTACAGGACGAATCAAAAAAAACCTTACTATTTTTTAAAAAACTTTGGATTTTTCGGCCCCCTGCATGATCTCTACAGTGTATGATTCATCAGGTTGTCAAAAAAGTTTGAACCAACAGCGCAGTGACCAGTACTTTTCGATAGGATCGAAATATTTTTTTTTAAACTTCTTAGACTTTTTGTTGGATTTTGGAAATGAAATTTGATAATAAAATTAGAATGAAATTTAATTTTGGTCTTAACAAACCGAAGATCTGAACGGTTTACGTCATAGCATCATTTGTTTGAAATTTGACTAAATATTATTTTGGCTATACAAGTGGATTCATGAACCAATTAATTCGATTTAGAGTTTAAATTTAGCAAGTGGCATGCTTTAAATTTAAATTCGATAAAATTAGGCAGTCAATATCGCAGTTTATTGTTACTAAATATTTAGAATTTTAGTCAAATAATTGACTTTAAAGTTTAGACTCTACTTTTTAGAGTCTACTTTTAGTAGTCAAAATGGAGTCTAAACTCCACTTTTCGTGGTCAATATAGACACTAAACTCTAATTTTTTCCAATAAAAAGTATCCCAAACTCCAACCCAATTTTCGTCATCTTTTCACCGCTTCGGTCTTTTTTTTTATTTTAACGTTCCTAGGCCAACTTTTAACGCTCTTTCTTGCCGTCATAATAGTTGTCTTTCTTCTACTGTGGTTTGTTAAAAATTCAATTTAAATGTAAACGTTTAGAAGCGCTCTTCGTTATGGATGCAAATTTGGTGGTGGAAAGAAGCCGTTTCAGTCCGGATCTTACGCACCGATGTCCGCCTCGGCTTGGAGCATTTGGCTAATGCTGTTTTTCCACTGCTGTCCTATGCAGAGTACGCATGCCTAAGCCGGAGGAGGATGAAGAAATCGGTGATGACCAACCTGAGGAAGAAGTCTACCAAGGACGTCAAATGACTGGAATTCAAGAGAGAAATCGAATTGTTGGGGAATATTTTTGATGTGTACTTTGATGTTATCCGGTAAAATAAAGTCTATGGTGGTGTAATTGCTGTAGCTGTGTATTGACTACGACCAAATATTTAGAGTTTAGCATGCTAAATTCTAAATGTTTAGTGACTACCAAAAAGTAGAGTCTAAATATCAAGAGTTTAGTTTTCCATATTGACTACCAAATTGCCACTTTTATTTAGTGTCTAAATATTTAGTCACTAATTCGATATTGACTACGGGTCCAGGACCAAAAGGGAAGAATTATACACTCTGAACGTAACGTATGAAAATAAGAAAACAAAACTACACAACCCATCATTTGCAGGAAAGCTTTTTATGAAATAGTTTTGGCAAAGAAGTATTATTTTCAAAACAAATCGTGCCAAGACCAATCAATTCCCATTTGAATTTATTGTTACAGTCAACCTTCGTCAATCCGCCACCCCTAGGGACCGGCCTCAGGGTGGCGGATTATCGAGGGTGCGATTACCCTACCTTTACTTAACTTTAGCTTTTTTGGGACCGGCCCTAGGGTGGCGGATTAACGAGGGTTGACTGTAGATGACTTTTTGTCCAGTTCAATTCTTTGTCAAATAGTTTTTGTCCAGTTGTCGGTGTGCCCTTAGAAAGGTTACACTATTGAGTCTCAAACACACTACAAATATTATTTTCTATGAGAGGAATGGAGGAAAATAAGAATTACGTTCAAAAACTGCTTTGAACAATTGATTTCAATTGTTCATGCAAGATGGTAAAGTTTCTCGATTCACCCTGTATACACCAAAAAATATTATTACAGCCAGCTGAGTCGATCTGTGAAAACAAATTTAAAAAAAAACGACCTAGGAAAAAAGTTATCGCGGTTTAAAAGTGTGAGAAAAATTTGATACACCCTGTATTTAACTAGAAAATGCAGCCAAGGAAAAAAATATATACTGCTTCGCGATTTTTGTTCTTTCTATTATACATTAATGAGTTCGAATTTGTATTTTTGTTTTCTTAAAAAAACCTATTTTTTTAAATTTTCTGTTTGACTTATCGGCATAGATAACAACAATCAAAAAATTTCCAAGATGCTAAAGACTAAAAAAGAAGTTGTAGTAGTGATGGCAGTGGTTGTTCTTGTGCAAAAAGTGTAGTGCGCTTCTCACCTCCCTCCTCATTACCATTTTATTGCTGCCAATCATTATCTAGGCTAAATACTCAAATTTACGGTCAACTGACTTTACAGCCTACATTTGAACTACTCTCAACCCCAAAACACCAAAAAAGGAAAAATTTAGTGGTATTGCACAAAAAGCACCAAAAAGTTATTAGGAAAAAGATCTGAGTTGAGCACAACTTGGGCGGTCAAATTCTTGTTTCACCATTGTCGTTTTACAATTTATAAAAACAGGGAAGGAAAAAGTGATTTTAAAAAGGATTTTTAAACCCCAAATTTTTTCATTTTCAAAATTTTTCGTCAAAAATTTTTAGATTTGAAGGGAGGCAACTTGTATGTCTGGAAATTTCTTTGATGCATGGCGCAGTGGACAAGCGCCAATGTTTGTTGTCCTAAAATGGGGGCACGCTAGTTTTTTGGCTTGTTTGACCAACTCTATATGTTGACTCGACTTTTTGAGTCAGCGACCCAAATTTCACCTAGAAATTAGTCATACAAGCATGGCTGTTAAACCCGTCAAAAAATCGGTCAAATTTAGTCCAAATACTGACGATTAAAGACGGTTTCGGCAAATAAGTGTAAAGGGCGTTAAACTGGTAGTTTAAAAGCAGGATTGCAAATGTAGTGTTAAAACGACTTGCCGATTAGTCGCTGGGTTTGGTTTGACAACACTTTTTCAACAGGCTGTAAAATCTTCACTTTTAGCATGTCAGAATTTTTTTTGAACTTTTATACACAAAGCGGCAAAATCTACAAAACAGTTCAAAAAAAAAATTCTGAAATGCCAAAAATGAAGATTTTGCTCACAAACCCAGCAACTAGTCGGCAAGTCGTTTCAATACTATCATTGCCGACCATTGCCCGCGTGTAGCCTCAAAAAATGAACTAGCTGTGTTTGCTGTACTGTTTTTGTTAGCTGTATGTTTATGCTTTTTGGACTATTTTGCTTGAAGCGAAATAAAAAATCAATTCAAAATGTCTTGGTCCCCCCGTGGTTTTAGGCTTGTTTCAACTGGCCATAAAGTATACCAGCCTCTAATTGTTAGCATTTTCTTCGTTGAAGTAAAGCGATTATTTTGCGATGATTAAAGCAAAATATTTTTCAAACCATTGCCGTCAAGTGTCTAGTCAATAAAGTTTGAAATTTTCGGTCAATTTTCAGAAATTTGCGGCAAGAATCAAAAATTACTAATTTAAAATGGCAATAAGCATTGTATGAAATGACCATGTTCCTTCATTTTTTTGAAAATTTTATTTCCATCCCTACATAAGAACTAAATATTTTTTTATAAAAGGGAAATTTCCGTGTCATTAAATGTTTTTCATCAGCTCTTTGTCGGTTATTGTAAGTGTGTGCCCCAATTAGATTACCTGCTCTATGCCTGACAGAAAATCAAAAATTATTCTTATTTTTCTGTTTGCTTTTGTAAATTTTTTTGAATTTTTTTGGAATGAACTTTTAGAGGACCAGCGCCGTTGACGCAATGTCATTTTCGAATTTTTGATTTATAAAATTAAAGAAAAAAAACCAAAAACTTGCAAATGTTTTTCTATTTCGGAACTGAAGTCATTTTCACAAAAACTTGATATTTGACTATTTTTGCATTAGTCTTTCAATAGTTAAGCAGAGTCTAAAAAACAATTAAGACACTTTTTAAAAGTTTAAGTTTAATTTATTTAACCCCTTGGTCTGGATTGGACTTGCATGGCACGGAAATAGGGGTGGTGTTTGTGATTTAATTTAGGTTTAATTGGTGCGGCCGGGGGCAATAGACTGAGGACAAATTATTTATAAGTAGAATAAAATATTAATTTTTGAACTTCATAACTACATTTTAAGCCAATCAAACAAAATGTTTTTAGAATTCAGGCTGAAAATCAAAAATTATTGTGATCTTTCTTCTTGCTACCCACCCAATAAGTTTTTTAAAAAGTATCATGAAACTCCTCCCCCACTAACACACCATTGGGATAGTTGACTGTTGGGATAATATTGGGATAGTTAACTACCGTATAACCTCTAATAGACGGGCACCCTCCAATAGACGGGCACCCTTAAGGACCTATATCTCAGCCCAGGAAAATTTTTGCAAATCTGTTTTTCGCGTTTTCTTGATCACCTCTATCTTAGTTGATCCCGCTTTTTGATTTTTTTGAGTACCCAAAAATCTTAAAATCAAAATATTTTTTTTCGATGTTTTAGGGGTTGAAAAATAGACAGGCATGTCCGTCTATTAGAGGTTCGGTATATTGCGGTATATTGAGATAGTTAACTTGTTGGAAGAGTTAACTGTATTGAGATAGTTAACTGTGTTGGAAGAGTTAACTGTATTGAGATAGTTAACTGCATTGGAAGAGTTAACTGTATTGAGATAGTTAACTGTGTTGGAAGAGTTAACTGTATTGAGATAGTTAACTGCATTAGGAAAGTTGACTGTATTGAGATAGTTAACTGTGTTGGAAGAGTTAACTGTATTGAGATAGTTAACTGCATTAGGAAAGTTGACTGTATTGAGAGAGTTGACGGAAACTATAATTTTTGTGAAGTTTCTATTAATAGTTTTTTAAAGCCTTTCAAGTTAGGCACTTTTAACAGAAATTTGGAAAAACGAAAGTTTCAGACAGTTTCAATTTAAAAAAATAATAAGTAAAAAAGGTTACAAAATAAAGAAAACCCGAGAGACTTTATTAGAGAAAATACAGTAAACAACTGCAAAAAATTTACTCACATTGCAAAAAATATCTAAATAAGCCACTACCGTACACTATCTGTTGGGCATGAATGGCTCTAGGGCAGGAAGGATGGATGAGTGTGCTGGGGCATGAAAAGCTAGCTAGCTTTTTGGAGTTAGCAAAATGTCGTACCTATTCTTAGTCTTTTTTTTGTTGTTTTGATGACAAGATTTAGAGGAAATAAATGTTAGCTACTTTTTCTTGTAAGGCCAATTAATATTATCTGAGATAGTTTTCATCTATAGCTCAAACAACATTAAATTCTGTAAAAATGAGTTTTGTCTCTTTAGGTAGTACGCTTCTTATCATTTTCGCAATCCTTTTAATTTTTCTTGAGTTGGTAAAGGTTTGTCGTCATGTCGCGTCATATATCATCAAATAAGCATTGAGCATTTGAGCATTGTAAAAAAAAATAAAAGTTCTTGAGCCTTGTAACATTAACCACCTCCACGAATATTTTCCTTATAAAACTCTGATAAAAACTACTCTAATAAGGATGTTTCGAGAAATTCCCCACTTTTCAAGTTCCTACGTGAAAAGTGGGTGAATTTCTTGAAACGCCCTGTATTTGTCACAGACCATGGACAAAGCGCGGAAGACATTTTTTAGTCTTTAGCCTAAGCCTTAAAACAATGGTAGTTACAGCTATTTTGAAAAAAGAAATTTTTGGGGCTAGATATTCGCTACTAGGGAACGACTATCAGTTCGCGACACTTTTGATTCGCGACACTATCGGTCCGTGACAGTCGATCCACCCTCAATGGTCTACATCTACCCCCAATGGTCTTGATCCACCCTCAATGGTCTACATCTACCCCTAATGGTCTTGATCCACCCTCAATTGTCCAGTCTAAATGGTCCAAATGTAGCCCCAATGGTCCTCAACCACCCTCAACGGTCCAGATATAAGTTCCGTTGTCCTGATGTAGTCTCGATAGGATACAGATAGTGAAAAGAAATTGTTATCTAAACCACCTGAATCTCAGATATGTTAAATAACTCAGTGAGTTTAGTATGTAAAGAAATTCTAGGCTGTGGACAACCAAACAAACCTAAAAGACTTCACCTAAAGTCAGAGATGAAAAATAATTATATAGAGTTAACAAACATGCTTGAGTACGCTGGCCATCCTAACGTACGCAGGTCTACCCTACGCCCAACCACGAACCAAAAAAGATTACACAAATTTACGTCCTTCAGATAAAGTATAGGAACTTAATATGTTATCCGATCACTTGATCTTACAAATGATCCGCGGACGGAGATCAACACCTCAAGTATTGAGTTTTAGGTGTAATAAGAATTGGTACCATAAATGCTCTAATTATACGTCATGCTCTAATTATCCGCCACCCTAATTTCAAGTGGTCTGAAATTTCTGTTTTCATTTACTGTTTGAGCCCTCTAAAAAGTGCCTGCATTTTATAAATCTGACAGACACTTTTTACATAGCTCAAACACTAAATGAAAGTAGAAATTTCAAACACCTTGAAGATTGAAAAAAACGCAGGGTTCTAATTATCCGCCATGGCGTATAAGAGCATTTACGGCATATCTGAGTTAGCATATGGACTGTACTCGCCAAGGAAAAAATGTCTCAACCCACGGTGTCGCGAATCAGAAGCATCTGCTGTCGAGGGTAGTCTTATTTTGAACCGATGACTAATTGCTGGGTTTGTGAGCACTTTTTCAACAGGCTGTAAAATCTTCTTTTTTTCGCATTTCAGACAATTTTTTTTGAACTGTCTTTTAGATTTTGTCTTTCTGCGTAAAACGGTTCAAAAAAATGTCTGAAACGCATAAATGAAGGTTTTGTCAGCATGTTGAAAAAATGCTCACAAACCCAGCAATTAGTCGTCGGTTCTAAATAATAGTAACCCTGACAAGACCATTATTCACTTTTTACCCTGCTATCAGAAGTGTAAAAATAGTGGGCAGCTAGCGCTATTTTTTCAGGTCCAGCTATTTTCCTATTACAGGGTTTGGCCAAAAACGCGGTTACGTAAAAATTTGCTTAAGTAGATCCTTGACCCATGAATGTCCCCAGGAAAATCGATGACGTAGTTAAGCTACCGAGGAGTTGTCTGCTTGTGATCTTCATCACAGCCGGCCGTTTGTGGAGGTTTATCGGAAACCGACCGGGTAACGGGCTACGTACTTCAATTTTTTTAAGGTGGCCGAATTTTTTTGCGCCACCCTGTTTTTTTTAATTTATTTATTCATTTTAGACGCCGTGTTCTAAAGGCCGTATTCGCACATTGCTGGAAGTCAGAATATTTATCTGTGCTATTGCTGACCTATTTCAGTCATCCAGTATTGTATTCTGATTAAGGTGGAGCGGATGCTAAGGATTGTGCATGAGTTCACCTGATCTCAATAAAAGGTTCTGTACTTTAAATAAAAAGAACCTGTTTATAGTTAAAAATTACAGTTTGTGCAACCCATCATACAACCAGCTGTACAATCCATCCACCGCAATTGAGTCCAGACTGTTGGACCTGGCCTCTAGCGGGACCCTGCCTTCCTGTTGTCCTGTATCTCCCGATTCCTCCTCTTCCGCCAACTACATCGTTGACGCTTCTTCAGAGACGGGCCAAACCATATTGTCCAGCTGCTCCATGGAGGAGAGTGGGGGTGGTGGCAGCAGTATAGTCAGTGTCAGTTCTGATTCTTCAGGGGTGTCGTCGCAAGCCCCTAATCTACCCCCTACTCTGTCTGACCACAACTTTAACCCACTCCCTCTTACATCCACCAATTCTATGATTAATCTATCCAGTAGTCAGCTGCCCAGTGAAGTGACCAACTATGGCAGTAATGGGCGTGACTCGGAACTACTTCTGCCGAGGGCCAATTCAACCACTACTACATCAGCTTTTTGTCATGGTTTGATGAGTGCCACTAAGACTGTGCTACCTCTTGGTCTGCCTAAACATCTAAGTTCTGGTACTGAAGGTGGTGCAGGTGGAAATAGTGCTTTTCATGTAGTGGGCGATATGGAGTCGAAGAGAAGTATGCCTCAGCATCCATTTGGCTTTGCAGGAGCTGGCTGTAAGCGGCCTCTAAGCGTAAGTTAGCTTTTGGCTCAATTTTTTTAGTTGCTGTTCAACCCTGCATTGTTTCAATAAATATGGCAGCAGTCTACACATACTGGTTCCACAAAAATATTTTAAAATAAGACTCTCGTGATAGAGTCTTAGCAAGGTTCAGGGTCAGGAATAAGAATAATAATAACAGGAATAATACCCAAAATTTTCGAGGGGAATACCATGATTTCAAATAACACTCGAGTAGTACTCAAATTTCGGGTATCCGGATCTGAAACCCTTAATTCACGTAATTTTGCACGCTGAACATGATTTAAGTTAATTTTGATCGATGGATAAAAGAAAAAATCTGGCAGCATTCAGGAACAGAATTTTAAAATTTTCACTAAAAATTTTTGGAATCCGCCGACAATTAAAATTTTCAACGTTTCTGTTTGTGTTCGTCCTAACAAACACTGGCCTAATCACGACCTTAGCCTACACCTAAGCTTTATAACTCATCAGAATTTTTAAAATGAATTAAAAAAAACGAATAATAGAAGCCCTCTAATACAGGCCCCCTCAACTTTGAAGGTCTGGATTTCAGGGTAGAAGAAATATTTTGCAAAGCTGTTTGATACGTTTTCTCAACTCCCACGAGCTCCACCGATTCCATTTTTTGAATTTTGGTTGAATACCCAAAAATCTCGAGATCGAATTCCAAATTTTCCGATCTTTGGGGATCCAAAAAATAGAAGCCCGGGGCTTCTATTAGAGGAAATACGGTAACTGTATTTTTTATATTGCAAAGTATTGAGTTGACTAATAGGTAGAAAATTTTTTGGATACACTTAAATGGGTTTAAAAAATTTAACTTATAAGAATTAATCCGAATTTTTTGACAGAAGAAATTTAAATCTCAGAAGACAAATTCAAAATTTGAAACCCATCAACCGCTTTAGCTGTCTTAATTCTCACAAAATTTTGTGTTCTGAAACCCACCAAAAATTTTATTACATTTTTATAAATAAAATTTTTGAAACTCATCAAAGTGCAACTCCACAAAGTTTTGTTAGTGCAAGATTTACTAGCGAACGCAACAAGGCGGAAACCCAAACCCCTAATTACAATGTTAAAAAATCTCTGTCTTTTTTTGTAAAGTTTTTTGTGTACACGGTATTTTTTAAATATTAGAATTGTTTTGGTCTGTAACTTTATTTCTGTCCAGACACAATTAGGAAAGTTTATGCTTGTTCGAAAGCTCTTGCCTTACGATTGAAGATTCCCTTTTTGGTTTTCTGAGAAAAAATGTTTCCTTTTGAAAAAGTTATTTTAAAGAATTCAACTATGTCAAAACCAAAAAGTGAATCTTCAATCGTAAGCCGAGCGCTTTCAAACAAGCATAAACTTTTTAAAATATGTCTGGACAGAAACAAAATTACAGACTAGAACAAAAACACCCTTCCGAAGGGGGCGCAGGGGCCTGAGAGTTAAAATGCGTGCACTCAAATACCTCAGTCATGATTCCGAGCAAGACTCTTGATCATAAAAAAGCATGCATACCAGAGTTTCTTTATGCGGTAGGCACCAGCTAAGAAAACTTTGTTCAAACCCGTTCTTTTTCAGCCTTTTTAAGGTTATCCAGGTACCTTTTTTAGTTAAATGAACTTGGGGGACAAAGACAATTGGTCAAGCTATGGTGACCAAATTTTTTTACGGAAAACGTTGACAAACAACTTCATTTTATTGTTTTTAGCAAATAAAAATCACTAAGAAAACGTTTAAACACTATTCACAGTTAACCGAAAAAGGCTTCCCCCCAGTAAACAAGTGCCTTCTTCACAACCACGCCCGCAAGTACAAAAATGATTCCTATATGATGCCCTTTCAAACAAAACTACCTCCGGAGTGTGAAAAAAGAATAACCATGAGAGTTAGTAATAACTGGGGTCGGCGAAGGTAGTCTTATTTCGATGTGTCGACTTATTCCCGGGCTTGACAGCATTTTTTCATCAGTCTGTAAAAACTTCTTTTTCAGCGTTGCAGACATTCCTTCGGAACTGTTTTGCACAGAAAGGCAAAATCTACAAAAGAGTTTTAAGGAAATGTTTAATATGTTGAAATGGAAGTTTTTACAGTCTTTTGAAAAAGTGCTGTCAAACCCAGGCATTAGTCTGCACGTCGAAATAAGACTACCGTTGCCACCCTAGTTATCCTAATTGTCATCGAAGTACTAACTTTTAACGGAACGTGAACGTAGTTTTGTATTCTCAAACCTTATGCAAAAGTGTTATATTACTAGAAATCATTAACAGTTTATTAATGGGTTTCACTATTTAGGGCAATATCTCTCTGCCCTCTTCTCTGTCAACCACTGCAGCTCATAGATTAGGAGTGGAATTAAAATCTCCACTAGTAGAATCCACTCTTTTTCAACCTCCTGATTGCCAAGATTTCAATGCTAGAATCCACCAAGCAGCTGCTTTGGCAGCCGCTGCTGCAATTCACCAACGAGAAAACCAGCATCAGCAACATAGTAATCAGGCAGCGGCAGCTAGATTAGGAATGATGGGTTGCAGTCCAGCCAATCTATTCAACATGATGCAGGTAGCATATTTAGCCCAACATTTGCAAATCGAAAATCAAACATACAGGGTGGCGCAAAAAAACGCGGGCGCTTAGAAAAATTTGCGTGAGCAGCTCCTTGACCCATCAATTTCCCCAGGAAAATCGATGACAGTAGTTGAGCTACCTAGGAGTTGTCTGCTTGTGATCTTCATCACAGCCGGCCATTTGTGGAGGTTTCCGAGAACTTGCCACCCGAAAATCGGAAACCGACCGGGCAACGGGTTACGTACTTCAATTTTTTCAAGGTGGCCGATTTTTTTTGCGCCACCCTGTATGTTCATTGTGTCAACAGTTCTGAAGTTGATGTTTGAGTGAGTGCTTGCAAATTACAATTTACAAGAAAAACTGGCGCCTAACAGCGCCATACAATAACGGTGAGACTGACTGAAGAATAACTTCGAGTTCGTAAAATTCAAATATTTCAAAAAGGCGGCAATTCAAACGCTTTTTTCCGAATATAATTTTCGAAGGTAAATGAAATTTGACGTAAAATTTTTCGGAGTTCCGAGTTATCTCCCGATTTTAAAGGGCGAAATATCGCCTCTAGTATTAGACATCCAACACTCAAAAGTTAAAGAAAGAGTTCTAGTATGGGGCCCTGAAAAAATCAGAGCGAATGATAAGACATGTCGTGGGTAACGATTGAAAAGAAAAAAAACAAAACAAAACGTGACGGACACCAAAAAAATCAGTCCATCGTAATACTAAGTAGAGATTATAGACAAATTTCGACAAACAGACTCCTCCACAAGTTCGTTCCCGCCTGTGGTCAGACACCTTCTTTGCCCGAATTTTAAAGGATTTGCCAAACGGGATTCGTCAGTATGGCCGCAAAAATTGCAAGGATTCTAATCTGCCTGTCACTTTTCCAAAATCCACTCATTTTGTCATAAACCTCAGTAAACGGATACCTGTTTTTGCACGTAGGGTGTCCGTTTATTAAGGTTTGCGGTTCTTCGTGACAAAAAAAAAGAAAATTTTGTAAAAACGACCGGCAAATGAAATCCCTTGCAATTTTTGTGACCCGAGTGTATGACCCTAAGCGGGAACTAACTTTTATACGTAGGCTTAATCCCACGATTTTCATATCATTCATTCCACTTCAGTTTTCTATCTCTTCTGCATTACGTGATTAGGGTTGTGGGGGAAGTGTTATTTCGAACCGACGACTAGTTTGCACAGAGAGGCAATATCTACAAAACTGTTCAAACATGTCTTAAACGCTAAAAATAGAGATTTTACAGCCTCTTAAAAAAGTGCTCACAAACCCAGCAACTAGTCGTCGGTTCAAAATAATACATCCCTCGACAACCTCCTCCGTAGAGTATACACGAATGCATTGGCACTCACGAATAAAAAAAAATCGTTACAGAAGGAACGTGATTCCTGGCGAAATATGCGAATCGCGTTACGGAATTATTGGGTTGTCTCATAATTAATGAGACTTTTTCGATTTGTAGTGCATTTAACCAAAACACTTTATTTGTCAACAAACATTCAACAGTTATTCATGAGGCGGATATTCGCCGTCGTACTCGAAGCCTAATTCCCACTTCTGCGGCCAAATGTCGATGCCTCGCTCATAAAATTCTGGTGTCTTTGATGCAATCCAAGCTTTCACGTCATCGGCAACTTCGTTAAATGTTCTGTCAATCAAACTTGTGTCACCACTCTTAAACCGCTTAAACCATCTGAAGCACTGCGCCCTTGATATCGTGCCTTCTCCGTACACTTTATTGATCTTTGTACATGCCTTTTCAGCCTTGTTACCCTTATCGAAATGATATAGCAACACGTGACGAATGTGCTTGTGATTGTCGGTGCGCGTCATGAGATCTATCGAAACTTTAATCTATTAAAACAATGAAAAAGTCGATGCTCCATATAAGGGATAAAAAAAGACATCTGGATTAGTATCAAAGAAAAAAGGCAAACGCAAAAAAGAATTACAAATTGAAAAGAAAAAAGTTGAGTGTATAATTTTAAAAAAGTCTCATTAATTGTGAGACAACCCAATATTATCCCGGGAGATAAAGCCTATTTATATGATCATATCCACAAAGTCACCAATAAAACTAGGGTTTTGAAATTATTCTCAAAAATTACCTAGACTTCATTTTTTGCGAGCAATGCAAATTTTTTGATTTTTTCAAACTTTGATCTGGCTTCGGTAATTTTTCATTATGCAATATTTTAATTGAAAGAATTTTATCGATAAATACAATAACATTTATGGGTTATGAAACTTGGGTGTAGATTTTTTTAGAATAACGTATTTTGCAAACTATGGTTACTTTTACACAAAAACGAAAAAATTTCGTAAAAAACCACAAAGAACTGGGTATGGACCTGTATAATAACAGAACTATAGTGCAACAAGACCTCAGATTCATTGCACTATGTAGGTTATTCACGTGAAAAGGTAATTTTTAAAAACAATTGAACTCGACTTAACGAATTTCAAGGAACCGGCCAAAATTTTTTGTTAAATAGAGTTTTCGTTGAATTGAGTTTTACTACCGTATTCTCTCTAATAGAAAGCTATGGCCTTCTATTTTTCAACCCCCTTTGGGGGTGGCCTTCTATTAGAAAGTGGCCTTCTAATAGAGAGTGGCCTTCTATTTTTTAACCTATCGGTTGAAAAATCCCGTTTTATTAGACCGTAGATAAAACTAAAAAAAAGAAAACTTGGAACAAAAAAGTATTTATTTCCCTTTACACCATATCATATAAATTCTTTATTTACAACCACGATTTAACAAACAATCAACAATCTAATGACACATCACTATCGTTCAAAATATTTTCTTCCTCTTCCTCCAGATCGATTTCTTCGAAGAGCTCAGCCATTTCTTTCTCTTCCCTCGCTTGCTGCAGCTTGGCTCGACCACTTGGTACCGGCCCTCCCTCCTTGAAGCAGTGAATTAGCAGATCCTCGCTCCCATCCGTGGCATTAGTGATTCCGCACGTCTTGAACGAGTTGGAGATGAGCTCCTTTGAGAGGCTTTCCCACGCTTCAACGATCCCCTGCAGGTAGATGGTCATCGGCACAGCTCGAGGATTCCCGCCCTTGGTCACTTCCTTCTCGCCTTCAAAATAACTAGTGAAATTTGAAATTCAAATTTGTGGCTAAATGTTTCAAAGCACTTTTTTCGCCTAAAAATGCTCGTCTATTAGAAACTGCTTTTTGAAAAACGGTGTAGCTAAAACGCCTAGAGATGGCCTTCTATTAGAAAGTGGCCTTCTAATAGAGAGTGGCCTTCTATTAGAGAGAATACGGTATCTCAAGTTTCACAACCTTTTCGTTAAATAGAGTTTTTGCAAATTGTTTATTCATCAAATTATTCATAAATAAACAATCAACAAACACACTCGAAACGTACCTTAAAGAACGAATTTACGAACCTCAATGTCTCCTATTTGGCGGCTAATTTGTCAGTTCATAAGACCAGAAGGCGGACTCTGAATTCTTCGCCTAGATCTACTCCTCAAGGCGGTCGAACAACTCATCCAAGTTATCATAAACCTTACCCACTAGCCAATTTTTGATGTGTACAATGTGTACCTCGCCCAAAAATTACATTCCCTTCCCCTCCCAATGCAGCCGTTATTACCTTTAAAAATTTTCTGGCGCCAATTTGAAATACATTTTTCGATATCTTTTACACATTCCGTGCCTTGCAAGGCAAATTTTTTTATAAAAAGTGCTTATCCTAAAAATGTGTTTTCTTAATGTTAAATATTGGAGATAGCACGATAAAGATGATTTCGGGCATTTTTGGGTGAGGTACACATTGTGTACTCCGGCCGTCAGTTTTAGCCTCAAAAGGTGCATCAGGCAAAGATCCCACTCATACTCAGCAATCCCGGCCAGCACTCTTCCCTCCATGTGGGGTTTGTTCAAATCCTAACTAGCTTAGTGTTCTCTTCCTCGAAGTGGCCTGGCATAATCTGGCAATTTGAACATGTTCTTGACGGTTTTTCGAATTTTTGAAAAAGGACGTCAGATTTTGGAAAAAGACGGCACTTTTCAGCCAAAAGACGGCATTTTTCAGTTTCGACCATGAATTTTTAGACTATTTTGTGGGTTTTTTCGCTAAATTGAGTGTCGACTTTTTTGACCGGGACCGACCAAAAAGTTTCGTCAAATCGAACTTTGACTGTAATAAAAAATGAATAAACACACCTAAAATTGTTTTCCAAAAATAAAATTTTTGCGACACTTTCCACCTACAGAACTTTTTATTTTATTTCCATTTTTTTAATCAAAAACCACGTAATTACGCAATTAAATAAGTGACTAATAACAAGATCTGGTTCATTACCTTTTGCCTTAGATTACCACTTTTCCTATAAGCATGCAAAACAGCGGAAATATTAAGCAAAGCAGTGTGCTTTCTCTGCGTGAAAGTCACACTTTTTCTGAGAAGCCCGCACTTTTTTATACAAAAAAAAGCAAAAAAGGTAGCAGATAAGGTTGAAAAGGCCGTACTAGGCACAAATCATAGGTCTCACACACACCCCGAGTTCACGGTGATGGGAATTGGCTGTGGTGCCTGACTCAGAGGTGACATAAGCTTAGCCAGCCAGCCCCTAAAGCATGTGAATCATATCTGCACCAAGGCTGCAATTAGCAAGTGTAAATAGCTAAATAAGGTTATGTATAATGCACCAGTTTGTTTTATACTCTGAAAGTTTTTTTTTTTGCTGAAATGACTAGAGTAATTTTTGTTATTTGTTTTTTCTTGTTTTGGCTGAGATTGTGTGACTAACCTTTTTTTGTATATTGAATTTTTAGTTCGAAAATTTGAAAATTTTTTTAATGTCTTGTGTTGTTGGAGGTGCATGGTGTAGCCTTAGTAGTTTCGAGGAAAAAAAATTATTATTTTTTCTATAGATTTTTCGGCGCTAGTGTCATTCGGCGCTAGTCGTATAAATCTTCCCTTTTAATAATCTAGAATTAGGCCCGTAGGTTTAGGATGAGGACCTTATCAAAAAAAAATTGGCACTAATCATCTTCAGGTACCCCCCAAATTTGCCTTGGTCCCCCCTTTGGTTTTTTTTCAATTTTTTTATTACTTTTTACTTTTATTACTTTCATGCTTTCGTTTCATTGATGAATCATTCATGAATCGTAGGATACCTTAAAAAAGGGACCAAGGGAAAAAAATTGAAAAAAACCAAAGGGGGGACCAAGGCAAAATTGGGGGTACCTAAAAGTGAATAGTGCCAAAAAATTTTTAACCTTAAGTTATCGATCTCAAAAATTTGTAATAAAGACATTTGTGTAAAAGAAGGACAAATTTGACCTTTTTTGGTGGAAAAGGATCATTTTATCCAGTACTTATTACTATTTCGAAGCGAAAAAGCAAGGAAAAAAATAGATTTGGAGTCCCGGAAAAGGGACTAATGATTTTAAAGGGAGGAGAATACTTCCATAGAAGTTGTATTTGACATTCTTTTTGACATTCTCATTTTTAACCCTAAAACCACTGGGGTAACTTTATGGGGTAAATGGGACCTACCGCATGAAGAAACTCTGGTATGCATACATTTTTATGCATCCAGAACAACTTTCGAGTGATTTGTGTCTAAGGTATGTGGGTGTGCGCATCTCAACCCCAAACAACCAAGACCCCTGCGCCCTCGATGGTGGCGCAGGGGGCTTGATTGGTTAGAGATGCGCGCACTCGCTTACCTTAGACATAATTCCGAGCAAGACTCTTGATCAAAAATGCATTTAGAGGCTCTTTTTGCCCAGCTCCAGTGACCAAAATATGGTAAAACGGCCAAATGGTAGAAATTTCAAAATGCCCAAAACTCAATTTTTTTATTGACCAGAACACAAAAATAATGTCTATTTTGAACTCCTGAGGTGATTTTAGCTTGATATAGGGTGTTTGGAAACAAAAAAAAATTCATTGGGGGGGTATGCTCCGGTAGGGTCGAAATATTTAATATGACAGCCACTTAAAATTTGAGGAGGTAAATCGTCAAAACTTTATGGGGTAAATAATTCATTTGTTGCGATAAATTACATACAACTGAAGTTATTTTGGACATGTTCTAGTCTTTGGATATATTCCCATAGTAGAAAAACATGACAAAATTTGCTACGTTTCAGTCAAAATGATGCTTAAACATTAAAAAAATAAAGATGTTAAATACAGTCAAACTTCCCTAACTCGTACCCCCTGGGGACCGGGCTCAGGTGTACGCGATGAAGAAGGTATGTGTTATAGAGGGTGCGTGTATAGACATTTTTGGTAAGGTAAATCCGACCAAATCAAAAAAAAAGGTGTACGTGTTAGTAAAGTGTACGTATTATAAGGGGTACGTTTTAGGGAAGTTTCACTGTTAGCCACATGGAAGTACTGACTTGTAGAGTAATTTTCGCGTTCAAATCAATGTAACCAACGCTTTTCTGATGGGGTTCGACAAATAATATTGACTACAAAATTAATTGGTAGGTTTCATAATAAAAATTAAATAAGTGAGATTTGAAGTGATAGGTGGCACAATTTTGTTAAGATTTTGATTGAGAAACTTATCAAATACTTTTCCAATAATCTTACTAATCAAAATATTAAGGTACTGATGAAACCCACAAATCAATTTTTTGGTTGTTTTTATACATTAATACTTGTGGAACAAATCAAATAAGCAACACTCAGACTGAAATCAAATTTTCTTAAAATAGACAAATAAAATTCGTGGGTTTCGATTACTTCTGAAAAATGCTCAAGACAGGTACAATTAATGGTGATGATCGTCCAAAATCCGGTCCCAACTCCACAAATCAGCACCTCTGGTCAAAAAAAAACCGGAATCTGGCCGGATTTCTTGATTTGACAACTAACTACGAGAATTTTGCTTCGATGACAGCTTCGCTTTGTTTGTCGGTTCAAAAGTTAAATATTATTTTTTTAACGATGGCTTTTGCAAAATGTCACTGATAACTGTTGCTCTTTTTCCAGGCGGTCGCAGCTAACAATTTCCTGTTGAGGCAGCAGCAGCAGGCAGCAGCAGCAGCTTCTAAACAACAGCAAGACTCGTCTGGCAGTACCACTTTGGTCGGACCTGGTGGTAATATGCAAGCAGGATTGTCCAGTGCTCCACCACCCACTCTAATGTCCAGCTTTATGCAACAACTCCAGGCCATCGGTCAGCATCAACAATTACATGGCACTCAGCCGGTGAGTACTTTGATCATTTGCAAATAAAATATCTTTTTTTTTCAATTGGGTGTAACAGTCAATTCCTGAGTCTGATATCTCCTCCCTTGGTTCACTACTTTTTTTCCACCTAGCCCTTTTTTCTAGACTAGTAATTGCGAGGTCAACACGCTCTCCACCTGATTGGCGCAACCCTTGCTACTGATCGACTTTTGCTGCTATCAGCTCCAGCAGTGTCAGCGGGCTGTATGTAGGCAACAATTGAGTTGACTAGTTGCCCTCCTGATAAACAACTACCTTTGAAATGTGAGGTGTGGGCGGGTGGTGGCAAGCACTTTCAATGAAAAGCCACTCAGAGACATATTGCTTATTATTTTGATCACTTTTTTGGTTAATTGCCCTTTTTGTTATTTGTTCATCGGCAATCAGACAATGTGTGTTTTGAGCCATATTAAAAAATGGGTAGTTCCGATTTTCGGCGGTAGAATTTTAAATTTTGGCCGTAAGTCTGATAAAATTATGTTTAAACTACCGTTTCATGTAACTCATAAATTAATTTCCTTAGTGCTATATTTCCTAATAAGGGCTTAAGATGGCAAAGGTTTATCATGGGTATGTAGCAGTTTTCATTGATCCGGTTTTTTGCCATTGATTTAATATCAAGATATCAATGATACCTGGATCAATGATAATAAAGGTGTACTACGTTGGCAAGACTTAAAAATGGATCAGTGATACTGGAGTTTGGATTATTGATAATCAGGTTTATCAATGATAGCAAAGTTATCGTTGATCTATTGATCCAATGAAGCTTGAGTTTTCGCGGGATTTTTTTGCGTAAAATTTGCATTGATCCGTAATGATAAAGGGTTCGCAAATTTTCCGGTTGATCTGATCCGACCCAAGGTATCAGTGATACCTGGATCAATGATAACGGCTAAAAAATTCGTCAAAAATCGGGTGATCTGAACCGGTCCCAAATTTTTGGCCACTGATCTGATCCGACTATCAATGGTCCAAACTATCATTGATACTGCTATCAGATCAAATCAGATCAGTGAAATCCGGATCAATGAAAACTCTGGTCTGTAGACATTTAACACTCCAAAGCGCAATTTCTCTCACTCTGTGAAATCATCCTTTAATGGTATACCCCTTCAAATCTTTTATTTTGTGTTCCCCCTCTAGTATGTGTCTTTAATTATCAATTTTTTCAAGAAGAATTTGCTTCATTGAAAAAATTTCTTGCGTCAGTTGATGGTGTTTAGGAATCTGATGTGTAGAGTGCCACGCTGACATAAAAATTACAGCAAATTACTAAGCAATATGTGATAATAACGCATACTAAAAGTTGGGCTACGTAAAAAACTGAGTGATTTACTGTTAAGCTACTTCCGGGAAGCTACTAAAGATCTTAAAATCCCTCCGAAAAGAGAGCCTCATGAGCACTAGTTGTATCCTAACTATTCCTTGGTCCCCCTCTTTTCTCGAAAAACAGCTAGTTACCCCTTGTTGTTTTTACTTTCGAAAAAACAACACGGAGGACCAAGGCGTTTCTGGATACAGCAAGTGCACTAGTGCCTCCTCAATTTATCTTTTTACAGCTCTTTCGGGCCATAAAAAAGCTTGTTAGCAGCTTATGAACTAACTCAAATCATATTTTAAAATATGTGTGCATGTGCAAAATTGATTGCTGTTTATGTTTAACAATTCCATCTGCCTACTAATACTTCAAATAATTTATGCTGATTATTTCAACAACTGACCTTTCAACTAGGTCATTCTATTTAGAATTTTTTTTTAATTTTTATATTTTTACGAAAATTTTTATCATAAAGACTTAAATTTAGTTAAAAATTATGCTTCAACTTTTTTGTTGATGAAATTCTATTATCTTAGTTATTTCTCCGATGCTTATTGCTAAACTTTTTAGGCCACATTCACATTTCTTCTGTGACACAGCCTTGTTTGCACCCATATTTATCCATAAATTTTGCCGGAAAAATGCTCTTTAGACTTTTATGCATTAAGTTCCCCAGATAGTGCTTAATCCACAGACGCCAAGATTTTGCAAGGATTTTTTACAAGATATAGAAAAATTTCCAATTATTATACATTTGGTTACTTTATGATAAATATCCTGTTGTTCTGTAATTTCTGCGACCATACCAAAGTGACCTGCCGTTTCTGATGGGATGCAAAATAATTTTATTCATAAAAATTTCAAATAAATTTTGATGGATGTCGAAATTATTTTTTGCAAAGGAAAAATTTTATATGTGTTCGATATATTTGATACAGTCGAACCTCTATATAACATAATTCAAGGGACCACCAAAAACGTGATGTTATATAGAGGTTATGTTATATAGAGTAACCATTCCAAAAATATAATTACACATCACAAACGAGAAACACAAAAAAAAATGATAATTTTTGATTTATGACTATCTGAATGTAAACAAATTTTGACCCTAGTATAGAATAACTCCCCCCTAAACTTATGCCTTCTAAAACTTAAGTAAAGAGCACCCAAATATATGTTCCAGACCCCAGAAAAAGTGGGTAAAACACTTATTAGTCACAACATCCATACGCTGGCCTACTCCTAAGCCTAAGGGCTAAGCCTAAACTTGTTGTTCCAAAGGGTAGTTTCAACGATTTTTAGAAGGTCTGATTTGGGGGTATTCTATACTAGCGCCCAAATTTCTTATCTAGACAAAACAAATCTGAGATTTTAAGAAATTTAAGCGATTTATGTTTTATAGAGGGGTGTTTTTTCGGGTGCGGCCAGGAAAAGCCTTATCTTATACAGAGTTTTATGCTATATGGAGGTTCACTTTGGTCTCATTTCAATCAGACCAAACAAACTGATCTTTGAGTTATGCTATATAGAGTTTTATGTTACATACAGCTATGTTATAGCCTTATTTTCAATAATAAAAATACTTAGAAACACATCAGAAACGGCACGTCACCTTCAATGTTTGCGCAGAAATTATCCGACAACACGATACTTGAAACAGTTCTGGTCGAATGTCGACTGCCATAACCTTCGGCTTGGATCGTCAGGGGACTAGTTATTTCGAGCCGATGACTAAGTGCTGGGTTTGTGAGCACTTTTTCAACTGTCTGTAAATTCTTCATTTCTTTGCATTTCAGACATTTTTTCAAACTGTTTTATAGATTTTGCCTTCCTACGAAAACGGTTCAAAAAAATGTCTGAAACGTAAAAAATGAAGATTTTACAGCCTATTGAAAAAGTGCTCACAAACCCAGCAATTAGTGGTCGGTTCGAAAAATAGTACCCCCGACAACCCTAATTTTTCTATTCTGTAAAAACTCATTGTTCAGTTTAGTGTTTATGGATTCGGCTCTATCTGGGCAGCTGAATGCAAAAAGAATATAGTCGTAAGCATTTTTGCGCTTATGGGCGAACATAAGTGTCAAACACGGTTATGTAACACAAGAGCCGGGAATGTAGCCTTAACAACATTGGTGATAAAATATCAACTTATTTAGTACAAGGAGTACAAAACACGATAAAGACGTGCCTTTTTCGGGGTTTGTGAAGAAATAATACATAGGCAAATAACAAAGAAAAAAGTCTAAACCGTAAACCGGCACCCCTGGAAACCAGCTTGGAGTGCCGAATTATCAAGAGTGGACTGTATGCAGTAACTGCAAAAAGAAGATTTAGGGTTATAAACTGATACAAAAATTTATTCCAATCCTGAAAAAATAGCTGAAGTAAAATAACAACTTTGAAAAGTAAGTAAACAATTAGCTGACAATCTTAAAAAATTTGAGTCAAATTTCCCATTTTCTTGATTTTCGATTCAAACTTTGAGTTTTTGCAGAATAAATTTTGCTTTAAAATTACTAAAAAAAATTAAATAGAATAAAAACCGGGTGTGTGCATCAGGCGTGTCGAAAGAGTGGGATTGTAATTAGTGTGAGCAGGCCACCAAAGTTATGACTTAAATAATTTTCACATTTCCTTGAAAACTTAGTTCTAGGAATTTAGTTATAAGCCAAGAGTCAGGGTGGGGTAGGCAAGCTATGAGTAGTCAAACACTCTAAGCTTGCACCTTATTTAATGTTTGCTATGACGGTTAGGCTCATTTTTCACAAAACAACTTTTCTTTCTGCTGCTCGCAAACTATTAGGTTGTCTCAAAAGTTCGCACCGCGTTGCCTTGGTCCCCCTGTTGAAAATTTTGTACAGTTTTAAAAAGTTCTCTGTGTTTATTTTGCGATGTTTTTCAGTTTTTCGTTTATTTTTTTGCTCAGCTCATATTGCTTATTGTTTTTAGATGGATAGCAATCATATTCGCCACGTTATGTTGTTTGAAATTTTGCTTTATTGAACGTTTTATTTGAACGAACTTTTGAGACAACCTAATACTTATCAGGTCTTCGGTGGAGCTTTCGATGTAACCAACCAATAATTGCTTTTTTCTAATGCTTTTCAAATGGGTCCCGGAAATTTAAGGCAAAATGATTGTTTATTTAAAATGGTCATTAAAATTGTTTGATGGGCTTTTATTTTTAATTTTTCTAAAATATGAATGAATTACGAACGCATGAGATTACTTCATAAAGGGTGTGTCAAAAAAAGTTTACCACTTTGCTAAAACAATTAAAACCAATTTTCCAAAGCAATTTTTTAACGCAAGTCATATTTATCTACTTCTCTGCAATTTTTTAATAGAAAATAACATTTACAGTGTGTTTGAGAGCTAAAATGAATTCGGGCATAGTAAAGAGTGTAAGTTCTCTAAGCATAGAACCTTTTCTCAAACCCAGCAAGTAACAGATCAGAAAAAAACTATATATATAGAGTATGGCGGAAATCTGCCAGGCTAGGAGCAACGTGCATCAAGTTTTTTAAGTGATTAAGTTTTTTCGGCGCACCCTGTTATTTGCTATCAAGTTTGGTATTCTGAAGCCATAGTTGGTTATTGATCCTACTTTCTCGGACCTTAACACCTCCACATGTTCTGTACGGTCACTTTTCATAGGAATCTGAAGTACAGTCGAGTTCCGATTTAACATACGGCATGGTGACCGAGTTTTTCGTGTCGCATGTTAAATCGAGATGTCACTTTGACTTAATTTACCAAAAAATAAACTAAATGAACTTTGCTAGCCATGTGTTAAATCGGGCGTATGTTAAATCGGAACACCACTGCATCTAGCAAATTACTTTTGTTGATTTATCTGAGCTAGACGTGTAATACCAATTGTAAAAAATCAGAGCCCTGTCGATTAACATAATGACTGTTCCAGTTGAATTTTGCCGAAAAAGAAAAGAAAAATTTGGAAGCAAAAAAAAGCAAAAGAGTGGGATTCGAAAATTGGCTTAGAAAAAAGTATTGTCCGTTTGATATGGTGGGGATTTCTGAAGACATCCTGTATATTCAAGCTACATTTCCCCTAAAAATCTAGTCTTGACTCTGATCACTTCCAAATGGCAGCCAATTATTGTTCACCAACCACTAAAAATGTGACTATCCATCCTTGCGCCACTAACTGGCCAATACTAACTGTGCATTCAAATCTGTTTATTGATTTTAGAAGGACTTTAAATTGCGGCTCAAGTAATCAAATCAACTATTTCCCCTTTTTCAAAGAAAATGCTGTGAAAGAAAGAGAAGATTGACCTGTAATTGACCTTGGATGACCCTGCCCACACCCCAGCCAGTCGACTGGCATCCCCATTAGGGGGATAAATTCCCATTGGCATTGACCTCGCTGTTTACTCTGTCTTTCATCCACCCTCCTCCCAGTCACCCACAGGTGGTGGTTGACCTAACCTTAACCCCTCACACAGTTTATGTGCCATTTTGTAGTTGGAGAGTGATACAGTCGACTTTTCTTCGGAACAGTGTATTATACTAAAACTGCCCAAGGAGACCGTACATATGTGTAGGCTTTATGAAGTGTAGTAACATGTCAAGTTCTAATTGCCGGCAACGGGCATGGTCTTTTAATTCGTCTTTAACTGTGCTCTTTTGAGTTATTTCGAACGACTCAAAAGAGCACAAGGCGAGACGAAAAAGAAGTGTCCCGCGCGTATTTGAATTTGCCAAAATTCTCATTGTCATCAACAAGTATGATCCTTTAATTTGGCGGCTGACTTATTTTTATTTCTATTTGATTCTTTTTTTGTAAGCTATCAAAACGTTCTAAACGAGTCTATAGACTTATTTATACATTTTTCAAGCAGCCAATCAGATAAGTTGGCTTTATATCCATTTTGTTGCGTTGTCTAAAAAGTCCTGCGTTAAAGGACCATGCTCGCGGTGGTCTGGGGTCATATTCTAAATCGTTTTTGAAGATCGGATGACCCATTAAAAAATGCATTTTTCAACTTGGTTTCTAACAAAACTACACACTTATAATTAAACTTTAAGCTTTGTTTTGTTAGGATCTAAGTTAAAACCGTACAAAAATACAACGATCAGGAAAAAATTTTTGAAAAAAAAGACCGTGTGAATGGTCTTTTAACAAGACTTTGTGGTTTTTCAATTTCATGGGTTTCAAATTTTCTATGTATAAGAAAGTTAGCAAATTTTTTTATTAGGTTGCAAAGTAGAAATGTAACATTAATTAAGCAAGATAATTGTTTAATGGGTTTCAAAATCTGAATTTTTCTCGTGGTATTTGAATTTTGAAACTCATTACAACAATTTTGAATTTATTGTGTTAAATAAAAACTGTTTGAAACCTATCAAAGTGTCAGATCACACAGTCCTCTTAAAGCAAGATCTGTTAGACAACCCAGCAGTTCGATTCTATTGGTAGTTTGGTATGGTAATATAAACATACGGTACCTATTCATAACTTATTTGCTACTACAGTCACCCCTCTATAAATTGGCACTTCTGGCAAAGTGACACCCGAGGCTGGTCTCCACGAGTGCCATTTCATTGGTAGTTAGCTGCAAAAATTTAGCAAAGCGTCTTAGATCTTCTACAATTGAGAGCTTAACGTAGATGAATAATAAATAAATAAATTTTTTGGCTGGGTTCCCTATACTCGCTAAGGGCCCAGCTATTCTTTCATCTACGAAGTTTTCCTAACTATTATTATTTTTGTTTTTACTGATTAGTCTAAACCGAAAATTATAAGCTTTTCTAATCTGAAATATTTATTTGACAATGCCTTTAATTCCTACAGATATTTGTTGGCTTTGTTTTCTGTGTGTCAATAAAAGCAGCTTTGCTAAGTAATTGGAGATAATCTCACCTTTTGTTTTTGTGTGTGCTTATTAACCTTAATGATAGATGTTGGATAACCCCTACTTAATTACTAATTTGTTTCCTAAAATTCATTAGCAAATGCGGAAGCACCCACTCGATCTTGTCCTCAGTTATTACCACTTGTCTCCCTCTTATATATTTAATAATAACTAAGTGGGCTTTTTTGGTAATTAATCATTTTTGGCTGCATTATTTTTGGTGCGCTAATTGAAAATTTTTAAACTATCTGTTAAACCCACTTATTTTACTTCTTTTATGAAATTAAACTAGCCTCGACTTGAGCCCCTTTTGCAAAGCGTGCAATTTTCTTACGATTCCTCATTTGCAAACTCGTCGAAACTTTTTATCTCGCTTGAAAATATTTAGCTGTAACTGAATTTACCCACTAAATTATTGAATTTCACCACTAAATTTTCAAAACAACCAGATCTCAGTGTTTTCTTACCAGTTTTTGTTTTTTTCGGATCAGCATGTAGCCCTACTTCTCTACGCTCTGATAAAATATAAATTGACCTTTTGTACTTTAAAAAACATTGAGAAAAGTTTATAGGAAACAACTAGTTGGTTTTCAAAGGTGTCCTGTTCCCTGCTCTAGCCACATTCAGTTGACACTTTACATAAAAAACTACAAAAGTGGGGTTATATGCTGGTCCAAAAAATATATAAAATATGATAAAAAGGGAGATCTTAACGAGAGACCTTATATTCACTAATTTAGTGGGTAAATCGAATTTGAGCTCAATTTTCGAAGTCTTTTGACAAATGTGATTCGTCAGTTTAGTCCGAAATATCTCAAGGATTCTGACTTTGTCAATCGTTTTTTCAAAATCAGTATAATTATGTATTATATTATGCCAAAATGAACCATAAACCTCGGTTATCCGGCAGCCATTTTCAAAAAGGGTGCCAATTAACCGAGGTTCACCAGTCATTTTGGCGAAATTTAAGGATTTTGGAAAAACGACCGGCAAAATCAGAACCTTTGAGATATCTTCTGGCTAGGATGGCGAATCAAAAGTCTTCGAAAATTGAGCTAAGAGTTTGACTGTAGTTTCATTGCAACATAAGAGGCCTTTCACGTAATTCGAGTTCATGTACGGTAAATTTCAAACTACAATGAAAATTTTTGATGTGTATCATGAGCAAAATTTTAGTATCTTCTCCCATTACATTTTGCTTATATACCATCCGCTAAAAATTTTTATTGTAAGATTATTCTAAAAAAAACCCACAACACTTTGAGGGCACCGTAAGACCACTTTTTATTCTTAATTTTTTGAGCACGATATGTTATCTTGTGGCCTAGTTGTTATGTTATATAAACATTAAGAAATTGACTTAGACAGAAGTTGGCAAAACAAAGGAAAAACCAGGATTTTAAATCCCCGAATTGTTAAATTGACTCGTGGTCAAAAAATTGGATAAAAATTTATGCACTGCAATAAAATTTATGCACTGCAACAACACTGCAACTTGCACTATGTTGTAGCGAAGATCAAGAGCTACTAAATCCTACCCTACAGAACACAAATAAATGCTGAGCAGTGTTGTAAAGGCACCGGTGCCGCACCGGCACCGGCACCGGTGCGGCACCGCACCGGTGCCGGTGCGGTGCTTGGTGCCGCGATTTTTTTTCGCGGTGCCCGGTGCGGTGCCCGGTGCCGCAATTTTTTGGTCGGTGCCCGGTGCGGTGCCCGGTGCCGCGATTTTTTGGTTGGTGCCCGGTGCGGTGCCCGGTGCCGTGATTTTTTAGACTAATTTCGGTTATTTTTCTTTGAAAAAGCGTAAAATAAGGCAGTATGCCAAAGATTCACTTATTGACTGCTTGTAAAGTATAACGCAGTTTATATACTAAGAGCTAACAATGAAAATTGCCGGTATTTTGCTTTTACTTCTTATTTCTTGCCCTGATTTTATTTTGCAACAAGGAGATGATTTAACTCAAGCAGTTGCTGAAGTAAGGAAGGGTTTGTCCAAAAAAAGGAAGATCGGACCAACAGAAGCACCACAAACTCTAAAAGAACTTGGGCTATCTTTTCCAGCATCAGCCTCCTTGATCAGCTGAATCAAAATTGAGCGAATTTGCCGCTTCATTTCTGCACGGTCCATTTTGCGCAAGTCGATGTCTTCATCAGCATGGTCATCCTCCCACCATTCGACAACTTGATCAGCCACAATACTAAGGCCAAGCATACCGGCGGCATGGAGAAAAAATTGTTTGAAGCTAGTCACACCCACCAATTTCAAAAAAGCACTCGAAATTACCTGAAAAACGAAACAACTTTATATATTGATGCAATTATCACAATTAAAAACATACACCCAGAGTAAGGCCAGCAGAACTTTTTCGCTCCGAGCATGCGCTGGAGATTGTGCTTTGATTCGCTTCTCTGATCCACTTCTCGAGCAGTAGCATGAATAGAAGGAAAAGGAAACAAGAGAACAATAAGCAGAAGATGGAAATATTTCATGCTAACCAAATTTACTAGCCAGAGTCAAAGTTGGACAAAGAAAGAAATTGTTTAGTGAGAATTTAAAAGAGCTTGCTAGCGCCAAAATTGAGATATATTATACGGCAAATTAAACTACAATTTGCACTGCTAGTGTAAACTAATCAATAACGGTGCCTGGTGCGGTGCCCGGTGCCGCGATTTTTTGATTGGCGCCCGGTGCGGTGCCCGGTGCCGCGATTTTCAGGGTTGGTGCCCGGTGCGGTGCCCGGTGCCGCGATTTTTCGGTCGGTGCCCGGTGCGGTGCCCGGTGCTGCGATTTTTAGTGTCGGTGCCCGGTGCGGTGCCCGGTGCCGCGATTTTCAGGGTCGGTGCCCGGTGCGGTGCCCGGTGCCGCCAAAAATCATTTACAACACTGATGCTGAGATATGGTCTTTTGAAAAAACCGAGAACAACCAATAACCAATTTCTCCTATTTTTTTAAATTACAGTCTCTTTTCATTGAGAATTCCGGTCGTCGCTGGGGTTACCAGGGGTAGTATTATTTCGAACCGATGACTAATTGCTGGGTTTGTGAGCACTTTTTTAAATGGCTGTAAAATTTTCATTTTTTCGCATTTCAAACATTTTTTTACATTTTGTTTTGTAGATTTTGTTTTTTTCGTTGTCTTGTCAATATATACTTCAAGTCTAAGTTACCTTTAAAGGGGTCATGCTCGTCGCCGATGGGAATATTTTTTAAGGCGGGGGCAGGAGTACACTTTAGTGGGTACGCCCCAAATTGCCCAAAGTGATGTTTTTTCGACGTAAAGCTATGAAATATGTACAGAAAACACATTTTTAGGTGTAGGAAGACCATTTTTTGAGAAAAAAAATTGTGGCCAAAATTGACCAAAACCATGATACCTATGGTCCAAAAATCGACTTTTCTGAACATGGAAATTTCGACCACATGACTGTTTTACCCTGTTTCTCAACATGGGACTTGGCAAAAAGTACCTCTAAATGCATTTTTGATCGAGAGTCTTGCTCGGAATTATGTCTAAGGGAAGTGAGTGCGCGCATCTCTAAGACATCAAGCCCCACAATTTTTTTTTCTCAAAAAATGGTCTTCCTACACCTAAAAATGTGTTTTCTGTACATATTTCATAGCTTTACGTCGAAAAACATCATTTCGGGCAATTTGGGGCGTATCCACTAAAGTGTACTTTAACCAAGGCGGGTACCAGTGAAATTCAAACGAGAATTAAAATGACGCAATTTTGTGAAAGTCGAAGAAAAGTTATGCACCCAGTCGGAATCGAACCGACGACCGACTTTCACAGCCCACCGCCGCTTCACCACTGAACTACCGAAGCTATTGAATGGGAGAATGGTTTTAAATACTAATCATGAAGGGGTACTCAACAAATTTGCATTTCAAAAAAATTCGTTTTTGGATTGACCTGGTACCCGCCTTTCAAAATATTCCCATCGTTAAAATGTTAATATTATTATTCGCTAGAAAATTACTAAGCCTACAAAATGATATATTGTGCACAAAAATTAAGAATAAAAAATGCCCCTACGGTGTAGTGGTTTTTTTCCTGGGACACACTGTAGTTTGAAATGCTTGAACTCGAAGTACGTGAACACGCCATAGGGGACAGAGCTACAAAATAAGTTTTTTTTGCTAAACATAAGATGGTGAAAAAATTTTCTTAAAAAATATGGTCACTTTTGTCAACATTTAAAAAACTGCATCTACTTTATCCAATAATTTGTTTTGTTCACAATGGTACTGATCAAAAAGCTTGCGGCCATTTCCGAATGAGGTAATTTAAGAATCTGCACTCATTAGGTACGAGGTTTCAGCAAAAAAGTATGGCTTGTAGAGTAGTGAAACCCATTTCATGAAGTTTGAAATCTTCTCAAGATTAGGGAAACCGCATTTTTTGGTGAGATCATAAAGCAGCCAAGTCCATATGCTCAGCCCTATTCCACAATGGGTACCATTTTTTGCATTGGTCCTCTCCTGTTGTTTTTCACCATTTTTTTTCGAACAGTGCAATATTTTTTGTGCTATTTTATGATTTAGCAAAATGGTGTGCGTCGAAGAGGGTATTCCGCTTCGTGTTCATACCAATAAATCCGAAGGCTTCTGGACGCATATGAAACACAAAGTAAAGCGGCTCTATGGAACAAGCTATAAATTGCTGGCATCTTACATCAGTGAAGCAGTTTTCCGTCAAAATTGTCGCGCAAAAATGAAATTATCTCAAAAAGTTTTTCGAACAAATTAGAAAGATATATGAATGATGCGTTGCATTTGTTTTGAATAAAAAATTTGACCCTACCGGAGTATACCCCACACAAATGAAATTTTTTTAAGTGTTTCCAAACACCCTATATCAACCTAAAATCACCTCAGGAGTTCAAAAAAAACATTATTTTTGTGTTCTGGTCAATGAAAAATTGAGTTTTGTGCATTTTGAAATTTCGACCATTTGCCTGTTTTACCATGTTTTGGTCACTGGAGCTGGGCAAAAAGAGCCTCTAAATGCATTTTTGATAAAGAGTCTTGCTCGGAATTATGTCTAAGGTAAGTGAGTGCGCGCATCTCTAACCAACCAAGCCCCCTGCGCCCCAATCGGGGGCGCAGGGGCCTTGGTTGCTTGGGGTTGAGATGCGCACACCCACATACCTTAGACACAAATCACTCGAAAGTTGTTCTGGATGCATAAAAATGTATGCATACCAGAGTTTTTTCATGCGGTAGGTCCCATTTACCCCATAAAGTTACCCCAGTGGTTTTAGGGTTAAAAATGAGAATGTCAAAAAGAATGTCAAATACAACCTCTATGGAAGTATTCTCCTCCCTTAAAAATCATTAGTCCCTTTTCCGGGACTCCAAATCTATTTTTTTCCTTGCTTTTTCGCTTCGAAATAGTAATAAGTACTGGATAAAATGATCCTTTTCCACCAAAAAAGGTGAAATTTGTCCGTCAAGGGGGGTCAAGGTACCCACAACATCTGATTTACCAACAGAAATCAGATTTAAAAATTCGACTTTTTATAGAAAAGCTTTTTTTTTATCGTGTTCAACGTGTAGGAAACGCTTAAAAATGGTTAAAATGGTGTTTTGAAAAAGTTCAAAAAAAATTTCATATGGGGGGATACTCCGGTAGCGCCAAAAATTTGAATAAAAAATGGTGAAAAACAACAGGGGGACCAAGGCAAAAAATGGTACCCATTGTGGAATAGGGCCCATTCATCGTAAAATAATTATACTATCGTAAAATAGTTTTCATTTGACATAAGAGCTTTCTTGCCCTCGAATAGCAAATGAAAACAAAAAAAGGGAATAATGTCAAAGGAAACATTACTACTTCTCCTCCTTTTCCCTCCCACCCTGCCAAACGAGTGAAAGGGCAAAGGGCATCATCGGTCTGCTATAGCTGTCACCAAAAAAGTCACTCAAAAAGGACTCATATTTCTGTTTGTTGCCTTACCAAATGCCTTATATTATCAATTATTAATACTTTTTACGTAAATGCTGCTAACATCATTAGTGCCAAAATCTCAGTGGCCTGATAGAATTAAAGTGATTTACCAATCTTGTCATAAGTTGAAATACTGGATCAAACCTCACAGGACAGTTTTTAATGCTCATTTTCATATTTTTTACAATTTTTTTAAAGTACCTATATTTTTCTGACACACCGCAATGGGCAAAAATTTTTTTTAGAAATCCAAACTAAGCAAAATTTTTTTCAAACTAGCGGTTCTTGACATGTGACCATAAGTCACATTAAAAACACTTTTTTAAAAATTAGTGTTCAACACATGCTCAAATCTAAGTAACTGAAAATTAAAAAAAAATTCTGCTTTAAATTTCAGCAAACAGGATGACTCAGAATAAATTTTGTATGCAAAAAAAGTACTTCCACAGGGCTCCCATGTTTTTTTAAATCAGAAAAATGTCGGAAAAAATCAGATTTTGGGACGAAAAATCACATTTTTTGTGAAACACACAGAAATCGGTACTAATAATTTTATTTGAACTGAAAACGCTCTGCGCCTTTACTGTGCTTTGCGTACGGAGCTTTACTTACGTTAAATCGAGTTTTATGTTGAAGCCATCTCTTGAACGAGACATTTTTTAAAAGCAAAACAATGGAGAACAAAAAAATTTGAAAAAACTGTGCCGCAGACAAAAATTTCAAAATAAAATATGCATAATATTGGCGGAAATTTATTAATTTGACTAATTTTGTTTCTGTTTTGCTGAAATCAAACAAATCTACAACAAATTTCTTCTGTGTCCTGCCTGGTCGAATTCTGTAGCGTTTTGTCTTTGGCAGATTTTTGATGGCTTGCTTACGTTCTTCGAATTTGTATTTTTGTATACGTGTACAAAATTGATCCAAGCTCTAACCCGAAGGTAATCACGTACTTACAGTTCGAGGTCAAACTTGATGGTGCTTTGGACGTCGTCGGGTCGAAGTCATCCAGTTAGTCCACAAGTTCGCGGTTACTCATAATTAGGTCATAAAATTTTTATATGGGTTTCGCATTTTTTTATAAATTAAAACATTAGCAATCAACTTGTAGGTTCCACTATCAAAATCGAATTGGAAGAATTGGAATGAAATTCTTATATGGGTTTCAAAATTAAAATTTGCAGCAAAATTATAAATTTGTAACCTACTAAATAATATATTTGCTGAATATCGTTCTAGTTCTTTTAATATAATATTGATAGTAAAGGGTGAATAAATTAGCTAAAAGGAACTCATATGAACTCGAACATGAACTCAAACTGTAATTTAAACTCACAGGGGCGGGACCCTGACTGTGATCTGGAAAATTTTCGATAATTTTCTTTTTACCTGGGTATTTTTGTAGAGCGTGCACAAGTTCCTGAGAAATCTGGCTCCCCAGCTCTAAAAGTCCATAAGAAGCTGTACAAGAGTCACTCAAAGTTCTAAAAACACCTCGATACTCATATCATGGTTTTTCATAACTAACCCACGGACCATGGGTCAAACCTAAAAATTTTGTTGGCTTTGAAAGGTGGGGAGCCAAATTCACAACGAATTTGGGTAGCTCTACAAGCGAGGATATATATCACGGCTTATATCACGGCTTTTATAACTGATCCATCAATCATGGGTCATTCCTAAAATTTTTTTTGGCTTTCAGAGCTGGGGAGCCAGATTCACATGAGATTGGGCACGCTCTACAAGATTACCCGCATAAATAAATTATCGAGAAATCCGAAGGTCAGAGTCAGGGTCCCTGCCCGTCAGAGTACATGATGAATCCATGAAAAAGTTTGGGAAAATGCTGGACTTTATCACGGAGAATCGAAGAAAGATCTATATCTTTATTTATTCACTAGAAAAATCTTGCCTGGGTTTTGATATTGAAATATTTTATCAGGAAGATTTTAAATTCCCAACATATCAAACAAAATTTTTTGTTGGCTTTCAGAACTGGGGAACCAGATTCACATGAGATTGGGCACGCTCTACAAAAAAAGTTCCCAACATATCAACCAAAGCCAACCGCTAAAATGTCGCCAGTATTTTCTCTAAATTTTTGATTAAAAATATTGACCCTACCGGGGTATACCCCACAAATGAAATTTTTTTAAAAGTGTTTCCAAACACCCTATATCAACCTAAAATCACCTCAGAAGTTCAAAAAAGACAATATTTTTGTGTTCTGGTCAACAATAAAAAATTGAGTTTTGGGCATTTTTGAAATTTCGACCATTTGGCTGTTTTACCATGTTTTGGTCACTGGAGCTGGGCAAAAAGAACCTCTAAATGCATTTTTGATCAAGAGTCTTGCTCGGAATTATGTCTAAGGTAAGTGAGTGCGCGCATCTCTAACCGACCAAGCCCCCTGCGCCCCAATCGGGGGCGCAGGGGCTTGGTTGCTTGGGGTTGAGATGCGCACACCCACATACCTTAGACACAAATCACTCGAAAGTTGTTCTGGATGCATAAAAATGTATGCATACCAGAGTTTCTTCATGCGGTAGGTCCCAGTTAACAAAACTATGTTCAAATTCCATCTTTTTGGGGTCAAGTACCTTGTCAAGTACCTTCAACATCTGATTCACTAAGTTATAATAAACAGAAATCAACTAAAAATACCAAAATTCAAGATTTAAAAAAAATCGACTTTTTATAGAAAAAAGTAGGTGAAAACACCCTTTTTATCGTGTTCAGCGTGTAGGAAATGCTTAAAAATGGTTAAAATGGTGTTTTGAAAAAGTTCAAAAAAAATTTCATTTGGGGGTGAGAGGGGGTTATACTGGTAGCGCCAAAATATTTAACAAACCATTAAAAGCAAGTCACTCGGAAGAATGTCACAAATCTTGACCTGCTTACGTAACTTGTCTTTGGTGATTTCTAAATTTTTTTCAATAAAAATTCGGTGGTTTTATTATTAGATTTTAGCGGTCATTTTGAGTAATAAATTGATACAGCTTTTAAGAAAATTGATTTTCAGGAACCATTTCAGGTCATATTTTCTGGGTTTTTAGTCCATAAGATTTGGGTCCCTATTTATACCAGTGAATCGGTTGTTATGGATCTTTCCCGAACTATTGCGACAACCTGATACAACCTGTATTTTACACTCTCTCACTCACCGTCACACCTATTATTATATTTTTTTCATTTTAACAACTACTAATCTCAAGCTTCTCCAACATGACCTTTAGCAAAAAGAATGAAAAGGGCATACAGCAAAATAAAATAATCTTCCGACCAGTTGGCTAGAGGGAAGCTAGCAAGGGAAGCCAAAAGATGCTGTCTGCTGGTCATTGGCCTCACAAAAATTGACTGCTTTATGTCTCTGTCAGCAGTGGAGAGCTAGGTAGTGGGTTACGGCTAGCCAGCCACCCAAAGGTCGCCTGCTCTCCGTTGCTATAGGCTTGCCGCCAAAAAACAAATGAGCCGGCCTGCGCAATGCTTGAGTGTGTTGCTAACCTTGAGGCATTTTGATGCAGGGGATTTGTAGCAGTGTGATGCTGCTACTACTACCCAAGACTCACGCACAAACATTTTGGTTTGTTAAGCTATTTATACCTCTTAAATTTCACTTTACTCTTTTAGAGCTTTATTTTTTAAAATTGCCCAAAATAAATTTTATTTTAATTTTAGTTTTAAAGTGTTTTTTGGTCAAAAAAATTATTTTTATTGCTTCTCATTTTTTTAATAGTGATAATGCTAGTGATGTATTGTTCAGCTGTACCCAGTAAGCAATTTGGTTGTGATTTTTATAAATATGGTTCAGATGTCGAGATCGTAGCAGGATTTCTCCGTCTTGACAATATTTGGTTGACTGTGTCTTCCTGATTTTGGGAACAAGGAAAGGAAAATACGGAAAGTTTTGAAAAAGAACAATTCTTTAAAAAAAAGATGATTTGGTACCCTGTCCCAGTGTTGCGATGAGGACGTTTTTTTGGCCTGTGAGTGAGAACAAAATTTGTCCTCACAGTCATTGTCTGAGAGTGAGAACTGAGAAAAAACGCAGTGAGAGAGAGTGAGTAAGATTCTCAATGAGAATTCTCAGTGAGATTCTCACTCGGAGTGAGCTCATCGAAACACTGCCCTGTGCAAACAACGTCATAAAACTCCAACAAATAAGGTCTTATTTCGATGTTTTTCCGCTTCTGACTATTAGCTACTCCTACTTTTTACTCATTCTTCTCTTAATTGATTCATTATTTGCGCTCATTAATTATGTTTTGTCTCTCAACATATAGAAAACTAAGTGGGTGAAATGGATGGGGGTGGCATTTGCTTAAGCCAAAGGTTGTAGTAGTGGTGCATATGTATTTGGTGTTGTGTCAATTAATGAATGAGTGAAAACTTCACTTTCAAAAGAGATTATAGGCTTGGGAGAAGCGCTTGACATACAATTTATTTCTCCTACTTTTTTCATTTTGCCAAAGACAACTGTGTTGTTATGGAAATTTTGGGGTTGAATTAAGTTAGAAAAGTTTTCGTAATGGGCAGTTTCTTAAAAAACAGTTTCTTTTTGGTGTGGATTACTCTATAGTCGTGCTCTCGTAAATAGTAATAAAGGACAAAGATTTCAAAGAACAGCTTTTTCCTGATTCGATTTCGAAAGACGAGCAGTCTTTTATTTGGAGAAGGCTCTGTTTCGTACTAATTGTCAAAAGTGCTCAAACGTCTACTAATAATGTACGTTTGCTGAAAAAGCTCCAAAAAATGTTTTCTGGCGTTTTTGTGATCCAATAAATTGTTTTTTAGAAAAAAAAAAGCTTAAATTTGACGTGTTGCGTATAAAGACAAAAACGGTTTTATATAGGGTTGTAGCGGGCAATGTTATTTTCAATCGACGACTTGTTTCTGGGTTTGTAAGCTGTTTTTCAAAATGTTGTAAAATCTTCAGCGGACTTGGGCAAGCAACCTAATTCAATAGGAAGCCCCTTTGGGGGTACATGGTTCGCGACAGGGGCTGACCCTTTATATACATGCATGCTAAAAATGGTTTGATAATGATAAAATAAGGTTTTGTGTGGTATTTTTTGATTTTACCAAAACTCGATTTTACCAAAACTAAAAAAATACCCTACAAAACGGCATTTTACTACTATCAAACCATCTTTAGCATGCCCGAGTTAATCCAAAACAGGTTTTGGAACTCAAAAAGTAAAAAAAATTCCTCTAAGTGGACGACCAATTGGTTTAGTTGGTGCATGGTTTACCCAGTGAAACTGAGGTTGAATTATAGAAAAACATTTTAAATGATAGGAGTTCTCTGCGACACAAAAACGATTAATACAATATAAAAAATGTCGATCGATTCGGTGTCGATCAATTCGCCTAACGCTCCTTCCGTCATTCTTAGCATTCACTTAATTTTGTTTTTATTTGGCTTTATCTTCTGATATTATATTGGAAAAAATCGGTGAAGGTATGAAGAAACCAGCGCTTTTCTAATGGCTTTCGAAAAAAATTCGCGTTCACACATACCGACTTATGGCTTCATCACAATTCTATCAGATAAAATACCAATCGATTTTATATGACACACGATTTACCAGATAAGATTTTTATATATATTCATCGAAAAATTAAAAAAAATGGGTTTCATTATTTATAATATTTCAATACCACTTGAAATGAAAATGTTTGATGGGTTTTCAAAATTCAATTTCGAAGATGCCAAATTCAATTTTTGAAACCCACCAAACATTTTCATTCCGATTGTTCTGAAATGTTTTTCATAATGAAACCTATTTTTTAATTTTCCGATGAATATATAAAATTTTTCAGATATCAAAAATCTTTGTCTGTTAGATAAAATGGATTGGTACTTCATCTAATAGATATATGTCTTGCGCACTACGGCTGCGTGGTCACCTCAGATCCGAACTCATACTCGAACTTAACTGTAACTTGAACACGAACTTGAAATAAGCGGATAGTAAAATTGTATTAAAATACTTTGATGAGTTTCTCTTATAATTTTTCAGTTATAATTTTTATTTTGGAACACATTAGATATCTGATGTATTGACTTTCGATGCAATGTTTAATTTATGGGAACTCATCATTAGAAATGTGTTGCTTGTTCACGGAACTTTCCTTAAATCTTATACTTTTATCTCAATATGACTTGAATTCTGGTCCACCTTCAGGCTATTCATAATATATTTTATCATCATCTACCATAAAAAAGCATTTTTTCAGTTCATGCCCCACTCCAATTCTGCTGGCCCAGGCAATAGCTTTGGAATCACAGCTGCTTCACCTGCCTGTTCTGTAGTGGATAGTATGTGCAATAGTAGCAATGGTCACCCTCCTCCATTTCCAACAATAACAACCAGGCTAGGCTCTGCAGAGAATTTTTGACAGCCACAGCTTCAGCTCCAGCAACTAATGGTCATGGTGGAGGAGGAGGCACCAATAATGGCTCCAACTCCACCACTGCTTCCAACGCGTCTGTGAATGGAGACTTGTGTGGGGTGGAGCTGTGTGTGGTTTGTGGCGACAAGGCTTCAGGTATTTGCAGATTTCGAGCTTGTGCTTAATGCCCTTCACAACGCATAATTTCATTCCAGGTAGACACTACGGGGCAATCTCCTGTGAGGGCTGTAAAGGTAAGTGCGGTTGATTAACTATAGTTTTTGCACCCTAAACACTGGCTTTGCAGGATTTTTCAAGAGGAGCATTCGCAAACAGGTAAGATTTCACATTTTTGACTTTTCTCGCTGTGCTGCCTCAAACCGTTTATTCTGGTTACTGTATTCTCGCTTATTATGAGCCACTTTATAATTATAACTCACCTCCAATGATGGCCACTGAAAAGTTAGAGCCCATTTAGGGGCCAAAATAGGGTGGGTCACAAGTTTTTTTCTACTTTTTTTCTCTTTTTTTTTTTAATTTTACACTAAATTGTGCGAGACCCCTATTGGGGGCAATACATTTCAAAATTATTCCTCTTCAAAACAAAATATCAAGCGTTCCAAAACATAAACAAACCCCGGTTAACTGAGTTGATGCAAAAATGGTCTTTTTCTAAATTTTTCGCATCAACTTGGTTAACCGGCGTTTTAGGTCAACATTTTTTTATGTTTTGGAACGCGTTATGACTCGTTTTGAAGAGGAGGAATTTTTAACAGTTATAACCTCGCAGAATTAAATTTTTGGCGCTACTTGGATATAAACCACCCCCCAAATCAATTTTTTTAGAAGTGTTCCCAAACACTCTATATCAACCTAAAATCAAATCGCCTCAGAAGCTCGAAAAAGACCTTATTTTTGAGTTCTGGTCAATGAAAAGTTGAGTTTTGGGGTTACTTAAAAGTACCTTATTAATTGACGATTGACTCTTTGGTCCTGAATATTGCGTTCCTGGCATAGTTCTTTCTGATAGCTGAAACTTAAATTACACTTCCAAATGGCTAAGATCCATTGAAAAGTACGTACACAATGGTGGACTGTAAATTCAACAATCCTCACTCGCGGAAATAGCCATAACTTTTTTTTAACTTCTCAAAAAAAATTATTTCGGTGCCATCTTGTAGCTGAGATTCAGGGCTACCGAATAAGCTATTGATTGATTTGATATTGATTAAAAAAGTTTGAAAAAGAATCAACAATCCTCACTTACAATCCTCACTCCGAGCGAGTGCGGTATTCGGTAGCCCTGAATCTCAGCTACAAGATGGCACCAAAAGAATGATTTTTGGAAAATTAAAAAAGAAGTTACGGCCATTTCCGAGTGAAGATTGTTAAATTTAAAGTCCACCATTGTGAACAAGGCCCAGAGCAGAAAAAAGGTCTCTGGTGCAATAAATGTTATGAAATAAAAGCTATCCATTCATTTCATACATCATAGACATTGTTGCCTCTAGAAAAAATCGATGGTCTTCTAAGCATCAAAATTGACTGTAAACATATCATTGTCAGTGAATTACATCGTGAGAAACTGAAAATTAACAGAATACAAAAAAAGATAAAAAAGACAAAACACAAGAAAAAAATTTTCGAAAAAAATTAAAAACAGTGGGGTCCAAGGCATATTTTTTTCGGGAGCAACCCCAATACATATAGAGCCAGATTATTGATGATGTTTTCAGCAATTCTAGGATTTATGATAAACAATATTTTCCCAATCACCAGTATTTATGCAACCCATTTCTAGACTCTCAAGAACCAACTGCTGCAAATAGCTTATGTGTGTCGTGGTGCCAAGGACTGCCCAGTCACTAAATTCCATCGCAACCGCTGCCAGTTCTGTCGCCTCAGAAAGTGTTTATCAATGGGAATGAAAAGTGAATGTAAATTAGTTTTTTGCAAATGTTCTGGCCTTCTCCAAACTAATTTCACAAGTATTAAACAAAAAGTTAACCATCGTCTTATTTACAGCAGTTCAAGCAGAACGTCGACCCATGAATGCAGCTTTAGCTGCAGCAGCTGCGGCTGCAGCAATCGCTTCCAATACATCGCCAACTTCTTCCAATGGACACAGCAGCTCCAAATACTCCAAAATGAACAATGGAATGGCAATGGGTAGAAATGGCAGTGATGGATCCACTGGCAGCAATGGCACCACATTATGTAGGAGCACAAGTGTTGCTTCATCGGTGGCTTCAAACCATCACAGATTTGAAAAAATTGTAAGTTTGTGCATTCGCCAAAAAAGGAAGCAATAATTATTTTTCTGGACTCCTTTTCTCGACAGCAATTCTCAGGCCTAATTTTTGATTTAACCCTTTTGGCCATTTAAAAGATGAAAGTCTTCACTCCAGATGACGATTATTTATGATATTACAGTCTACTCTCGATACAGTGTAGTGCGCGGGGACCGGAAAAATATACACTACATTGTGAGTTACACTATATCGAGAGTACACTATATCAAAGGTTTCCAGACAGAACATTGTTTATCCAAGTATTTATCCAACACATCGGTAAGACTGAGCACTGCAAGATTATCAGAAACCCGTTCTACATAGTGACGAGCGATGGCAAAGGCACTCTGAGCTTCCAGTCAGCTGATTGTTTTTTCCACTTCCATCGCTTCTACTTCCATTGCCTCGTTATCGCTCCCTTCACTAAATTCCTCTTCGGTTTTTAAGATATCTACAACGATTTCAGCCAGCAATAAAGCACCAGCTGCAAAAAGTATAGAGACAACGGAAAATTCAAGATATCTACATTTTCTCACCAAGTCGTCGATGTTGACAAAATCTTGCATGGCAGCCTCAGTGTCCCTCGCAGTATCAATCCCTCACAGATTTTGCAAATCATCCCAAGCATTTAGCAAACCATCAAGAACTTCATCAGACTCAGATCCGACAACGCCAATGCTTTCTTCTTCGTTCAACGAATCCTAAAAACATGGTGCCTAAAACAATCAACCTGTATCTGTAGTTTACCTTGAGGATGAACTTTGCGTGGCGAAAGCAATTTTTTATCGTTTCTTTGTTCCCTTATTCCCATCCTTGGCGAAGCAGATGAAGAACGTCTAGAGAGAGTGATCCAGAGTGATGACTCGTCGCTTCTTTGGATTACTCATTATTCAATCTACAAAAAACAGTTGAATTTACATTTTAGAAACAGAAATTTAAATGAAATTAGAAAATATACACTATATCGAGAGTTACACTGCATCGAGAGTTCACTATATTGAGAGTAGACTGTAGTTCATTTTAGATTTGCAAACGCTAGCGAAACCCATAGACTTTTAAAACATACCAAAGAGTGGTGTTACAAAAACACAAGTTGCCTGGAAACTTATAACCAAAGAATTATTTTTAGTTACTGTCTCATTTTATTTCTTATCAGTATGAAAATATAAAATCTCACAAATTAGCCTTTTAATTTTTAGAGTACTACCAACCTATCCACCAGCCACTATTTACAGCAAGGTCTGCTTGCTATTGTGCACCAACAACAACAGCATCAACACAATCACCCACCCACCTCCTCTTCAGTCTCTGATTTTATTCTTCAACTTAATAACAACAATCAAGCCAATGAATCCAATGCCGCCATTAATTCTTCCTCCGCCTCTGTTACGACTAATAAAGTAAAGCTTGAAAGGAAGTATTCGTCAGATGCCACCTCGACCACAACCACTACTCTAGGTAAACAAATTTATGAAACCCATTAAAAAAAATTATAAGAGAAAGGGTTGGTTTGTGTATAATGCTATTCAAGCCTTGGCCACAATGGAGGTGTGAGGTAGAGATGCGAGGTCGAGGTGGGTGGTGAGGTCTGGGTGGCGACAATGACCTCGACCTCGCACCTCGCATTTTTTTTTAAATCCATTTTATTTTGTCGAAAACTTTATTTATAGGACAATATATGCCCAAAATAGCCCCCATTGTATCAATTTAGCCCTTTTCAGCATTTTTGTTTGTTTGTTTGGTACTTTACTTTCAGCGGTCTTGACCCACCCTCGATGGTCTGGAATCTTTTAGATGTCTTTTTAACTCATTTGAATGTCCACGAGATTAAAAAAATATTTCTGTCATTAAAACTAACTGAATCTTAGATATTTTGATATAACTCCGTGAATTACATAAAACCTTCCGAGATTTGAGAAAAATATCTATTCGAAAAATGACTAATTTCCGAATATTTATTTCCGAAAGACAAAAGCCATTAAAATGTTGTCTTGGACGATTCTGAATCCTATTTCGCCGATAGAAGAGAACAGCGCCAAGAGTTGCGACCAAAAGGACCTTCTGCTTTTGGGAGACAACCATCGTTTGAAATCATGGTTTTAATAAAGCTATGCAGAGTAAATAAAAAGTACGAAGAAGTACAAAATGTACTAGCAAGAAGAACAGAAAAGTCAAAACTAGGTCAGAAACAAGACCTTGACCTGACCTTGACTTCACCTCGCACCTCCACCTCGTATTGTGGCCACCGTATAATAGTCAGTAGTACAGTTGGCAAGGGTAGTCTTAAAACGACTTGCCGACTAGGCGCTTGGTTTGACAGCACTTTTTCAACATCCTGTAAAATCTTCCTTTTTTTGGGCATTTCAGAATCTGTTTTTGAACTGTTCTGTAGATTATATTAGTAGATTTAACGTTCTGCGTAAAATAGTTCAAAAAAAAAAGTTTTCTGAAATTCTAGGAATAAAATTATTTGATGAGTTTCACGACTAGAATTTTGATGCTTGAATTTTGATTTTGAAACCTATCAGATTTTATTCCAATTCTTCTAAGTAAATTTTAATAACGGAACCATAACACCGCTCGCTAATGATTTTCATTAAGAAACAAAACGAAACCCGTACAAAAATATTACGTCCGAAATATAAACAACCGCAAACTGATTGACCAGCCTTATATATGGAAACCTAATCACCCTAATTTCTGGCCCCGATCCACTTCGCTCAAGTGAGTATGGTTGGCAAGGGTAGTATTAAAACGACTTGCCGACTACTTGCTGGGTTTGTGAGCACTTTTTCAACAGGCTGTAAAATCTCCATTTTTGGCATTTCAGAAATTATTTTTGAACTGTTTTGTAGATTTTTCCGTTCAAAAAATTGTGAAATGCCAAAAATGAAGATTTTACAGCCTGTTGAAAAGGTGATATCAAACCCAGCAACTAGTCGGCAAGTCGTTTTAATACTACCCTTGTCAACTGAACTTGTCGTAAAGAAAGTCCAACTTTCAGGGATGACTGCTCACTGGTAGGGACAGACTTGTAAAATGCACACTCTTTTTGTTTTATTTTTTTTGCAGTATTTCTCAAAAGTACGCGTAGAACATTATGTGTCGTATGACGCGGAAAGAAGAGCAACGTCATTCTAAAAAAAATTCTCTGAAACTGTAGCGAAACGTTGAGAAAAATGCTTTTTTCGTAAAAAAGTCATTATTTGAAGGGTGAAATTTGGCATATTTTTTCGTGTTTTCACCACTTTCTTGGCCTGCCCAAAAATGTAAAATATTGCATTAGAAAGCCCTTCTAATTCAACGTCAGATTCACTTAAATAAGCCGAAAAATGGGGTGCAACAGAAAGTTACGGCCAAAAAAAGATCACCCTTCACCATTTTCTCAAAAAATATTTTGACGTAAAGCTCGGATTCGTGCTCAGCATGGTCCATTTTCATGTAAAACTGCTCTCGGAGTTAAAAAGTATTTGTCAAGTTTCAAATCCGTTTGAGACAAACACCCATTTAAATGGGAAATTTTTCAAGATTTTTTTGAATCAAATGTTTGTTTGTCTTGAGCGGATTTGAAAGTTTACAAGTACTTTTTAACTCCAAGAGCAGTTTCACATGAAAATGGACGTCGCACGACATATCATGTTGTATGCGTACTTTTGAGAAATACTGTAAAATAAATAAAAAAAGAGTATAGATTTTGCCAGTCTGTCCTTACTAGTGAGCAGAGATCCCTGAAAGTTGGACTTTTTCCGTCACTTAATCCGTAAAACCCCGCCTAAAACAACTTCCTCTGCATGATAGGCATTAAAAAAATAGGGGTCAGAAATCGAGGTAATACAATGTGGTTTAAAATTACAAAAACAGATACACAAATTTTCCAGACATTGGCAACAGCGCAGCGCCAATCAGCACCAGCGTCAGTCCCAGCACTCCTCTTTCTCCCACTGCTGGCACTACTCAAATTAGCTGCAAGATAGAGAGTAATTGCCAGCATCACGAGTTCGATCCTGAGTGTTGTTGCAATTTGGCTGCCACCACTTCTTCAGCCGCTGCTTCCCCTGTATCTTCAGGAGATGCGCATGGCATGAGGTTGTCGCAGCAATTCAGTGAAGACGAACCTGCATCTCCCACATCTTCTTCCTCTTCTTTGGGCACTGTGTTTCCGATGTTCAGTCCAGAGTGTGCCAAGTTTGAGTTGCCGATCCCGCATCCACAGCCACAAGAATTAAATATACAATTTATTTGTGAGACAGCAAGCAGATTGCTATTCTTGTCTGTGCATTGGATCAAGAATGTGAGAAGCCTGGCTGCCAAGTGAGTATCCCTACATTGAGTTTGAGCCATAAGAAATAATTTGTTTAGACCTTTCTACATGGAGTGCACAATGAAGCTGAAATGGTGTGACGTGTTTGTACTGGGATTGATGCAGTGCGCGGAAGAGTTTAATTTGCCGAACATGTTGCATGCCATGAACAACCATTTGGGAACATGTGCTAAATTTGGTAAGTTAATGCAATGCTACGAACAGCACATCAATTATAAAATCGGTGCAATCCCTCGTGACATACCACGGGTGGTCAACAAGTTTTAATCAGAAACAGTAGATTTTTATTTGATGGTTTGCAAATCGTTTTTTAAACCTACAGCTAACCCTCGACAATTCGGCGTCTCTAAGAACTGACCTTGGGGTGCAGAATTATAAAAGGCGCTAAATTAGCAAGAATTAATTTACTTGATTTTATTAGTAACTTTTTCATTTAGGGGCCGGACTATAGTATAAGTGACTAGAAGGCGCCGCTGCGCCGATGGCGCATCACCCGCCTTAAAAAAATGATTATGATGTTAATGAACTTAGAATCTATGAATGTTGGGCCGCTTCGCGGCACTTCGTTGGCGCGGGTTGGTTGTTCGGGAGTATCTAGGTGGTTTGGGTACCGGCTGGTGGTTCGGGTACCCGCTGCTAGTTCGGGTGTATTTTTGTGGTTCGGGTACCTGCTGGTGGTTTGGGAGTCTCTACGTGGTTTGGGTACTCGCTGGTGGTTCGGGCCCCATTAACATGGTTCGGGTACCCGCTGGTTGTTTGGGAGCCATGTACATGGTTTGGGTACACGCTGGTGTTTTGGGACCCATGTACATGATTCGGGTACCCGCTGGTTGTTTGGGAGCCATGTACATGGTTCGGGTACTCGCTGTTGGTTTGGGACCCATGTACATGGTTCGGGTACCCGCTGGTTGTTTGGGACCCATGTACATGGTAAATTATGATAAAAAAAATTAGACAAAAATCAATAACTTAAGAAATAGCTAAAATGTCCGCGGACAAATTGTAAAATCATATGAAATGTCCGTAGACAAAATTGCACAAATTATACAAAATGTCCGCAGTCAAAATGCACAAATTTTACAAAATGTCCGGTTGCCGATTCTAACGGGTAAAAGAGCATTTGAAAATAAATAATTTTTGCTTGTTCTCAACCATGAGTGGTACTTGCTCAAACTTATATATCACCCTTATAATAACCAACAGCATGTCAAATTTAAAAAAAAACACAAAGTCGTGTCGAGACCAGAAAGTAGGAAAGTATTGAACTATTTGTGTTTAAGAGAGATTTTTTGTAAGAGTGAGCCTATGGTGTCCGATAGAGGATTTTGGTAATTGGGGATTATTGCATATACAGTCGAACCTCGATATAACGACACCCCAAGGGACCGGCTTAAGGGTGTCGTTATATCGAGGCGTCGTTACATCGAGAGTTCATTTGACTAGATTTTAGTCAAAGCTGACCAAATTGGTCAATCTTTGGGTGTCATAATATGGAGGGTGTCGTTATATCGAGGTTCGACTGTATACCCTTTTTTAGTTAGTTGTGATCTTTTTGCATCGTTGCTACCTATAGGATTGTCGGGAGTCGTGTTATTTCGAACCGACGACTAGTTGCTGGGTTTGGAAGCACCTTTTCAAAAAAGTTGTAAAATTCTTATTTTTAGCGTTTTACACAATCTTTTTGAACTGTTTTGTAAATTTTGCCTTTCTCTACAAAGCAGTTCAAAAAGATTGACAAAAAAAAATTGAAAATTTGAATGTCCAACTTTGCGCTTTTTTCATTTGACACGCCGTGACCTGGACAAGCGATACCTTAAAATGTAGCAGAATGATCATAATTGAAGGGCAGTTTTCTAAAATCTTTCCACTCGAGACAACAAACATTCAAATATGTTCGATAACGAAAACTTTCGAAAACTGGCGTTCAGAAGGAAGATTAAAAATTTTCTGTGAAATTGTGATTACTCTGCTACAAGTTTGTGCGCAATAGTTAGCCCTGATCACGCCCCGTGTTTTGAGATATTACACACAGGTAGTGTAATAATTTCAGACAGTACCACCTATATTTTGCTCAAATTCCTGGTGGCCAAAATTGCATACTGTTTTACCCGTTCGAAGCCGTCCTCTTTCCAATTTTTTTTCAGCCAAAACTCTGCACAAAACGCATAGTTTGGTACACACGACCTTCCCCGTGTTAAATCTAAAAATACTCGAAAGTTTTTTTGGGGATTTTCAATGTTTTAATAAAGTCTTAGGTGTTTACTAAAAACTGATTTTTTTCAGGCCAGCTGAAGCCCGAGAAATACGAAGAAGTCAACAAACAGATCAGCTACCTTCTTGCTCTAGTGCATAGGATCAGGAATTTAAAGATTACTAGTCTAGAATTTGCCTACCTGAAGACCATAGCGTTCACAGCCAACGATTTGCCTGAGCCGTTGGTTGCCTTAGCGTCCTCAAATTCTTCTACAAATGGTCATTGTCCTAGAATTCAACTCCGATTGCAGCAACAGCAATATGGCCGACAGTTGAATGGACAGGCTTGTCAAGAACTTTACGAGCACATTCTCACAGTCAACATCAAAAAAAATGAGGAGGAAAAAAGTCGGCATACAAAAGATGGATCCGATGTAGACCAGCACATGGAAATTGATGGGTTGCGTAACAATGCTGGTGTCCAAAAACAGGAACCAGTAGAAGAAAATGATCCTATGGTTTTCACTAAAGCAAATGACTATGTGCAAGACAACCATTCTGGCTCCCCATCTTCGTCCCATTCCGCTTCTTCACTCCACTCTGAAACTGTGAAGTCCAATAATAACAGCTCTGCAGAAAAAGAGTCTAAATTACCAGAGAAAAACTTCTCCTCCTTGAGCCAAGCACTTCATGCACCCACACCTGTTCTATTGGCTGCGTTGGACCGACATTCCCAACTACTTCAGCTATTGCCCTGTCTCCGGTGGTTCAAACAATCAGTGCTGGTCGAATTATTCTTCAGTGGACTGATAGGAAGTCTGAGCATAGAGACAGTGATGCCATTCATCCTCTCCATGGATGTAATGCAAATATTTGACAAGACTAGTCCGAACTCTGAAAATGGCGCTGCATCCAGCCTGTCTGGTTGTAGCATGGGTTCCACTGGAAGCTCCCTGCAACAACAGAGTTTACTAGCCTTGGCCACAGCAGCTGGAACTTCGATCAAAAATTTTTGAGATTTGGAGAATTTTTTGATATTTGTGATATTATACTGATAAATTATGGTGGCAATCTTTTTTATATTGGAGTATGTTTGTGAATAAGATCCCGTTGAAATGTTAACCATTAGATGATTTAACCGAGTGAAATTAGAGTTGAAACCAGTTGAATTTTAATTAGTACTTGTGCTGTTAAAGGCCCCCTTATTTTTTTGGATTTTTGTTGCAAAAAAGTGATTTCTAACGACATTTATTTACATGTAATACAATTATTTACACTCAACAGGATACACTTCACAAGTAATAGACCACAAATGATATAAAACATCACATCCAGCAAATTTCCTACGCCATACAAAATCACAGACATAACTGAGAAATAATTCACGGGACGTTCCAAATTCTTTCTTGTGACGCATTTTAAATACCTGCCAAGTCAATGAGAAACAAAATTCGAGGACTTAAAAAACAAAAGCGACGGCTGGAGAAAACAATGGGACAAAAAATGAAACAAAAAAATACAAGCAAAAAATCAAACAAAATCACTTTTTTGCAACCAAAATCCAACCAAAAAATAAGGGGGCCTTAAACAGCAAAAGTATCTATTAATTAATTTGTTTGTAACCTTATTTGTGTGGATATTCCTGTAGAACTATTGCCTAGTGCTTTCCTGTTGTCAGAATGGTGTGAACATATTTTTAGTTTGATGTGAATTATATATATTTGTAATAACTGGCAAGTTCAATTCTAGGTACCTTTGAGTCATTTATCTCTGAGCTGATTAAAGCTATTCCAGGTCAATTTCGGTTTTGGCCCTGAGCAAGGTTTCAATAAAAAATGTCCTAAAAGTAGACAGTCCAGCCGCCGCAAGACAAAAACCAAAAAAAAATGTTGTGAAACCAAACAACTGAGCGATATGTCGAAAAGCCACTGGTAAAACTGGAATCCTTGCGATCTTTTTTGATTAGACTAATGGGTAAATGTCAGAAAAAATTCTCCTAGCTTTAAAGCGGCGTTTTTGAGATTGTTGGCAAAAAATGAACTCTTGAAAGATCCGAACTTGCAAAAAACGTTTAATATTTAGAGCTCCCTATTTACTGTGTCGCAATAATTTAGTCCGATTTGACAATGGAGGAGTTTTTTGCCTTGGTCCCCTCTATTGTTTTTTTAGGACTTTTTAGGCTTATGTTGTTTTTAGGCTTATGCCAGCGTATGTTAGGACGGACTCAAAGATAAGTCTGAAAAATTTTTGGGTCCGTCCTAGCCTACCCTTGCCTAAGCCTAAAAATAAAAACAACAACAGGGGGGGACCAAGCAAAGATCCACTCCTTTCCCCGCCACCACCACCCTCCCCAATTGTCATATAGGGCCAATAATTTTATGTGTATGTTACCTTCCTCCACAGCATTGTAATATATTTTTGTGTGGTTGCCAGTGCTTTCAATAACTTTTACTAAACAATCCTGAATCTTTTTTATATTTCAGTCCAGTATGTCTCTGATGTTATTCATATTGTTTAATAAGTTTGCTTCTTCTTTTTAGCTTACGAACCACTACCCTTCCTTCCTCATACACCAGTTGCTTTCAGTCTTGATTATAATTTACCTGATTCAACCCTAGCTAATAATCACATATCTGCTTTTGTGTTAAAACAACAACAAATTATTATTAAGCTATGAACAATTTGTGCAATTTCTAGGCTAGTTTTTAACATCTAGATATTGTTTAGATAATACACGCTTTCTTAGTCATGGATAGATAATTTTTTGTGTATTACTAGTTTTGCAATAAATTGTTTTCTATAGATAAAGCACCACAAAATAGCATACATTATAAAAATACAAAGCTTTTTTCTGCCTTCACAGGCACTCTCTAAAGGCGCATTCACAATAAGTGTCGGACTCAGTGCGCGACTTGGCGTACTTTTGGCTGTGATTTTATTTATTGATTAAGACATTTTTTTGTCAGTACCGTATTGTAGGGAAGATTCAGGGCTTTTAAATGAGCTATTGACACTCAACATCTGATTGCAAAATATTTGATAAAAATGCCCAGTCTAACACTAAGCCCAGTCTGACACTCAGGCCGAGTGTGATACTGGGTATTTTTATCCAATATTTTACAATTAGATTTTGAGTGTCAATAGCTCATTTAGAAGCCCTGAATTTTTGCTACAGTACGGTACTAACAGAATTTTTTTTCGATCAAGAAAAAAATTACAACCAAAAGTACGACAATGACTATAGCAACTATTCCAGTGTAAGAAAACTTTACTATAACAATACCCTAAAGCTAATCAAAAAAGTGCTGTTATATTGAGTGTTGACTGCCCTCACTGATTTGGTTATGTGTTTGAATAAATTCGTAATTAGTTGGTGAATGACTAGAATATATAAAACTCTTTTTTTCTCAATATATTATCAGCAAACATTTGATTTGAGGAACTACAATTATGTCCGATCGATGGCCAGCCTGCATCAACAATCGCAATGGAGTAATCCTGCTCGAGCAATTGTCTGGGTTACTACTCATTTGGGCTCCCCTCATTTGGGCAAAACTCATTTGGGCTCCCTCATTTGGGCTCCCTCATTTGGGCCCCTCATTTGGGCCCCACTCATTTGGGCCCCACCTCATTTGGGCCCCATATCTCATATTGTATTAGAAAAAGAGGAAAAGGCGCCGAAAATTTTGTCATGATATAGAAAAAATCTTCAAGGTATTCTTTTTTTATTGCTAATATTGGTTAATATCGTATAATTTAAACAAAACGGACTGAGTGCAACATAAAACGGTTTTTTTCATATAAGATCACCTTCCTCTTCATCAGATTCTTCAGCTGGCTCATTTTGACAGATAACTGGAAATTTGGCCAAGTGATGTTGCACAGCTTTGAGAAATTCCATATTTTGCAGTGGCTCGTATCTCTCAACCAACAACTTTAGGTTCAATTCACGCTTTTGATATTCCAGGCGACGAGGTTGACGAAACGTTTCAGCAGGAAAGACTCTGAACCTAAAAATATATATTTACGTATGTGAATTTCATGACTCATTTAAAGGATAGCAAACCGGACTGCCATTTGACGAGTTTTTTCTTCCTCTGCTTTGAGGCGAATAATGAACTGACTCAGAGACATATGTGCTTTTCGGAAACGAGAATTGAATCCTTGGTGCCAACCTTCCATGTGATTGTTTGTTCTTGGAAGCTTTTTCAGTGCCGCCGCATAACAATTCCAACTAGCAATTGGAAAAAGTCCTTCTGTTGGAAGACCACGTACTCGGCGACGGATATAAGTCTTTTCGAAATATTTTAAGTACTCTAAAAGAATTATTCATCGCAAAATGAAATTTAATATAAAATCTTCACCTTTAAGATGTCTTTCCAAATTAAGTTCTTGAAATAACGGTAGGCGTGTTAAACTACACTTGACTTCATCAAAACCTCTCGCAACATCAACCACCGGAAGGAACGCTAAGGCGGGCAAACATCTTAAAAGCACTCTTGCCTCCTCGTTTTCATATGCAGCATGCAGATGTTTGGTCTAAACCCAAGCAAAATCAATCTCAACTTATTGCCGTGAAGTATGCAACTAACCTGTACATTAGCAAAAGCATTCTTTGATAGGTGAAACAGGCAGAGATCTATTTCAAAATCTTCGAAAACTTCGTCTAACGCATTGATCAGACATTTCATAATCTGAAAAATAGGTTTCAATGTTTTGCAAATGTTTCGAAACAAACCAGACCCAAATTCTTAAAACGCTGAACATCCTCGAGTAGGTCTCTGTACTTTTGTCTGATAACAACGCAAAGACACATGGCATAGTTGTTTGATCCATGAAAACATTGACAATATAGCTGTACAAATTGAGGCGGCAGAAGAAAGTGCCGTCAATAGACCATCGAAGATGAAGGAGTCTAAAAGAGAAAATAACTGGCAAATCAGGCTCTGAAGCACTAAACACACATTTCCAAAAGATCTATTGAGGAAGCAAAGATTTTTACCGAGTCATGGAAAAGAAACTGTTCCCCTCTTTCGGTTGTTTGAAAATACTCTAGCCAAATGATTTCACCCACAGGTCTATCTACACTACTGGCTCCATCAAATGCAAAAGACTACTTTTAAAGGATTACATAAGATGTCGATTAAGCGAAATCGAAAAATCGAAAGCGAAAGAATCCTGAATCTGCAATAGTCGAAAAAAAATCCGCGGATATAAATTCGTATAAATAACTCATTTTTATCCGTCGACAAGCAAAATCTCGGGTTTTTAAAAAATCCGCGGATTTGGGATGGTGATGTGATTGCCCTATAGATCGACTTCTTTGAAGATTTAGTAGGCTTCTGAACAGCTATGGTCTTTGTAGGCTCTTAATTAGAATTTTCGGTTTATCAAAAGCGGGTTTTCCAAATTTTCAGATTATGGAGACTTACAGTGCATTTGAAGATCATGCAGTCGTTTAAACCGACGGTTCTCATAAAAAAGTGTAGAGTTTAGTTATTTAACTTGCGTACTTTGGTTTATCTCCATCTTCATTCCAGACTCTTTCAGCCAGTTGTATGTGTGTAGTAACCCTGTGTAAGCTGCTGAGCCATTTTGCTGTTGTAATATGTATCTTGCCACAACTATTGCTGGCTCTTCTCCGCGGAGATATCTGGTTGTAATGTGTATATGTATTGAGCTGGCAATAGCCAGCGATTGTGTGAGTTTATTCATTCTGTTTTTTAGGTGTCGGTTTTTGTAAAATTTGCTCCAGCTAGCTTTTTTAAATGAACTACTCTTTATTCAACTTGTCCATTCACACTCTAAGGGTTGGATCCCCGACTTTCTGAGAAAGTACAAGACCGTCTGATCAACGGGCTTGAGGATTTATTTTACTCTACATAAACTATCACGACTGAAATGCTTGTGCCTTTAGGCAGTTGCATCCTTGGCCTACATTGAGAGAGTGTAGGCCAGTGATGCAGACACCCTTCCTTGTTCAAAATATTTCGACTTTGACATAAGACCTGTTTAAATATTCGTCCCTACGATTCCCAGTACAGCTTTTTGTGTTTAAAATGATATCAAAAATATGATTAAAAATCCGCGGATTTTTTTTAAAACCCGAGATTTTGCTTGTCGACAGATAAAAATGAGTTATTTATACGAATTTATATCCGCGGATTTCTTAATCCGCGGATTTTTTTTCGACTATTCCTACAGGTTCAGGATTCAGATTCCGCTTAATCGACATCTTACCTAATCCTGTAAGCATTTACAAGAAGAGGCTGTTTACGACTTCAGAACCTACGACCTAAGCTGGAACGTCGGGCTTATTTCTAACCATAAAAATAACAAAACTCCATTGTTCTACCATCTGGATGCGGACAATCGTCTTTATGTTCTCAATAATGACGTAAATGTCTGGGAAGAATATGAGCTTAATTCCAAAAGTGATCAAGTGATGGTAAAAAATTTCAAAAGTAGAAAAGCGTAAAATAGTCAATTTACCACTTTACCAGGTATCATCAATGTTTTAACACCTCAGAAATGATTGGAAGGCCTACTCAGAAAATGGCTTCATCTACCATGATGATCAACAACACGCTGCTTTCAAGCTCATTATTGACGCATATGGAAAACAATTTTGGTAGGATTTTTTTAAATAATACTTGTATGTACGACTGCTTTGATATAACACGCCTCCATTTAAACTATTTTTTTATTTATGACTTTAGAGGGAAAGGCACTAGTTTTTAACATCTTGAATTGTGTAGCCCCAAAAACGCATAGATCTGCACCACACTCAGTTGAAAAGAGCAAGATTCCGACTCAAGATGAATTAACTGTGAGATTTCTCAAGTAACACTCAAGAAATTTCACAGTTTATTCGGCTCGCACCATCCTGACTCAGGATGATCACGCACCATCCAGTCGATTTTGCGATTTTCGCTTGACGTTGCAAAATAGTGCCCCTTAAAGTCAGAAATAAAAAAATGGTTTGAATGGAGGCGTGTTATATGGCCTATTCACCTCATTAATCCATATCTTTAAAAATGACAAAATATAACTTATTTGTACTTTTAACACGGGAAAGGCCATGTGTATTAAACTATGAATTACGCTAAACATGATGACTGTAAAAAATTACGAAAACAGGACGGCTTGAAACGGGACAGCTTCTGAAGTTCTATTACGAACTTCTTTAACTCTCTTGACCGTCTAGCAAATCCTCAGTTATGACGCCGAATTCATGCTCAGCGCAGTCGATTTCGTTGTAAAACTGCTTTAAAAATATTCAGGCTACAGTAAAATTTCAAATGTCACTCAAGACAATAAACATTCAAATAGTGAATTTTGAGTTCTTTTGGAAATCAAATCTTCATTGTCTGGAACGGGATTTGAAATTAACTACCGTATTTCCTCTAATAGAGCCCTCGGGGGCTTTATTTTTTGGATGCCCGAAAATCGGAAAATTTGGAATTCGATCTCGAGATTTTTGGGTGCTCAACTAAAATCTGAAAAGTGCAATCGGTAGAACTCGTGGGAGTTAAGAAAACGCGTAAAACTGCTTTGCAAAAAATTGACTTTGGGCTGAGATATAGGTCCTCAAAGTTAGGGGGGGGGGCTCTATTAGAGGAAATACGGTATTTTAAAGGCAGTTTTACATGTGAATCAATTACGCTCAGTACGAATCTAGTGTCAGAATTAAGGATTTGCTACAAGGCGAAGAGATTAATGAACTTTATAAGCTGTTTCATTCGTCCGAAGCCGTTTTGTTTCCGAATTATTTCAGCTATCGAGTTAATCGTGAAATATTGCATCAAACGCATAATTTACTTTCACTGAATTTGATTTCGCTGTGTAGGCAAGCGTTGGACAACATATGTTAGGACGGACTCAAAAATATCTTAGACTCATGTTTAAGTCCGTCTAAACATATGCTGGCCAACCCTGCCCCTAAACTTAAAAAATAACAAAAATAAACAAGGGGGACCAACTTAAAAGACCATGCAACTTGATAAGCACAGCAATTTGCGAAATTTGAATTCGCGCGGGACCAACCTAAATTTGTTCATAATTTTTTCGAATTGTTTTTTGTATGAATTCAAAATTTGTTCAAAATTTTGAACCATCCACTAGTCGAGCCAAACGTTGCTTGACATTGCCGGTTTGGACGAGTTAGGCTACTTTTGCTAACCCACAGTTTACTGTTGATGGAATCTGTTCCATATTGATCAATGGGTGGTATTTAATTTTGCCCGCTAATCTGTGAAAAATGCCCACTAATTTTTTTCTAGGTAATTTGTTGCACCTAAGGGTGCTTTTGCACGCTGAACACGATTCTGGTGTTTTTTCTAATTTTCATATTCAATTGTTCAAATTCTGGATAATATTTGATTTTTCTTTGGATTTTTCTAAGAAAGAACAAAGAATCAAAAAAATTAATACAAGACGCCGTGACTGATTATTAGAGGGAGGGGGATTAAATTCAACCTCGGCGGAAGGTGCCGAAAATTTTTGTGTCCATTGTATTTGATGTTATTGCAGTTTTTTTGCGAAAAATGTATTTGATTTCCCCGCAGTTTTTTTTCCATATAGGACCAGTGTCTCTCCATTAGTGGGATCTCACATCTTGTTTTATTTCGACTTCGTAGTTTCCTATTAAATTGTATTTGTTCGCATCGCCGTCTTGACTTCTTATTCTTCCAGATATCGTTAGCTATGAATCCAACCGATGGCTTTAATGGTGCAAAAGTACTCCGAGCAGTTTTTCTCGATGACCCTAGTGGTCAAACTCAGAAATCTTTGCAGCGGCAGTCAGAATATTTTGCGCAAATGGATCGGGAATTATCTATCGCAGAAGATGAGTAGGTTCCTTTTTATCGTTTGATGCATTCTCATCATGATGTCTTTTTTATCCTCATATTACTCCATCTTTTTTCATTAAGATCGTATTGTATCTTTTATTTTTCCAGATTTCTTCCCTTATGAATCAAGCAGGTGACCCTAGTGGTGCAATAACTCTCCGATGCGGTACTGCCATCGCCGACGAATATGAGGTAATATTATTATTATTCAATGCTAATTTCTCTTACGGGTTTATTGGGTGGGTCGAGTTTGGCAAGAGCTGTCAAAGGAAGTGATAGTCAATTCATTTAAAGGTACATTTTGTTTGCCATTATCAATCTATGCAGATCTACGTCTTTAGTCTGTGTGCATCTTCAGGACAACCAGATATGAGGATGAGGCACTTGTAATCTTCTTCATGCATAGCACCGAGCTTGGCCAGTTCCAATAAAGCATTGATTTGAGTTGAGAACGAGATCTTGGCCAGCACCTTGCATTTATTTGAGAGCTTCATATCAGCTGATGACAAGGGAACGAGTTGTAGCGAAGAGTGAGTTGAGGATGGCCACCACTTCTTGATACGGCTTTTCATAGGCACCTTTTGGCTGGACTGCATCGGCATATTTTCTAAAATCACACTCGGAAAGTTTTCCAATTAAAATTCTGACCTTGGATTCATCCGGGAGCGAGGCACCATCCTTTTCAATGAGGATTGAGTGGCGAGCGTAGCACTTGTCGAACATGTGATCTTCCATCGGATTGTATACGAACATTTCCATCCGAGCTGAGAGAGAAGAGACCAATTGAAGAGCCCTGTTTGCTGAGCCATCAAAGGCATTGATGTCGACTTGAAGATTTTCCACCGCCGAAGGCTTGGAACATTTTTTGAGAAATTGGAGAAGAAGCTGATTTTGCTGCGCTCGAGCTTTCAAAATTGCTTTGAGTTGTTCTTAATACATTTGACTGCGCCAATTGTTGTGTTCTTGAGAGCAGAGAGAGAGTGTGTGCGGAGCGAACCAACAAGATTTATTATAACGGAACGAATGATAATAATTAATATAAGAGTGATATACACCACCAGTAAAGGGTATTAGTGAAACGTAATATAATAAGACTTTTGAATTGCACATTTTTAAATTTGAAATTTTGTGAATGTTTTTAGTCCAAACTTTGTTTTATTCAGTCATTATCATCAGAAAAAAAAATATCCTTGTTATATTCTTACAGTTTATGGGATTTAAGAAACTCAGATAATCTTTGTAACACTTCATTAATTTCTTTGATTGGTCTAGCAAGATTTATGCGAACACTATTGTGTACTCCAAACAATTCTCCTGGGAGTAAGTAAACACTTTTTTGTTTTATTAGTTCCTTGCAAAACTCTCTTGTAGAACTAGCAATAGAGTATTTTTCTTCGTTTATACTAATAAGCATGTACCTAAAACAAAATTTGTATTAAAAATCCAAAATTTTAGTCGAAGTGGTTTCGTCACCTTGAATTAAATATTTTAAGGAGTATTTTTGTCGATGATGTAAGCAAGTAGCAATGAAATCCAAACAAGAAAAAAAACTACTGAATTTAGTGAAAATGCGAGAAAAAAACTAAAAATAATTCAATGGTAATCGAACCGACGAATTTTACAATGTGCCCTTACAATGTACCCTTGAGCCACCAATACTGTAAGACAATAAAGGGGTTTTTTATCACTTATAGCCAGGACAGTACCCACCAAAATTGTATTTTTACATAATGGCAAAATTTTTTTAAATAAAAAATTGAATTTGACAAGATATGAACTAAACTTTTTTCATGCTAAGCAATAATCAAACGTGATTTTTGAAATTACTTCTACCCTACTTTGCCTCTAGCATACATTATGTTGTAGCTGAGAGTGTTGGCTCTCTTGCGATATAAAATTTGCCATGGTCCCAACAATTAGACTTTGAGAAAAAGCGGTTTTTTTAATATTTCGTTTTCGAGATTTATAATACTGAAATAAAATGGTTTGTGACATACGAAGTTTAAATACATCCCGGTCTTTTTGATATAGCGTTTGAAAGCTGGTTTGTAATATTATGAATAGAAAAAATAGCCTGATAATCAAAAAAGCAAAAATAAATTAAAAATATTTTACAAACCCCAAAAGTGAGGGCACTCTAAACCCCAATTTTGAAGAGGCCATATCTCAAAAATTTAATTTGAAAACGCAAAATTTGGCCACTACGGCTTAGAAAAGCTTCTGCTACAGTCGATGCTCGGTATAACATAACTCGATATAACATAAATCTCGATATAACATAACTTTTTTGAATCCAATAGGATTAAGTTATACAGAACCTCGAATAACACAACCTCGATACAACATAATTTCGCTATAACATAATTTTTAGCCGGTCCCTTGAGTTGTGTTATATCGAGCGTCGACTGTAGTATACGCTAAAACCGCGTTTTTCAACTCACATTCCTGCTTCTGCTCTAATCGGTTTAACTCCATTAATATGTGACATAGCACCAAAGACAATGTATGCATTTTTTTCCAACTTCTTGTTAACATCCTCATAATAGCTGTTTGGAGTTTTGAAAAGAATATTAGGCAGTGCTGCTTGGACAGTGGTTGAAGGGCCCGCCCTTTGCGAACTCAGGGCTATGATCCCTTTTTTGACTTCGGACAACACGTCATTTTTGTCGTAGATAACCAACCATCCGAGCTGCCATCCAACCATAGGAATTCTTGTAGACAGACCATCACACATTATTATTGGCACTTGAGGTTGCAAACTAGCTAATGGCTTGAAGTGGCTCGGTTGAGGCAAAGAAGCCGGATTTCCTTTAAAAAATTAGTTAAGTTTTTGTTGACTGAAATTACGGTTACCTAGACGTGTGTAGAGCAATTTCTGGTAGTTTTCATCGGCTATTATTAGGATCTATAAATTTAGTTTTAGGAGAAGGTGAATGTTAAGTCTACTTACTTTAAATTGATCAGCAAGTTTCAAAAGTTCTATTAAGTTGTTTTGCCGAAAAACGATTCCAGTGGGATTGTGTGGGCTGTAGAAAAAATTGTTTTGGTTTAAAATCTTTGATGTCCAATTTTTTTTAAGATATATATATCCGAGACTGCTCATGTATATTTTGACAATCCTTTTAACGATCCAAACCTGTTTTAAACATTTTAATGTGATGATGACGTCAAATGATGTCAAACTTTCAAAATACTTTATTTTTGACTTATTTGTTCCAATCCAAATTTATGGAATACCCTGTGAGCAAGAACAGTGGAGGAATGTTATCGATTAAGAGAGTATCTTTCAGTGTTTTCAAAACTCAAGCTCAAACTCAAACTCCAAAAGTTTGACCCTCAAACCTCAAGTCAAACTCAAACTCAAGCTAAGATAAAGCTCAAACTTTTCATTGAGCTTGAGTTTAGCTAAAGTCAAACTGAAACATTTTTTGAGTTTGACTTGAGCTAAACTCAAGCTCAAACTTTTTTTGAGTTTGAATTTAGCTTGATTGTGAGTTTAATCTTGAGTTTAGCTTTTGAGTTTGATCTTGGGTTTTGAAAACAGTGGTACAGTCAACCCTCGATACAACGATACCCCAAGGGACCGGCCCTGGGTATCGTTATATCGAGGGTATCGTTGTATCGAGGTATCGTTATATCGAGGCTATTAAGACCGAAAATCTGACAAGGTATCGTTACATCGAGGCTTGGCTGTATCAGCACAACAATGTTCAACAAAAGCACTTTTATTAACGGTTAGAAGAGAAGAAATTGGTAATTTTCAACTGCTGTTCTTTCTTTTGCGCTCTTGATAGAAGTAGTCATCCATTTAAGCAGTGCAGAAAAAGAAAAATATACTCTGTAAGGAAAAAAAGGCGTTTGAAATTTAAAAAATCATTAATTTTTTTTCTTAAAAATGATCTTAAATCGAAGGTATCGTTATATCGAGGTATCGTTGTATCGAGGGTCTAGTCTTCATCATTCTTTATCAGAACCGACCAAATCTGTACTGGAGTATCGTTATATCAAGGGTATCGTTGTATCGAGGTATCGTTGTATCGAGGGTTGACTGTATCTTTACTTAGAGCAAATTCGGAGCTATTGCAGGATCCGGCCCATTTTTTTCTTTGATCCACCCGTTGCTGTTTTTAGCTTGGGCTTAGGCGCAGCTAATGCTAGGACGGATTTTAACATCTATTTCTTACTATTTTGTAATTCGGCGAACATATTTAGTTCGGCTCTAAGTTAGAGCCTCTAACCTACGTTGGCCTACTTTGCGCTTAAGCACAACCTGAAAAATAGCAAAAAAACAACATGGAGACCAATTCAAAAATGGCCGGATATAAATTCATAAATTTCACAACGAATCCCGCGGATGGTATTGGCCATCCCGTATTTTACTAAAAAAATCCTTGGTAAGCAATTACTTGTTGAGGATGATAGCTTTAGTCTTTTCATCAATAAGATCACGAATTTGTTCAGTGTCTAGCGCTCCACTTTTAAAAGCCACTAAATATTCCCTTGCCTCTATGCCTGCTGGTTTCATTATAGCATGTTTGTAGTAAGCGGGGCTACAACAAACTTTCAAAAGCTTAAAAGCATTTTCATTTAATTTACCCTGGTTTAGGAATTAAAATGTTGTCTCCAGAATTAGCGATGGCTGTGATAACTAAAGCTAATGCTTCTCTAACACCATTTGTCATAATTACATCATCTCTATTCACAACATGGCCATTCACAGACAGAACATTAGCCACGGCTTCACGCGCACTTAACATACCTACAAAAACAATGAAAAGCTTAAGGGCACGGCAAGCTTCAAGCAGTTAGGATTGAGACTAGAATTCTAGCAGTCTATTTTTTTGAATCGGCTATAATTCCGAATCTGTTGGGCCATAAACAGTTGCCTAGAGGTGACTGTTTACGGATACAGTATACAGTTCACTCTCGATAAACCGGCACTTCCACATAACCGGCACCTTAGGCAAAAATTGGTTGGCCAGTAAAGAAAGCTCATAGAGCTTATCTTCGATAAACCGACATTATTTTTATTTAAATAAACTGGTGAACTGAATAATGTGAAGAAAAAAATACAGGGTGGTGCAATTTTGTCTCCCAAGTTGTTTTTGGCCGTAACTTTTTAAATTCGCGGTATTTTGCCGAGATTTTTTTTATTCGAAAGATGAGACGTTAGGAAAGCTAATGACATCAAACTTGCTCATAACACTTTATTGATAACACCCAGAAATTGACAAGAATGATGCCAAAAAAGAAAAAGGGAAAACCAACCTTGTTTCCTTTCTTGACTTTTCCTTCCAACCGCCCTTCCCTGAACTTGACGTACCAATCCAGAACTTTTTTGTGATCGGGCACCTTGACATTCCTCCCCAGTTCTCTTCGATAACGAACGCCGAAATCGGCCACATTTTTTCCAGCCTCGATGAACCATTCGACTTTTCTTTTTTTTCCGCAGTATACGACATAGCTAAAAATAATAATTAGCCTAAAACAAAAACATCTTTTTCACAATTTCGAAAACAAGATTTATGAGCAAGTTGTCATTAGCTTTCATAACGTCTCATCTTTCGAATAAAAAAAATCTCGGCAAAATACCGCGAATTTAAAAAGTTACGGCCAAAAACAACTTGGGAGACAAAATTGCGCCACCCTGTACTTCCGATAAACCGGCACTCTCGATAAACCGCCACCCGAGGCTGGTCCTCAGGGGTGCTGGTTTATTGAGAGTATACTGTACACGGTATTTTATTTATTTTTTAATTTTCAGCACATTAGTCAAAGGTAACCAATTTAAAAATTTAATAAATATTTTAAATTTTGAACTGAAATTTTGCATAAAGTGTCCATCCTTTTTCGATCACTACCTAAGTAGTCATCCAGTGCCTATTTTTTAATTTTAAATCATTACAATAACATTACTTTTTAGAAAACTACTGGTAAATTTAAACCTTTCGAGGAGCTATATCCGTCATATTTGTGAGAATCAATAGCTTCTTTAAGAGCTTTAACTGCTTCTTTGGCTACTATGTTGTCATCCAATAAAACTTCTTCTGTTTCCATATGGATAGGTGAAAATTCAGGATTGTTCTGGATAGTGCTATATTTAAAAAAAAATCACCAGAATATGCATTCAGTATGAATCAAACCTGTACTCCTCAATTACATTGTTAATAGGAATATCTACTTTTTTGGCTACGTGTGACATAGACATGACTGACCAGTGTTCTTTTTCTTTATTTTCGAGCAATGTCTTTTTTAAGGTTATGCTAGCTGTATTAGAGAAGCTGCTTGTGAATACAAGTCCAAACATAGATAATAATAGCATTAACAATTTTAAGAGCTCAGCCATAATAAAACGCTATTAATCGATAACGTAAATATAAATTTGCTGAAAAATAAACTTTTTCCGTACTATAGTTGACTATCGATATACCAGTATGTCCCATAACTCTTCGCGTTTTTTTTCATTTTTCGCAAAATTTTGCTAAAATGGATTGTTGCAATTTTTAGTGTGCTTAGATGCCTTGAGGACAAGGAATCAAGCCTGAAATCAGCAATCATCTTCGCCATACTATGCTCTTTCTCTATGACAAAGGACTGAATGCAGTGAAAGCAACAGAAGAGATCAAAAATGTTTACGGCCACGAGACCCTGAAGAAAAGAGCCTGTCAATATTGGTTTGCTTTTGAATCTGATTCAGCTGGTTTTGATGCTCTTGCTTTTCATTTAGGTTTACGAAGTTCAAGAATGGAGACAGGACGTGCGAAAACGATAAGCGAACTGGCATAGCCTCTAAGAAAATCGCAATAACGCATTTTTTTAACAAAATTTGAAAAAACGCGAAGAGTTATGGGACATACTGGTACAGGGTGGAGAAAGTATTCCAGCCGATTTGATAGGCCTAGAACTTTTTTTGTTCAAGACTCCAAAAAAAACAAATAATAGCTTATTCGATAGCACTGAATCTGCGGGTTTTTTTTCGACAATAAAAGAAACATTTTATTACACTCAAGTGCTGAGATATGCTTATTTAAATCGAAAATGACATTTTTAGCAACATACAGAGTGTATCGATGGTTTGTATGTTATTCTGAAAATGTTAAAGCATTATGTTGTAGTGCAGATCAAGAGCTCATGGGCCCTTAAAGTTCAAATTGAAATTCGGTATAAAATAAACAAAACGCCAAAATTTTTTGAAAAAATTTTTCTATATTTCTTAAAATTCTCAGTGATTATTGATTAGGATATACAGATTTAGATAAACAAAGTATTTTTTTAGCAGGAATCACAGTTTTCAGCCAAAAGTCAACACAACCAATCGATGTCAGACGATCTTTTACCGATGCGACTCAAATCCATCAATGCCACATGCTAGGGCTGTTTCTTATCAACTAAGAAATTTACCTGCAAAATCAAATTCTTATGCCACGAAAAATGAATGAAATGAAACTTTTGGAATATTTAATGTACATCATTTGCAAACTAATACTTGAAAAAACGGGTACGAAACGTAGAAGAATAAGAAGATGATTCTATTAGTATAGAAATAGACACAACGATACCAAAAAATAAACAGATTATTCTGATTCTTGCATTTGGACCACATCTAGCTATTTTCTCTTGACTTCCTTGGGCTTTCCCTTCAACATAGGAAACTTGGAAATCGATGTAAAATGAGCAAAGGACAAACGCATACCAGCACTTTCGATGACACCCAATTTGAAAATACTTCCTGAGCAGTATCTCTCGTCCTTTCTGCACTTGGCATATACAAACCTCTAATTCTACCTTAATTAATTTTTTTTTTAACCTAACATTTTTTTTTAAACGTGCGACCACTCATTTTGTAGAGTTTGGAAAGATCTACAAAATGAGTGGTCGTACGTTTTAAAAAATAAACAATGTTAGGGTTAAAAAACCAAAACAAATTTGAAAATAGTTAACTGTAGGGGATTATTAGGTTATACGGTACTTCATGGAGACGATCTTCTCTACCCTTAGCGATTCTTTTTATAAACGAGACACTTCAGCAAACTGCAAACCGTGCAAATGCTTGAAAGACAAACAGGTGAAATGAACGCTGTGTTGACATAGAGACACTAGTGAAAGCCGCGCAGTACCTTAGAAGTCCGATCCATTTATCACACGAAAAACTGACCCATCTAAGTCACCTGTTTCGGAGATGTCCAGATAGATTGCACTTGCGTCTGAAGGCTTCTGCTTCGCCTTCTTCTTCGCCTTTCTGATAAGATTGCTTTAGCGTCCCTTCATGTTGAGCTTGCTTCGACTGTTTTCTTTCCCGGCTACAAGAGAAATTCACACATTCAAGAAAAATCAAACACCGCGTGAACTTACAAATTCGGACTTTTGTCGCTTCCTATGTTCTTGACATGCTGCTTCTTTTGCTACTTTTCTAACAGTCTTTGCTTCCATTGCAGCCATTCTTGCATTCGTCTCTAGAGTAGAGACAGAAACGGGACGGGATCCCGTCGGGATCCCGATCCCGCCCGAGCAGTTTTTGAGCCAAAATACCGTCCCAAAATGCCGCCCGATGATTTCCCAAAATCCCGATCCTGAAATATTTTTCCGCTGAAAATTCCGTCCCGAAATCCCGCCCAAAGGCTCTTTCTGTCTCTACTCTAGAGTCTAGACGAACTAAAATATCTCGAACTAAATTTCAAAAATTTTTTAAATTTTGTTTCAAAAAATATTTACCAAATCTTATTTTGTCCCAGAACAAACTTTCCCCTATATTCTTTTCTATTCCATTTCAATTCCAATTTCCATTCACCTTTTCATCCTTTGTCTTTATTAGAGATGATGACGGGACGGGACGGGACAATTCCGTCCCGTCCCGTTAATTTTAGAGAATCGTCTCGTCCCGGAATTCCGCCCGGAAATTTTTTGGCAGCTGTCCCGTCCCGGTGTCCCGTCCCGAAAAAAAATTATTTAAATTCCATCTCGTCCCGTCCCGAAAAAATTCAATTTTTCAGCAACTACCTTCAACTTGTAATTACAGTCAACTAGAGATGATGACGGGACGGGACAATTCCGTCCCGTCCCGTTAATTTTAGAGAATCGTCCTGTCCCGAATCCTGCCCGGAAATTTTTGGCACCTGTCCTGTCCCGCGTCCCGTCCCGAAATTTTTAAATTTGAATTCTGACCCGTCCCGTCCCGAAAAGGTCAAGCCATCATCTCTAGTCTTTATGTCCTTTGCCCAACTCAATTTTAGGCTCGATAATCTCGCATCAATGACCAACTTATTTGCTCACCATCACCACCATAATCATTCGGCAAGAGGAATAACAGGTGGATGAAATAGTAAAATATCGCAAAATATCGCGATATATCGCACATGCTCCACTCACAAATATCGCATATCACATCGCAATTACTAACTGCCGAAAATAGTGCATATCGCATTTTTGAAAATTTCTGTCTCTACATAAAATCTATAGAAAAAACATAATGCCACAAAAATATTTTAAAAATAACGCATAAACTTACCGTACGACCTAATAACGTATATATTGGGTTGATTCATAATTAATGCTAAGCCTAAGCCTTATGATTCTTTTAATCTATTTCTTCTTCAAATTTGCTTTTTTGTTTTAAAGTATGCCCTCGCTTTTAGTTAAGAAGAATGCGCGTCGAAAACCAAAAATTCGCCATATCATACCACCGAGAAAGGATGGAGGGCGCAGTCCTTTCGCGATATTGTCGAATTTTATGAAGAGGCGATCAGTCAAAGTCAGGTGGAAAGATGGTTCAAGCGTTTCAAATGGTTATACAAGCTTGCAAGATGAGAAAGGAAATGTCTCCCATCTAAATTTAATGATCAAGCTCTCAAATCTTTCCACCTGACTTTGACTGATCGCCTCTTCGCCAAAGAGTTCGACAATATCGCGAAAAGACTGCGCTGCCCTCCATTCTTTCTCGAAGTGGTAGAGCATGATATGGCGAATGTGAAGGTGGTTTTCGACGCGCATTCTTCTTAACTAAAAGCGAGGGCATACTTTAAAACAAAAAAGCAAATTTAAAGAAGAAATAGATCAAAAAAATCATAAGGCAACAAAAATCCGCATTAATTATGAATCAACCCAATAATAAATTATTGATTTTAAATCAAATTTTCCAAACATTAGGTCATCAAGTGTCACTATCTGACTTTCCACATTGCTTAAAAACAAAATTCAAAAGTAGCTGAAATTAAAAAACCACTAAATCAGGGCTCGGATCTAAAAATTTAAAAAATAAGGACATTTTCTCAAAATAGGGAAAAATGCTATTTTATCCAGTGCTTATTTTAATGACGTAAAATTCTGACAAATAATAAGATTTGGAGTCCCAAAATAAGGATTAATTATTAATAAGGACAGATCCAAGCCCTGCACCAAATATTAATAGTCCTTTTTCTGTGTTTGAAAAAAATTGGCAGACAGATGGTTTAATATTTTATAAAGCCTTTTGGTTTTCTTGACATTTGATATTTAGTTAATTACCATTTTTTAGTTTTCTGTGAGAAAACTAAATGTCGAAGTAAGAGGAATGCACAAACACGTGAGGCAAGAATATAAATTGTCCATTATAGTCATTTCACTTTTGTTTTTACTTTGTTGAAAATGTTTTGTTAAAACCACAATACTTACACGGTGTAAAAAAGACGATATCAATATTCGACGCAAACTTTGAACTAACTTTTCAATGGTGTTGTCAGTTTCTGTTTGTCTGCTTATTTTTAATAGGAAAAAATCGAGTTTTTCCGAAGAGAAGTTTTTAGAAAAACATTCTGGGCATACAAGTTTCTTTTGCAATACAGTCAACCCTCGATAAACCGACACCCCTGGGGACCAGGCCTAAGGTGTGGTTTACCGAGATGTCGGTTTAAAGAGGCTTTAAGTTTTATTCCAGACCAAAGTGTCAGTTCACCGAGATTTTCCATAAAAGAGATTTCAAATAAATATACAGTTGATACTTTTTTTTTAAATTTTTTGATCGGCTAAACTCAAACAAGTTTTTATGAAGTCAATAATGACGTTCAAATTGTTTTTAGCTAAATTTTACTAAAAAATAAGCCAATTTTGATTAAAAATTATCTACCGTATTGACTCTAATTATACCCCTGAGGGATAATTTTTGAACCCCCCGAAAATTGGAAAATTTTTAATTCGCTCTCGAGATTTTCGAGTGCTTAACCGAAATTCAAAAAGTGGAATCGGTAGAGCTTGTGGGAGTTAAGAAAACTCAAAAAAACAGCTTTGCATAATATTGACTCTGCTCCTAGATATATACCCTCAAAATGGGGGGTGGGGTATAATTAGAGTAAATACGGTATATTTAGTTCAAAATTGAGGAGGTGTCGGTTCATCGAGAGTGATTTTCTTTGTGTGTGCTGGCTCAAAGTGTCAGTTTAACGAGGGTGTCGGTTTATCGGGGTGTCGTTTGACTGAAATTTAGTCAAATCCAACCACATGAGGCTCAAGGCGTCGGTTTATCGGGGTGTCGTTTGACTAAAATTTAGATAAATCCAACCAAATCAGGCTCAAGGTGTCGGTTTAACGAGGGTGTCGGTTTATCGAGGTTTGACTGTATTGTTATCTTTCGTGGCGCATTGATGAAATATGGCAGATTTTTTTGAGCCACCTTGCAGACTGTTCAACTATTAGAAGGTGGCGGATTTATAGAATTTAGCGGATAAATTTAGGTTCAAGGGTATTTAACCCTTCAAGCCTAATAGGGCTTAAAAGGCTTAGGAAATTATATTGAAGTGCGTACACACACATAATTTAATTAAAAATCACTCAAGAGCACGCGTGGGAGCAATTTACAATAGAACTTCTTTATGCGATAGATCGCCAAATGTGTTTTAGAAAAAATCGACCAGCGTTCCTTGACCATAGTGGCCACATTTCTTAAAAAGTGCTTGTTATCCATTGTGCCGTCCGTATGTTTTCGGCCGGTCGTCCGACCCGCCGTTCAATTTTTTCCTATTTACTGGCCGTCCCGTCCTGATTTTTTTTTAAATTGTACCGGTCGTCCACCGTACCGTTTTTTTTAAATAAATTTTGCCAAAATGACGTCCGCCCTGTTTACTGCAGTAATTCATCTCGTCAAAGCCGACCCCGTCCGGCCGAGACAGAGGACGAGCCGGCTTCGGAGACGGAGCGGTCACTATGGAAAGGATGCGACGAAACGGACCTAGTGAGCAAAACTACGTTGAAATTATTTTTTGGAAGTTGCTGTTTTTTTCCTCTACACTCCCTATACAGTTTTTTTCTTTTTAAAGGTTTTTTCTAGCTGTTTGTTTGCATTCAAATGTTTTTGCCCCACCCCTAAAATCGATTCAGGGGTAGGGCACAGGAGGCGGTCGGCCAAATAAAACTATGGTTATTAAACTTTGATAGATTTAGAGGTTTTTCGGTGTGAGAAATCCGTTAACAGTAACCGTTTTGTTAAAATTATGGGGTCATTCTTAACAGAAGGGGACTAGAAGTCAGGGTTGCTTTTCTATCCGGACAGAAAAGATTTGGAAAGTTAGCCGGAAAGTTTTCTAGAAAACTTTCCGGTTGGTGGTGAGAAATCGGACACAAATAACAAAGGATTTCACATGCGGTAGTATATAGTTAACTGTGCATAGTTAACTGCATAGTCAACTGCACAGTTATCTGTAGTTAACTGTTTTTAACTTACCGACTTTTGGTAAGTTATACAGACTGTGGTAAGTTACTGGTAAGTTACCGTGGTAACTAAGTTACCGTGGTAACTAACCGTCTCCTAAACCTAGTGAAAACGCATAAAAACGAGATGTAACACGGGTTCGGCCCACAGAGAGTTTGTCTACTCCCGTTTTTATTTCTTTCCATTTTTTCGGAAAACTTTCCGCGTTCTTTTCTGTCCGGAAACTTTTCCGGAAAACTTTCCATGCAGCAACCCTGCTAGAAGTACTAAACTCAAGCCGTTTTATTTGCTCAATACTCGCTGGATTGACTTTCATATTTGCCCTCTTCCTAATCTCCTTATTCTGTTTTGCCCAGCAACCGGCTTTGCAAGTCACACAGAAAAAGATGGATTACCTTTCCACTCACCAAACACAACAATATATAATGCTAATAATATAGTAGCAATGCAGCTGTTCCCCGTTCAGCTACCCACAACTTTCCCCTGCTGTATTTCCATGCGAACACCCTTTTTGAGGGAGAACACCTATAAAAAACTTGCAGCTATAATTGCACCCATCTTGTTTTAATTACCCCCAACTTTTATTGATTTGCACAGAGGGTGTAACGGTTACAGCCTTCACTTCCAAGTCAGACATTACCAAAATCGTGTTTGTTTGCTTGTGACTTTTTGTTTTCTGCAGCATTTGTATAGTAAAATTGCATATATTTGGCCTATGGATAAAAATTTTCGACCTTACCGGAGTATCCCCCATCCCCCAAATGAATATTTTTTTTAACTCTTTCAAAACACCATCTTAATAAGTTTTAGGCATTTCCTACACATTAAAAAGGTGTTTTTACCTACTTTTCCTTATAAAATCTCAATTTTCAGAAAATTTTTTTTTAGGGTAAATGACTATTTTTAAGATATTCCACCATGTTTTGGTTTTAAAAAACACGGAATTTTCGCCCTCCCACTCGCCAGAACCCTGGCCCTCCCACTCGCCATAACCCTGGCCCTCCCACTCGCCAGAACTCTGACCCTCCCACTTGTTCGCCTGAGCATTTTTTTCCACCTGGCAGAATTTTCTTGCCGCAGAAATAGCGTACACGACTGTAAAAAATAATAACTTAGGGAACATAATGCAAATAAAAAATAGAAGCTTGCCCGTTAGCTCGTTCCTCGAATCTCATGCCGCCTTTGCCACACTTCTTACAAATTCTGTTTTTGGAGACGATCCGATGGGTATCGAGAAACGAGAGCAACTCATCAGAATCTTCGGAAAGACGATCCAGCTTTGAAAGAGTCCAGCAAAAGCTTGAAGAAGGACCATCTCGTCGAAAAGCCATAACTAAAGAATCAACATAAGATGAATATGATACAAAGACAAAAAAGAGACGAAAACGAGACTATTAACTATGCTATGCCAAACACAAAATAACGAAAACGAAGTAAACAAAGAAAAACTGTGAATTTAAATATTGAGAAATTTTGCCTATACAAAAATCAGAATAAGAGAAATTGTCAATCGTATCGCATAAATGTAAATTAATGTTTTAACAAAAGTGGGAGAGTCAGGATTCTGGCGAGTGGGAGGGCCAGGGTTCTGGCGAGTGGTAAGGCCAGGGTTCTGGCGAGTGGTAAGGCCAGGGTTCTGGCGAGTGGGAGGACCAGGGTTCTGGCGAGTGGGAAGGCAAAGGTTCTGGTTGGCCAAACTTTTTTTACACAGTTTTTTCCTATGCTCTGATGAACATTTAAAAAAAAAGATCGAAAATATACGAAAAATTGGTCCACCCTGTAATACTTTTAAATAAGGTGGGGAAATTACGGGTAATTTGTTTCGGTAATATAGCCGGTAATATTACCGACCTCCGGTAATTTTCGGTAATTTATTACCAAATGGTTACGAGGGGGCCAAGCAAAAAAAAGAAAAAAATAAAAAATTTTATTTTTTTCGTACGATACATTATAAGCGCCTACTATTCGCATACTATCATATACTATTCGCGTATACGCGAATAGTATAGTACGCATGAAATTTTTGAATTTTCCATTTTTTCGCCTTGGTCCCCCCTTTTAATAAAACATTATCAACCAGTTTTAAATTACCGACTACTCTTATCTGGTCATTTATAAATAAATTACCGGTAATATTGCCATTGGCCAACCCTACTTTTAGACATCCTAATAAAATTTTGACGCCAAACAGTCTATCTGGATCCTTGTTTTGTGGTTAACCCGATTGTTTGGAAATCATTGAAGTCGATTGCTGCTTCTCCACCTGAACTTTCTTCTGTCAAAAAAATAAAAGAGATGAACAAAATGCGCAAACTCAAATGCTGTTTTTGTAGTGAGTCCGTTTATCCGATACTTCGTTCCTCACCTTGTCCGACACTTTTTAGTTTTTTCGAAGTCTTTTACCAAATGTGATTCGCCAGTCTAGCCAAATATCGCAGCATACTGATGCACGACGCTTCAAAATTCAGTTGTTAAGACTGGTCCGGTTATCCGACACCTGATTTTTAAAGGGGTGTCGGATAACCGAGACCCGAGGGTCTTACAGCAACCTGAAAGGATTTTGGAAAAACGATCGGCAAAATCAGAATCCTTGCGATATTTGGGACTAGACTAGAGAATCACATTTGGCAAAAGACTTTGAAAATAGAGCTAAAAAAGTGTCAGACCCTAGGCGGGAACGAACTTGAGGGGGTGTCGGATAAACGAGACTCGACTGTCGTTTTGGCTGAAAAACTTATAGCGAGTCTCGTTTATCCGACATCCCCTCGTTGTTCACCTAGGCCCGACACTTTTAAGCCAATTTTTAAAAAGTTTTCCAGTTGTCTTTGGTTGTTTTAGTCGAAATATCGCAAGGATTCTGATTTTCCCGAAATTACGTTGCCAAAGAGACTTCTCGTTTATCCGACACCTGGTTTTTAAAAAGAGGTGTCGGATAAACGAGAGCCGCGGGTCTTTATGGCAACGTAAAAGGATTTGGGAAAAACGATCGGCAAAATCAGAATCCTTGCGATATTTCGGACAAAAACAACCAAAGACAACTGGAAAAACATTTTAAAAACTGGCTTAAAAAAATTGTCGGATCCTAGGTGGGAACCAACTTGAGGGGGTGTCGGATAAACGAGACTAGACTGTAAACGTTTCGAAAACTTAAAAAGCAAAAAAAAGGCAAATTTAAAACAAATTTTCAAAATTGGTGTTTTTCTGTTACACTATGTATATCTAAAAACTTTTCACAGTTAATAGAATAGCTATTTTTAAAAATAGTAACTAAAAGCACAAGCACTTCAAAAACAATTAATTGATTTTGCTTTTGTTTGTTTGATTGTAGCAAGGGGTGCAAAACACGCACTTAACCAAAACTGTCCACAAAAAGACTGCTGCAAAAGGGTGCTGCAGTCTTTTTTCAATCAACCTTGAACTTGTGGTCGCTGAGCTTCTTTTAAAACTGCATGTAATAGTTATTCTTTAAAAAATATTTGTCAAAAATATGCTTGACCATTGATGATACTTGAATTTTTGAATTTAATGTAGTATTTTTTAGATGATTTTATGACAGAGTCAGCTTGTATTTTCCTACATCTGACTGCCTGCAAAAGGAAAGCAATTGGAATCTAAAGTATTTGTAGATATTTTATTTGGAAGAATGTGGCTTCCAGATTCAGCTTTAATCGCCCTGGTAATTTTTAAAGTCTAGCGAAGTAAAGTTAATTTTTAAAATTTTTCGGTCGTTCCATTTAAAATTGAAGAGCTAGTTGTAGTATTTTTGAACGGATGAAGTTGATACCTCCCACCTAATCGCTCGCCTTTTTGTCTTAAATCCCCCACCTAATTTTTAAAATTTTTGAAGTTATTTTTACATAATTAAAACACTTCTACCAGCATGTAGCTCTGAATGTGCAGGAGCTGCATGGGGAAATTCAAATTGGGGAAAAACAAATTGGGGAAAAATTAAAGGCAAATATTTACCGAATAACGCCAATAATTTTTCCCCAATTTGTTTTTCCCCAATTTGAATTTCCCCGTGCTGCTCCTGCCCCTCTGGATCTAGGCTTTCTAATGAGCCATAGCAATTAACTATATAATTTTTCAAAAGTTAAGAGATTTAAGTATCAGGAGGAAGTAAGTTTTTGGGTCGGTTTCCTCTATTCAAATACGTAAATCTGTAAATTGTCAAAAATTTTTACAGTTAAAATTGGATATGGTTTTTTGGTGTAAATTTACTTTTTTTGGAGCAAATTTAATTCCTCGACCTTTTTGCAAAGTGATAATATCATCAGGTAGCTCTGCGATTCTTGTTTTTAACGAGGCATCAATTATTGCAACAAATCTTCGTCAAATGTAGCACAAAAACGTTGAAGTAAGAAGCAAGTCAGGAAAAATGATTTTGTACAGACTTTTACTTTTTTGTAATACTTTTAAAAGCAATGTTGCAATAATAAATGATATTTCGTTACAAACTAGAATTGCTGGGCTACCTGATGCTGTTATCACTTAAAAAAAATGTCGAAAAATTAAATAGAAAAATGGGCTCTATATGTGTTGGGGGCAGTGTTTGCACTCACTCTGATTTTTTAGGCAGTGAGTGAGAGTGAGAATCAAAATATTTTAGGGCAGTGAGAATGAGAGTGAGAATGAGGGTGAAAATTTTGGGGCAGTGAGAATGAGAGTGAGAGCAGAGAAAAGAGAGTGAGTGAGAGTGAGTGAGCTCACTGAGATTCTCACTACGAGTGAGAATAACTAGAATCAAAAAAATTTTAAATTTTATTAACTAAAGCCATTGGAAGACAAGGCAGTTGATGTAATTGAAGATGCCGTTTCGCCTGATGCCGTGCCACCAACTCTTGATCCAATTATTTTGCAGAAACAGGTGAAGACAGCAGTTGACAATTACCTAGCCGAGTTGCATGAACAAGTTGTAAAAAATAAGGCAGTAGATGCAAACATTGTGCTTGATTGATCAGTGTTAATTGTCTCTCTTTATTTTTGAATTCAGGTGTACGCATTGCTTTGATTTAAATAAAAACTGTGTTGATCTTGGCCTGAAACAGAAAAATGTAATTCTCACTTAATTCTCACTGAGAATGAAAAGTAAGCAAGTGAGAGTGAGACTGAGATTGAAAATATTGAGTGGAGAGAGTGAGTGAGAATAAAATCGGAAAATTGAGGTGAGAGTGAGAGGAGTGAGCTCACTCTCACTCTCACTCACTGAGATTCTCACTTTGAGTGAGCTCACGCAAACACTGGTTGGGGGTCCTCCCGAAAAAAACATGCCTTGGTCCCCCCTGTTGATTTTTTTCGAAAAATTTTTTTGCCCGAAAGTCTCAAAAAGGTGTGTGAAATCATATGAAACTACAAATTTTTTCAGAAAAATGTACTTCACCGAAAACGAGAGGTTTATCGTCAATTTCAATGCTTGCGAAGACATAGACTTTTCGCAAATCAATCTTCAACAAATTTTTTTACTGGACAATATCAATAGACAATATTGATGTCATTAATAGTATGGTGTTTGCATAGCTCATCTGCATTGGTGTCAAGCTTTCTGCGTTGTTGTTCTGCGTCAAAGAATAAATTTTTTCGAAAACAAAATTAAAAACAATGGGGGGACCGAGGCAAAAAATTGTGAAATTTTTCGAAAAAAATCAACAGGGGGGACCAAGGCATGTTTTTTTCGGGAGGACCCCCAACACAGAGCAAAAGTTCTCCAAAAAAATTGCACCAAAAAGATCCACATCCATTAAAATTTATAGCTCATTAAAAACCTGAAATCCGGGTCTACATAAAAGCGTCAAAATCATTTGAAATATATTATGTTAAAAAAGGTAGAAAGTTCAATTTTTAAATTAGGCAGAGAGTTTATAGTGAAAAGGCAGGAGGTGTGGAATATGTGATTTAAAATTTTTTAAAAATTCACAAACTGTCCCTGAAAGTGACAAAGTGTACTTAAAATATTTTTTTAAAAAGTATTTTGAAATCATATTTTCGTTGACAACTCGGTGTTGCACTGTGAACAAAACGTGTGCAAAATTAAAAGTTGGATTAGGAACATCAATACCAGAATTTCTAAATTTTTTCAAAAATTGACCTAAAAATTGATGTGTAAAAAAAGGGCATAACGGAATTTTGCAGCAAATTCTCGTAATTGCTCAGCAAATTTTGTTTTACCGTTTTTTTCTTGAATTTTCGGCTGCCAGACAATTTCCATTATTTTTAGAATTTGTAGGCCGACAAATTCCAAACGACATTTTCCAAAAATAGTGGAAATTGTCTGGCAGACGAATTTTCTGCTCTTTTTATCAATGTGATAACACCATCAGGTAGCCTTGTGATTCTATTTTCTAACGAGGGCACCATCTCTGAAAAAAGTAGAACAAAAAAGTGAAGGTATGAACCAAATCATTTTTTATTTGCTTCATACTTTTACTTTTTTGTTCTACTTTTTTCAGAGATGTTGCAATAAGTGATACCTCGTTAGAAACTAGAATCACAGGGCTACCTGAAGGTATTATTATTTTTCAAAAAAAGTTTCCAAAATTTACTAGAAAAAACGATAAATATGAATTTGCTGCAAAATTCCGTTATGCCCATAAAAAAACTGATATCAGATTTTAGGGCATTTTTTGAAGAAATTTAGACCCTAGTATAGAATACCCCCACCAAAACTTATGCCTTCTAAAACTTAAGTAAAGAGCACCCTAATTTATGTTCCAGACCCCAGAAAAAGTGCGTAAAACACTTATTAGTCACAACTTCCATACGCTGGCCTACCCCTAAGCCTAAGGGCTAAGCCTAAACTTGTTGTTCCAAAGGGTAGTTACAACGATTTTTAGAAGGTCTGATTTGGGGGGGGGGTATTCTATACTAGCGCCGAAATTTATTTTCCTAACGCAACTTTTAATTTTGCACAGGTTTGTTTGATATTAACACCAAGTTTTTAACAAAATATGGCTCCAAAACACTTTTTAGGTACATTTTACGGAGGGACTTTTTAGCATTTACAGTAAATGTTGGATCAAAGAAAATAAAAAAAAACCGTCTTTTCGTTGCATTTATGTCATCAAAAAAAAATTAATAGAGTAAATACAAAAGCAACTTCAGCAATCTAAATTTTCAGCCACTTCTGATGGTACAAACCACATTATTCAGTGTTTCCATGCCCACACAAGCACTTACTCCAGACGACCATTGCCAGAACTGTCAAAAAGTATTGTACTACACATTCCAGTACTACAAAAAGACGACCACTAAAAAGTTTTTGCGTCACAAGGTCAAGCACATGTGCAAAAGATATTTTGAGGTAAAATTTACTCTGGCAGCCCAATATTTCAATGTCTTGGCTTTAGTACCGCCGACGCTGTCTGACTAATGTGCTCTCCAAAACAGATGCTGTGTATGGTGACATGGAGAGGGCCATCCTCAGTGGTCACTACAAACCAATGACAACTTGTGAAACAGTCAAGGAATGCGACAAAAACCAATCGCCGCTGATATTTACAGAAATACCTGCTGCCGAAGACTTGGATGACGATGATTCCACGGTGGAAATGGAAGCAACATCGTCTACTGCAAGCACAACTGCTGCAAGTGCGCTGTGAAATAAAATTACTGCTCTGCCAAAATATATTTGTACATTACGCGATACTTCAACTATTGGTCTCTATGACATTTCTGGTCTTTTTTTTTGGGTTTTTAATGTATGTATCTATTTGATGATTTACTATTAACGAATAAATTAGCTTCTTGCCAATTGGCGCTTATCGTATTTTTCTCTAATAGAGCCAGCGGTAGCTTTACTTTGCAAGAGTTTTTAAAAACTGAAACAGCTGCAGCCAAGGAAAACTTTTAAAAGTTTGAAGCTCGACAGAGAATTAAAATTTGACAGTGTGTTTTAACCAGTGCTCGGAAGTCGTACTCGTACTTCATACTCGTACTCGTATCATACTACGAGTACGAATACGAAGTACGAAAGAAAAAATAGGTCAGTACGAGTACGAATACGAAGTACGAAAGAAAAAATAGGTCAGTACGAGTACGAATACGAAGTACGAAAGAAAAATAGGTCAGTACGAGTACGAATACGAAGTACGAAAGAATACGAGTACGAAAGAAAAATAGGTCAGTACGAGTACGAATACGAAGTACGAGAAAAATAAGGTCAGTACAGTACGAATACGAAGTAAGAACGTACGAGTACGAAGTACGAGAAGTAAAGTACGAATCGTACCTTCACTGAACTTTTGCGTGCGAGCATTTTTTGTTTCTTTATATGAATTTAAAGCTGTAACTTCTTTTCAAACTATGAATTTATGAAATGTGAACGAATTTAGCTTACATTTTCTACACTACATTTTACTTAGCCTATTGTCAACAATGAGTGAAAATGCGATTTATACTCAATCAATCCATACAAAAGATCATTTTTCTCATTTTTTTCTTTCTTTTCTTTCTTTCTGTTTTTTAGTTTCTCAACCAGCACAGAAAGGTATTCGTCTACGATTTCCTGAGCCTCCTGATCGCCGTCTTCAAAGAGCAAAAATTTTATGGATGAGGAGAGTGAGCAGTGCTCGGAAGTCGTACTCTTACTTCATACTCGTACTCGTATCGTACTCGTACTACGAGTACGAGTACTACGAGTACGAAGTACGAGATAAAAAAAAAGTCAGCACGAGTACGAATACGAAGTACGAGACCAAATAATAAGAGGTACGAGGTTAGACTACGAGTACGAGAGCAAAAAAATTAAGGTACGAAGTACGAGTACGACCAAATTCAAAAATTCCGAGCACTGGTTTTAACCCACTTTTTGAAAACTTTTCTCACACAAGTTACCGTTTCAATTTGCAGTTGATCTTACAGGGTGGCGCAACTTTTTCGCCCTAGTTAATTTTTGACATAACTTTTTGAATTTCTGTTGTTTTGACGAGATCTTTTTTTTTGTTAGATAGAGGAGACTCTGGCAAATTTTTTGGTACCAAACATTCATTTTTTTATGTTAGCTTTGTTGACAATTTTGACCTTTCTAAAAATGTGTCGTTGAAATTTTTACCGTATTTCCTCTAATAGAAGCTCCGGGGCTTATATTTTTCACTCAGCCTCAAAGGGGGCTTCTATTAGAGAGGGGGCTTCTATTGGAGAGGGGGCTTCTATTAGAGGAAATACGGTATGTGAAATGTTTCTCTTCAGATCATCTATTTTCAAATCAAAGGTTTTTGAAAAAAAATTATAGGAGAAATCAAAATTATTGCTATTTTTATGACTAGACGGTCAAAAACTTAACCCTGAGCGTTTGAAAATAACTACAGTCAGCCCTCGATTTAACGTCACCCTCGGTTCCGCGTCCCCCCTAGCCTTGACTGAAATTTGGTCAAAGTGAACTCTCGATTTAGCTTCACCTCAGGGCCGGTCCCTGGAGGGTTGACTGTATATGAAAAATTGTCGGTTTGGTTGAATTAGTCAAATTTGAAAGACATTAATATATACTTTTTTGACTTTAGTCTAATACAATTGAGACAAACATTAATAACACAAAAGTGCTGGAGTATTGTATTGTAAAATACTAGTATTACAAGCAAAATACCCGTAAAAGCAATTATATTTCTCTAATGTTCAAACAATTTCATAATGAGGTTGTAGAGGAGCACCTCCAAAAGAGTTGCTGCCACTCGCCATTCCAAAACCATTTGCATTTGTGGAGGTGGTGGGGCCGGAATAGTGGTGACTAGCTCCATAACCAACAGTGGTATTATACCTGCCACCCCTCTCTGTCCCACTCATTCCACTGCTGGCTCTGCTGGTCCGCCTCTTCAGGGATCGAGTCCTTTTCTGCAATTTAGAGAGTAACTATTTAACAATTTAGAGAGTATATTTAGAGTGGTCTAAAAAGTAATGAATGTTTTACCGCAATCCTGCCTACAGCTTGGTATTTGGCAGAGTTGGAGGCCCAGTAGTGGCAGATGAGAACGGCTGTAAGAATGAAGCACACTCCTGAAATGATGCGAATATAGACAGTTATGGCTCGCTTACAATGGAGGTGCGAGGTGTGAGATGCGAGGTCCGTTTCTAAAACTTTATTTTTTATATTGGATAGTGGGAACGTTTATTTTATTCAGCAGCGGACCTTGAAAATAGGTCAAAACAGTTTTAAGATCAGTAAAACGACAAAAGCTGACTGAGCTACGGCACCTTAAAGACCTCGCCTCGCACCTCCATTGTGAGTCCCCTATTATGGATACAAATAATGATTCTGTCTCTAGGTTGTTCTGTTTGATTAAATTATTTTTTTATTTTCATTTGTTTTCTAGATGATATTTCCATTTGACCCTGCTATCCAGAATTATCCGCAAATAAAATTGAATACTAACAAAAATTCGACAAAACTGAATCCATTTGACGAACCGAACAAACATTGCAATAAAACACGCTTTACCTACTCGTAAAGGTAAAAGTTAATCTGCTGCAACCCCATTGCTTTATCGAGTTTCGAGAAATTGCAATTAGCGCGAATTGAATCTCTACTTAGTATTACGATGGAGTGATTTTTTTGGTGTCGGTCACGTTTTGTTATTGTTTTTTTTCTTTTCAATCGTTACCCATGACATGTCTTATCATTCGCTCTGATTTTTTCAGGGCCCCATACTAGAACTCTTTCTCTATCTTTCGAGTATTGGATGTCTAATACTAGCGCGATATTTCGCACTTTAAAATAGGGAGATAACTCGGAACTCCGAAAAATTTTACTTTTTTCCAAAATATTCGGAAAAAAGCGTTTGAATTGCCGCCTTTTTGAAATATTTGAATTTTATGAACTCGAAGTTATTCTTCAGTCAGTCTCACCGTTATTGTATGGCGCCGTTAGCCGCCAGTTTTTCTTGTAGATGAGTACGAGATTTGGCAAGGATTACTGTTTCGAACTCTTGGATAATCGTACGTTAGGCATATGCAATATTGGCTTAAAAAAGTTTTTAAAAAAAAATTGTATTTGAAATTGATGTGCTCAATAAAAATCTTCATGCTTTTTAAAATCTTTCTATTGATACATGGTGTGTTTGTTAACTTTTTCTTGGGATTTTTTCGAAATTCTGTAAACGCAGATCGACTCAGCTTTTGATTGCAATTTCTGGTATATAATGAAAAAAACGATTGTTGCTTGGTACGCCCTGTTGTTTGGGTCCTGGTTTGTAGATGGCTTCTACATAGGTAAGGCCAAAACAACAGGCGGACTAAGCAAAAATCGTGTTTTTCACATTATATACCAAAAATTATAATCAAAAGCTACGGCGATCTGCGTTTACAGAATTTCGAAAAATTCCCAAGAAAAAGTTATGGCCATTCAAAAGTGGGCAAATTTCTTGACACACCCTGAATACAGAACCTATAACAGGCTCTTAGACGTTCTTTTTAAAAAGATTTATTTTTCGGGACCTCAAATCTTATTTATTTTTGAGGTTTCACGTCAAAACCTTTTTTTCTTTTTCTTTGGCCCAGTTGACCTTTAGCACGCTAAATTTTTTTGCCTTGGTCCCCCCTGTTGGTTTTTTTGAAATTTAAAAAACTTGTTTTTTGAGTTTTTCTTTCTTTATTTTTTTTACACTACGTGTCCAATGACGCGGCAAAGGTCGCAGTCGCAGTCACAGTTACAGTTACAGTCACAGTCACAGTGTGTGTCCAATGACGCGACTGCGACTGTGACTTTGACTGCGACTGTGACTGCGACTGTGACTGCGACGTAAATTCAAATCGATTTGAAGCGTCAGTCGCAGTCACAGTCGCAGTCACACTTTTCCGCGTCATTGGACACACACTGTGACTGCGACTGTGACTGCGACTGTTGATGTGTGTCTAATGACGCATAAAAGTCGCAGTCACAGTCGCAGTCACACTTTTCCGCGTCATTGGACACGTAGTGTTATTTTTTTCTTCTTGTTTTTGTTTTTTTAGATTAAGTACCTTAAGTACATTTTTCAGGAATTCCATGGCTATGGTGCGCACGAAATTATTCGAACAGATTATGCCTTTTGATGTCTGCTCTCTTCGTCTGAAAGATTTGTTTGGATACGATTCAGGCCAGGTATGTTAAAGATTTTCATTACTTATTACAGGTTTACTTTAAAGGCTATGAGCTTTTTTGTCGGTGTGTCAGTAATTTCTAATGAAGCTTTCTGCGATGTTTGTGCCTCTGCAATGGCAGTGGAAAAACGTGTCAAGCATATTGATGGTATTCAGGTATTTATTTAGATGCGTTTTGGTGTTTTTAACTTTCTCATGTCTAATGTCGTGGCGCTGCCGTAAGAACAGCAAGTTTTGTTCAAGCAAATCAATCAGAAGTGGTACTAGAAGTGGTAGCGGTTATTTACAAGAAAAAAAAATTGGCGTGCTAAACGGGAACAGGGCCCTTTTTTCTTTTTCTTCTTTATGGATTAAATGATTTTTTCCTTCAAAAGTAGTCGAAATGTCCTTTTTCTGAAAAAAATCTAAGAGTCCTGAGCAGTGTTTCCGAAAATAACACTTAACAGTTTGTATTTACACTTAACACATACCTTTTTTTCATATATGTTGTTTTCTTATCTCAAATGTTTTTACACCGTTTTGTAGCTGAGATTTTTCTCTATTGATTGAGTGGTCAAACGCCTTAGTTAAAAATAATTCTTGACAAAATCACACCAAGTGTTTAAAAAAAAGTCAAGTGTTAATTGTACACTTGTTTTTTTTTGAACACTTGGTGTGATTTCCTCAAAAATTGTTTTTAACTGGTGTGTTTGACCACTCAATCGATAGAGAAAAATCTCAGCTACAAAATGGTGTAAAAACATTTGAGATAAGAAAACAACATATATGAAAAAAAGACATGTTTTAAGTGTTAAATGCAAAGTTTTGAGTGTTATTTTTGCCGCCACCCTACTTTCAAAATAGGGTGGCGGGTTATCGAGAGGCGCGGATCTTAGTGGCAAAATTTTAAACATTTTTGAAAATGACCGGCAAAATCGGAATCTTTGAGATATTTCGCATCAGGCCGACGAATTATATTTGGCATAAATTTTCAAAAATTGAGGTAAAAAAAGTATCGGACCCTAGGCGGGAACGAACTAGAGGAGGGTGGCGGGTTATCGAGAGTCGACTGTACTTCCATGTCGGCGGAATGAAGGCCTTATTCAGACTATTTAATAAAATTAACCAAATAATTTTTTAACTAAACTCAACTGATGTCACTCAAAGATGTTCGCAATCAGCTAATTTGGTGTGCTTGCATAAAAAATTTACCAACCTACAAGAACTGAGCCTAGGAGCATCATTCCACTTAGTCCATTGGCCATACCTGTCCTCTTCTTCAACTTGCTCAAATGGTCCAGCCAGACTCCCGTGGTGATCACAGCCAGCAAATTAGAGACAGAAGAAATAATGCACATAATCAGCCACATGACCAGCATAGTCTTCCACCGGAATCTTTAATTAATAATAAATTTAACCTACAACCCATTTTTAAAGTTAGCTCACCTATTTACAGCACCCAAGCCCATGCCGCCAGTGAATATTCCAACAAGAGCGGACAATACATTGATGTGGCAAGTGCCTTGGTAGGAGGATTCATCTGGGAAACCTGGGCATGAAAGGCCGTGCACCAAGAAAATGAATGAGATCAATACTTCTGCTTTGCACAAGTGGGTGATTATTTGCACGTATCTGAATGAATGGATTGTCGCGGATGAATTGAAAAGTAAATAAAAACCAACTCGGTGTGCTGAAAGCCAGACCTCTGCATCACAGTATATGCCTTGTATTGTCTCCTCGCTCTAGGAGACTCAAGAATGGGCTCATGCTCTCCATCTTCGTGAGATTCTTCGGCAGCTGAGCTCTGAAATTGACATCCTTATTTCTGGCGATAAGTTGGCACTAAATATTGGCGTTAGTGTCATATAATCCACCCACCCAAAACAGCTAGGGTCATATACACCCGCCCCTGGCTCGGTTCGCTTGTTAGAAAGGTAGTATAAATTAACTTAAAAAATTTTGTAAAGCTACGTTCACATACTGCGACTCCGCTTCAGACTACTACTTCGCCTCCGCCTCCGACTACCTATGTGTAACAGCCTGTTAAAAAAGTGCTGTCAAACCCAGCAACTAGTCGGCAAGCCGTTTTAACACTACCCTTCCTAGCCCACAATGGCGTCGGAGTCGCAGTATGTAAACACTTTTACGAAATCGTAGTCGTAGACGAAAGTGTTCACATACTCCGTAGTAGTTGGAGGCGGAGTCGGGGACGGAATTGCAGTATGTGAACAGTTTCACGAAATCGTAGTCGGAGACGGAAGTGTTCACACATTCCGGAGTAGTCTGAGGTCAATCTGATCGGCAAATTCAAGAAGTCCGAGAATGTCTTCCCATGAAAAGTGCTCATTTCACCTTCAAAGACCCGATGGGCATCTCAAATTGCAGTGTTAGGACGGTATCTGGAAATTAAAGAAGATGTGAGTAAGATTGCTCTATTGAAAAAATGGGACTACCCAACCCAGTCGGACAATGAGGTTCTTTCAAGTTTTAGCATTTTTTGCATCACTGAGGTTCAATTTTTAGTTTCTGCAGGAAATTTATAGCCTCACAAAATTTTTTGTCAATATTCTCATTCGTGTGCAGGCTGAGAAGACTATTACTATTTCTTGCTTCTATGGGTACATTGAAGCAATCTATAGATAGCTGGACAAATTTGAGGTATTCTTGTAACTTTTGCAGAAAAAATCAGTGGTTACGCCTATTTCTAATTTTAGGGATGAACAGCATTAGGCACAGCCAGTTGTTTGAGAAGTTTACTGGACAAACGTTTCGAGAAAATGATGGATAGCGATAGCCTCGACTTCGATCCAATTTTTCTCATGGCCGCATCTCTGGATCCGAGTACAGCAAATTTTTTGAAGCAGACTTTAACGTTTCTGTTTGTGGAATTTAGAGTTTGGTATGTTGTTTTTAGAAAAAATATGCGCAAGTTGATTGAATTTTTCTCATTTTTGCTCGGAGAATTGGCTGATGAGAACAGAACAGCTAGAAATCAGAAGGACATTATGCAAGCAGGCGCTAGATCTTGGATTCGCGAAACCTTGGAAAAAAGTGCGTGATGGCTCATCGTCAGGGGTGGATCCTTTGAAGTGGTGGACTGATTTAATGAATATGGTTAGGCAATAAGTTCCTATGATTTATGCCTCATCGCTTCTCAATTTAGAATACTAAGCAAATTGCAGCGTTTGCAATAGCCGTTCTCTCTGTTCCAGCCACTAGTGCACCGATTGAGAGGGTTTTTTCACAGGCAGGGTTAGCTTCCTCGAGACATCGAAGCCGAACCTCATTTGATTTGTTAAACGCCCAATTGATTGTTTATTGTAATTCGTATTTAGAAGTTATTGAACAAAGTCCGGTTAGATAGTTTTTTAGTCAGAAGAATGAAGCTGTCGCAAGAAATATGCGAAATGATTCTTACTTGTGATGATAGTGAATTAAAAAATGATTAGGGGTGTGCACTAGAAACAAGCACAGCTTCAGATGTTATAAGCTCAAACTAAAGTCAAAGACAAACTCAAGGTCAAACTCAAGCTCAAACTCAAACTTAGAGTTTGAGTTTAAGCTTGAGTTTTGAAAACACTGGACACCAGTACAATTTTTTTTCAAACTCCTAATTACACACGAAAAGGATAATGCAGTCGAGTCTCGATATATAAGGAAATATACTAAAAAAACCTCGCTATAGTGATTACCTCTCTATAGTGACCATTTGCAATAGTCCCAACAGTCAAAACAGCAATCTATATAGTGCTGTCTTTCCTCTAATAGGATCACTGGTGCGCTAACTTTTCAAATCCCCCTCTAGGGGATGCGCTTATTAGAGTCATTTTGAAATTGTCGCGTGAAATTCAAAATCAAGAAAGCGGAATCGGTAGAGCTCGCGGTAATTAAGAAATGCAAAAAAACCTGTACGAAAAAAAAATTATGCTCCTAAATACAAACCCTCAAAGTTGAGGGGGTGCGCTTATTAGAGCGGGTGCTTAGAGCAGTCAATAATCATAACCCCATTTACCGTTTCCAGGCAAATTCCTAGTACTAGCAAAAATCACACCTAATTTTTTAAAGCAAGAAACGGTATTTTAGTCACTGATTCGAGCCATATCTGACTTTTTGGCCACTGCGAAAAAGGAAAAACGATGCTTTCGCAAATCAAAATAATATTTGCGTGGGGTTGTCGGGGGAAGTCTTATTTCGAACCGACGACTAGTTGCTGGGTTTGCGAGCACTTTTTCAAGAAGTTGTAAAATCTTCATTTTTAGCGTTTCAGGCAATCTTTTTGAACTGCTTTGTAGAGAAAGGCAAAATTCACAAAGCAGTTCAAAAAGATTGTGCGAAACGCTAAAAATGAAGATTTACAAACCCAGCAACTAGTCGTCGGTTCGAAATAACACGACTCCCGACAACCCCAATCCCGACGACCACACCGGCGAGGACCTCGATAATGATATGCAAAAAGATCAAAAGTAACAGCGCAATGTAAAAAAGGGTATACAGTCGAACCTCGATAAACGACATGCCGATATAGACATACAAAGGCAATATCTACAAATCTGTTCAAACAAAATGTCTTAAACACCAAAAATGAAGATTTTCCAATCTCTTAAAAAAGTGTCCGCAAACCCAGCAACTAGTTATCGATTCGAAATAAGAGTACCCCCGAAAAACCTATTTGAGCTGAGTAAAGAACACTCCGCACATTAAATTGTGGATGAGAAGTAATAAATTATTTGGTTGCCAGTAAAGTATTGCAACAAACCACTATGCGCCTTGATTTTTGATATCAAAAATTACGGAAGAGAATTAAATGTGCCACCTTTTGGCTGAAAAGTGCCTTCTTTTTTAAGTTTTAGAGAGAAAAGTTGAATAGTGCTAGATATCTAAACACTTTTTTCAAAGTGATAACACCATCAGGTAGCCCTGCAAATATAGTTTACAACATTTTTCCAAAACTAGCACAAAAACGCTGAAGTGTGAACAAAGTCGGAAAAATAATTTGATTCAAACTTTTACCTTTTTGTGCTATATTTTGCAAAGATATTGCAACAAATGATACGCCATTAGAAACCAGAATCGCAGGGCTGCCAGATGGTATTTTCACTTTGCAAAAATTGTTTGCATATTTACCTCTTTGACTAAAAGAAAAAAGTGGCACTTTTCAGATTTATCCAAAAATTAGTTGATCATAAAACTCAATAATCAGCTTGTAGGTGCGCTTCTAAACAAAAATTTAATTTAAAATTTCTTTATGCGTTTCAAATTTTGAATTTTTTAGGATTTCAAAGGAGGTACTAGAACTGATAATTTTAGGAAACATTGAGACTTGTTTTTGTGTATTTCTACTATACTACCCGATTTGTGTCTAAATATACACTCCTGGCTCCATGTGATCATTGAAAGCGGGAGAATGGCCTCATCAAAAGTACCAAAAAACCATGACATGTGTCATGGTTTTACTACACTATAGAATCCTCCAATACTCCCTAGCGCAAAATCAAGTTTTCTCCATGGGGCAACCACCACTAAAATCGTGATTCTTGACCCATAAATAGTTCTAGAAACATTTGGTTTTCAAAAATTCGAAAAAGTTTTTTTTCGGTTTTGCCTTGGTGCCCCAAGCAAAATATTAAAAATAGTCAAGGAAAAATCTCGTTTAAATTGGCGCTAAAACAATTTTGCAAGGTTTTTCAACATAGGCATATGGAAAAGAGCATCTATGCATTTTGAATCAGGTATCTCGCCCATTTTGAAAAAAGTCATTTTGCACACTAAAATTTACTTAAAACATTTTGATAGGAGATTTTAAAAGTTTTTTTTAAATCTAAAAACGATTTTTTCTTAACTCTTTCTGGCAGGAATGCAGTATCTCTACGTGTCCCAAAATTGTGTTTTAACCACTTTTTGCAACGTTTTAGACACTGAAACGTGTAGAAAACATGTTTTTTGGTGGCGGAAGACCATTTCCGGAAAAAAAAATATTTTTTGAAAATGTTGACAAAAATTTTGACTTAATAAATGTGAGTCTGGACCTGGATCCCTTTTAGTTCAATAAAGGGTTTTTTGAATGATCCTGGATACCTTAAAAAGACCGAGAAAGATAGAGTTTGAACATAGTTTTGTTAACTGGGACCTACCGCATAAAAAACTCTGGTTTGCATACTGTTTTATGCATCCAGAGTCTGTTTTCGAGTGATTTATGTCTCAGGTATGTGTGTGTGCGCATCTCCAAGCCTCCAAGCCCCTACGACCCCTCCGGGGGCGTAGGAGGTTTGGAAGGTTAGAGATGCGCGGGGGTACCAGGATACCCCTTTTAGGATATTCTACCTGGTTTTTATCAATGGGACTGTGCTAAAAGAATCTCTTTACGCATATATTATCAAGAGCGGAGGGGTCGTAGGGGGCTTGGAGGCTTGGGGTTGAGATGCGCACACACACATACCTGAGACATATGACCTGAGACGGTTCAGGTTCATTCAAAATACCCTTCATGGGTATTGAAGTAATAAGTGTGGAAAACCCCTGCTAATTTTAAGCTATTCGGGCACTGAAGTAGTACGGGTGGCCCTAGTTATTCAAATTACGCTCCAATAATATTTATTGCTTTATTCCAAACACAACAAAAAGAAAAGAGGCGCGAACTGAGGACCTCAATTTCGAACAGAGCCCTAGCTGCAGAGATAAAAGTCAATCAAAGTCAAAATTTTAGTCAAAATTTTCAAAAAATATTTTTTTTCCGGAAATGGTTTTCCGCCACCTAAAAACATGTTTTCTATACGTTAAAGATGTTAAAACACACGAAAAAGTGGTTAAAACCGGTTTTTGGGAGGACTTCTTATACCGTACTTTAACCGATTTATGAATATTTGAGGTATAAAAATCGGTGAGTGAAAAAAGTTGATGGGTCAACAGGGGTCAACTTAGGGGTCACATTTGCAAAAATTTTGTAGAGACAAGATTTTAAATTTCTGTTAATGCCATCATGTAGAGCTCAAAAAGTTGAGTGCGGGTCACAAATATCAGATTTGGCTTTTTCTCCTCAAAAAATTGATATTTTAGCACTTTTGAAAAAAGTTGACCCCTAAAAAGTTGAGGAGTCAACTCGACTATGATTACAGCCAATAGGAAATAAATCATGTTTTATACCCGATTTTTATTTGTAGTGAGGCATTATATGCCGAAGTTAAATCTACCAGACTGACGGAAATTCCTGCGTTTAAATCACTTTGAAGCACGAAAAGTAGTTTGATGGGTCTCACAATATTTTCAACATCGAATAGCGTAATAAACCCGTGCCGGTTTTTCAGAATAAAAATTTAATTAAAAAAGTTGGGAAATTAATTTAAAAATTAATCAAAAAAGTTTATTGTAGCTTTCAAAATAATAAATATTTTGTAACCTACAGAAAGAAACTTCGGGGACTACGCAGTAATCTCCCGACAACCTAAGGCCATATGCACAGTTCAAAAGCGTCATAATTTTCTGAGGTTTTGTCATAGTTTTATTAACTGCACGTATGTCCTCTCACACTGATAACTACTGAAAATTGTTTTGGTCAAAGACTGAGCTTTCACCCCATCTGCCGTTTTTAAGTAAATTTCAATTTTTATATACAAAAAATTTGATGGGTTGCAAATATATTTTTTAAAATATTTGCTTCTTTATTGTCTCGATTTTTTAAAATTGTCCTTGAACTATTATTTTTTAAGTAAAAAAACTAAGGATACGTTTTATTTTCTACTTTTCTGAATTCTCATATTCTTTTCAAGTCTCAGGAGTGCAGCTAAAGCTATATGCAGACGATTTGAAAGCTTATGCTAGCTTTGATAGAGAGACTTTTCCTAAAAATCTGCAATTTTTCATACAAGAATTTTTCGAATGGTGTTGTGAAAATGAGCTAAAAATTTCTCCTGAAAAGTGCCAAGTTTTACACTTTGGCAAAAAGAACCCTCAGCATATATACTATCTGAATACCAATCAAATAGCTCCTGTTACAAATTCAATTAAGGATTTGGGCATAGTTCTTACCCCTAACTTAAAATGAAATGCCCACATAGAAAATCTATGCAAATCCGCTTACTCTCGCCTGTTCACTCTTTTTAAGGCTGTTCGTTCAACTGATTTCAAGTTCCTAGTACAATTATACATGACATATGTTAGACCCTTAATCGAAACTTCTTCTGTAGTGTATAATCCTTATTTAAAAAAGGACATTAAGAAAATAGAGCGGATTCAGAAAATTGCCCTTAATCAAATATACTTCAGGTCACTTAGGAATAAATATCCTGACAAACCTCATTATGAAAAGCTCTTACAATTATTTAAAATGGAAACTCTTCAAAAAAGACGACTTAAAGCTGACCTTATTTTCTACCACAAAATAATTTTGAAAAAAATCGATATTAATCTAGATATTCCGTCTCTTCATTCATTCTATAACTTCCGACAACATAAAGCTATTGTACCCTTCTCTAAATCAGATTTCCGATTCCACTCTTTCCTTGTTCGGACACCTAAAATTTATTATGCTCTTCCAGCTGAAATTGTTGCTTCCCCTACTATAATGCTACAAGGGACCACAGGCGCCTATCGGCGCCTCTATAGTATTTCGAAATTTCGATAGTGCATTCATCGTGAAAAACTACGCGTCTATCTACGTCTACGTTCTTTTCGAGACATCGCAAAAATGGCCATCGTTGGAAGCAGAAAAACCATCCTCCAGGCCTACCCCAAAATCCTCCAACTCCAATTTTGAGGGACCACAAAAGTTTTTCTTTTTCGAAGACATTTTCCTGGGTCTCCGCATAAAAAGACGCTGAAATGTCTGAAGTTTGGGGTTCCGTCGAGACATCGCCGAAAATAATCGGAAAAATAAGCAAAAATGGCCTGAATGTGGTCAAAATGTCCATTAAAAAGTAGGACGGACACATGCCAAATACTATATAGAGATTCAGGAAAAAACTCAAAGAATGTGATCTAAATGCTTTTGTATTGTAATTATTTTAAGGAAATATGTATTTTTTTTTGTCGCGCACTTGTTGCGTAAACAATAAATAAAAATAAAAATAAATACGTGTTTTCCAAAATAAATTAACGGTTCGAATTTGGGATTACTCAAACTTTTTGTTTACCTTTCTAAACTTATTTTGATTCAGACTAAAAAAATAATTCTAGGTAATTCTGACCTAAGGTCATCATAATCTTTTCTTATCAACTTTCATCTAGACACACACTTTTGCAGATCGTTTCAAAAAGGCGTGAGAGGCCTTGAACGTCTAGGTTTGTGTAGTTGGCCGAGATATTTTGACCTTTTTGTTTTGTTTCAGCTTTCCTTGTTTTTGGATCCACACAAAAAATCACTCATACAGAGTATGTGTATGGGATTTAATTACTGTCTTTAATTTAAAACTCTAAAAGGAAATTGCATTCTAAGATAGGTTCCCCGTTAACCCCAACAGTATGTGATAGACTAATAGTTCAGGCAAGCAGTCAAAATAAGACAAAGTCACAATAAGTCAAAGGGAAACCAGGTAAATTTTTTTTTCTAAGAAATTTACTATTTCTCAGCTCTAAAATTGCAAAAAACCCAAAGCAGACAACAGGGAGAATTTTATCGGACTGACAGATCCCAAGTTTAGATTTATTGATAGCTAATTAATCTTTTTCATACACGAAAAGGGATCCGTAAATGTTTTTAGCTGAGTTCAGTAAAAAACGTTGCGTACGCATTTACGAAATTTTACGGACATTTTTCGGTATTTTTTCTATTTATATTTTTGCGTTTTTTGTGGTCTGCGACAGGCCGATCGTTCGGGCCGCGGGCCTGAAGTTTTTAGGCCCGGCCCGGTTCCAGGCCGTACCCAGCCATGGTCTGGGATACATGTTTGAGTCCGTCCTAACATACGCTGGACTACACTGCGCCTATGGCTCTAAGTAAACTAAAAAGGGAAAAAAATTACAGAAAAAATACCAAAAATGAAGCGAATTAAAAAAATATACAAATTACCTAAACACATCTATTCCTACTAAAATAAATATAAATCTAGTGAAAAATAAAATCTGCAGTATTTTTTGTGCCATTCTAAAACGTCCTTCTGGTCTGTCTGACTACGCAGTGGATTAATTCAGGCACTTTTAGCCTACTTCACCTCGCAAAAATAGCTGTCTAGTCGCATTTAGAATAATTTGTGCACTTCTTCACACAACCTTCGCTGCACTCTCTTATGTACTCTCTCTTATTCATCTATGGGTTAGAACGGAATTTTGTTTTTTTGTCCTAGCAATGGGACTTTGATGGTGAGCAAAATTTTTGAAAAAGTTCAAAATAAATAAAAATTTTGGCCCTAAAATCCCGATTTTTTCAATTGTTTATGAAAAGAACAACAACTTTGGCATTACAGAAACCTTTATTAACGTTTACCGTATTTACTCTATTAACTCCCCACCCTCTAATAACACCCCATCCCTCGTTTTTTGACTAGGATTTCAGAGTCAAGGCCATTTTTGATTCACAATTTCAAGATTTTCGAGGGGTTGAAAAATAACTCCCAATGGGGAGTTAATAGAGTAAATACGGTTTTTAATTAGGGTGCACATTAGGGCTGTTGGGGGTAGTGTTATTTCGAATCGACGACTAGTTGCTGAGTTTGTGAGCACTTTTCAAGAGGTTCTAAAATCTTCATTTTTAGCATTTTAAACATTCCGTTTGAAAGGTTTTGCGCGGAAAGGAAAAATCTACAAAACTGTTCTAACAGAATGTCTTAAAAAAGCTGAAAAGAATATCTTGCGACCACTTGAAAAAGTGCTCACTAAACCATCCAGGCGTCGGTTCGAAATAACAGTCCTAGTGGGGCGGCACCGAATTCACCCACACACGAATTCACCCACACCGAATTCACCCACACACGAATTCACCCACACACGAATTCACCCACACACGCAAATTTTGCAAGGCGTGGATCTCTTCGACTACGATGTTCTCCTCTTCCCGATTCACTCACCAGATCATTGGTCGCTTGTGGTATGATTTTTGTTTTTTGACTGTGAAGATATGGATTATTTGTTTTAGGCAGCGATTCCTCCGAAAGAACAGCTTATATACTACGATTCAATCAGCGGCCATGATGGCGATCAGCACATCAATCTTCTCAAGTGAGTCAACTTTACTTTCTGGTGACTGATCATTTGTTTAGGGAATTCCTGGTAGAACTCGCTCAGCAACAGGGAGACGGCATCTTGAATCCATCCAACTGGCTCGGTTTGTGTCCTTCGGTATGTTTGGTTTGATTGAATATAAAAGATGATTTCTCCTTTTCAGAACATCCCACTGCAGTCCAACGGTGATGATTGCGGGGTCTTCGTTTGCCAGTATGCGGAGCGCGTTTCTCGTGAAGGCGAACCGGATTTCGACCAGGATGGGATGAATGCTGTTCGGCAGGAAATGGTGGAAGAAATCCTCGCAAGGAAATTGCTCGAAAGAATTTGAAGAATTATATGAAATGTTATTTTGTTTAACTGTAAACCTTTGTTTGTCTATTCAAGCTTGATGTTTTGAATAAATTTGGTATGAATTGCTTGCTTGCTTAAGGGTGTTTTTGTGAGTTTTTCTGTCTAAAGGTTCTTGTCTTAAAGGGAAGAACAATAACAAAAAAATTAAAGAAAAGGAAAGAAAAACAATCGTGTGTGGGTGAATTCGGTGTGGGTGAATTCGGTGTGGGTGAATTCGGTGTGGTGAATTCGGTGTGGGTGAATTCGGTGTGGGTGAATTCGGTGTGGGTGAATTCGTGTGTGGGTGAATTCGGTGTGGGTGAATTCGCGTACAGCCGTCCTAGTGTATTGAGTTGGTCCACAAGTTCATGGGTGGTTATACGTAATAGACCATATTTATGTATGGGTTGCAAAATTGGTTAATTAATATATGATTATTTTATTTATTAATCAACCGATGGGTTTCAAATCGTAAATTGTGTAGTCAAAATTTCGATTTTCAAACCCAGCAATTAATTGAGTGCCGATTCTGATTTATACAAAACTTTGCAACCCATACATAAATATGGTCTGTTACGTATAAGCAGCAACCAACTCATGGACCAACCCAATACATTGACAAGATTTTTATCTTTTAGGTACCACATTCAATCTCTTTTCTGAAATTTTATCGAAAAAAATTAGTGTTAGTCAAACTGTCCTAGACCAAGACCAAAAGTTATGTAAAAAGCTGTTAAACTCAGCTAACAAACAAGAAAAGTTTGAAACTTTTAAACCATCCTCTATTTAAGTCTAGCGTTGCTTGACATTGTAGTTTGGATTAGACGGTCGACTTCCGTGGCTTTACAATTATTCGTTGAGGATTATATGGATTGGTATTGAAAAATAAATAAGGAAAAGATTTAAAATGCATACAAAAGAATAATTCTAAAATATCATAATCAGGGCGAGCCGAGCGAATTAAAATCTCGCAAATTTCTGTGTTTATTAAGTTTCATACTCCTTTAAAGGGGGTGTCTCACTTACGTCCGACTGGGTCTCGCCACGAAAACAAAAATTTAAATATTTTTATTTCGTTCTTATTTTTTGGATTATTAAAAAAATTGGCATTTGGGTCCAAACAGTGGTGATGTCATTTTGAGTAGTTGACACGTATTTTCATCACCTTAACTGATCAAAAATTCAATTCAGGATTTAGCGTTTCATAAACATCTCAGTGCTATCTTGTAGCGCAGTTCAAGAACTACGAGATCTATTTTACAGAATGATTTTTTAAAATTTGGTTGTGGAGGTATGCACTTTTCAAAAAAATCAATTTCTTTAAAAAATTACCAAATCCAAGTTTTTTTCCACTTTTTCTGATTTTCTATCATTTTTAAGGACTTATTTGAATTTCAATACAACTATCCGTTTTATTTTTTATTTTATGGTCGTGCCGGTTTTTCGGGGCTCGGTTCTATTCTTTATTTTTGTATCTCTGTTGTTGTTTGTTTCATATTTTTATTTTTTAGTGAAATGAATGGCGGCTAACGAAAATTTCGCTTTGGCTCGAAGGATGCTAGAGGAAGATGGCTACGAATACTCCGACGATGAGATGGATCGGTGGCGATGTGGCTGTGGAATTTCGCCCTAAAAGTCCTTAAAAGATCCCAAGTTTAGATTTATTGATAGCTAATTAATCTTTTTCATACACGAAAAGGGATCCGTAAATTTTTTTTAGCTGAGTTCAGTAAAAAACGTTGCGTACGCATTTACGAAATTTTACGGACATTTTTCGGTATTTTTTCTATTTATATTTTTGCGTTTTTTGTGGTCTGCGACAGGCCGATCGTTCGGGCCGCGGGCCTGAAGTTTTTAGGCCCGGCCCGGTTCCAAGCCGTACCCAGCCATGGTCTGGGATACATGTTTGAGTCCGTCCTAACATACGCTGGACTACACTGCGCCTATGGCTCTAAGTAAGCTAAAAAGGGAAAAAAAATTACAGAAAAAATACCAAAAATGAAGCGAATTTAAAAAAAATAGACAAATTACCTAAACACATCTATTCCTACTAAAATAAATATAAATCTAGTGAAAAATAAAATCTGCAGTACTTTTTGTGCCATTCTAAAACGTCCTTCTGGTCTGTCTGACTACGCAGTGGATTAATTCAGGCACTTTTAGCCTACTTCACCTCGCAAAAATAGCTGTCTAGTCGCATTTAGAATAATTTGTGCACTTCTTCACACAACCTTCGCTGTGCTCTCTTATGTACTCTCTTATTCGTCTATGGGTTAGAAAGGAATTTTGTTTTTTGTCCTAGCAATGGGACTTTGATGGTGAGCTACTACCTATTTGTTGCGCAAAATTTTTGAAAAAGTTCAAAATAAATAAAAATTTTGGCCCTAAAATCCCGATTTTTTCAATTGTTTATGATAAGAACAACAACTTTGGCATTACAGAAACTTTTATTAACGTTTACCGTATTTACTCTATTAACTCCCCACCCTCTAATAACACCCCATCCGTCGTTTTTTGACTAGGATTTCAGAGTCAAGGCCATTTTTGATTCACAATTTCAAGATTTTCGAGGGGTTGAAAAATAACTCCCCATGGGGAGTTCATAGAGTAAATGCGGTTTTTAATTAGGGTACACATTAGGGTTGTCGGGCGTAGTGTTATTTCGAACCGACGACTAGTTGCTGAGTTTGTGAGCACTTTTTCAGGAGGTTCTAAAATCTTCATTTTTAGTATTTTAAACGTTCCGTATGAAAGGTTTTGCGCGGAAAGGAAAAAACTACAAAACTGTTCTAACAGAATGTCTTAAAAAGCTAAAAAGAATATCTTGCGACCACTTGAAAAAGTGCTCACTAAACCAGCCAGGCGTCCGTTCGAAATAACACTACCGCCGACAATTCTAGTGTTTTGAGTTGGTACATAAGTTTGTGGTTATACGTAACAGACCATATTAAGTTTGTGGTTATACGTAACAGACCATCTTGCGACCACTTGAAAAAGTGCTCACTAAACCAGCCAGGCGTCCGTTCGAAATAACACTACCGCCGACAATTCTAGTGTTTTGAGTTGGTACATAAGTTTGTGTTTATACGTAACAGACCATATTTATGTATGTGTTGCAAAATCGGTTAATTAATAAATGTTTATTTATTTATTAATTATTATTTAGCATTTATTAAGCATTTATTAATTAACCGATGGGTTCCAAATCGTAAATTTGTAGTCAAAATTTCGATTTTCAAACCCAGCATTTAATTGAGTACCAATTCTGATTTATGAAAAATTTTGCAACTTATACATAAATATGGTCTGTTATTCAGTTGTTGTGGTTTTTGTTTTCCAGTTGCTTATGTAGCTTCTCACGTCATATAGTTGAGGCTTAGGGCCACCAAATGAGCTATTAACTAAGTAAATATTGCTTCAAAAACTCATATAAAATTTCAAGAATCCGCATAAGAATCCTAACTCGAATGCGAATCTTGGACGGACTTTTTTTTTTTTTCCAAAGACATCTATTTATCAATAGCTTATCTGGTAGCCCTGAATCTCAGCTACAAGATGGCCTCAACAGAATAATTTTTGAAAATTTTCAAAAAAAGTTATGTCCATTTCTGTGTGACAAATCTGATTTAGCATCCGCAAACAGCCTCCTCATTGTATTTTCCGCGTAGAGGCGTTTGGCCCCTTTTTTCCATTTTGGAAAAAGGGGCCAAACGCTTTATTAAGGCGTTTGGCCCCTTTTTTCCCGAAAAAAAAGATTTTAAAAGCTGGGTGAGCCCTTGGCCCGGACATGTCAACTCCCGGGCTTCCTTTTTTTAAGCAGCGCATAGCCGTTAGGCTTAGGCTTAGCCTGAAAGGCCTCCATCCCTTATACTAAGGCGTTTGGCCCCTTTTTTCCCAAATGGGAAAAAAAGGGGCCAAAAGGCTACGCACCGTGTTTTCGCCTTTAAAGGACCATTGCCGTCTACGACAACGAGTTTCGTATGTTTGAATCGGTGGGGGACAGCTTTTTTACTCCGAAATTGCATATTTTTTGAATATGAATATTTTTTGAACTATAAAGTGATTAAAAGTCTTGATAAAATTATTTGTTTCGTGCATTTGCGGAGTAAAAAAGCTGTCCTCCACCAATTCAAACCTACAAAACTCGTTGCCGTATACGGCAATGGTCCTAAACTGGTGTGTTTGACCTAACATTTTTGATTGGATACCTACTGGTCTAGCTAAGCATATTTTTGGAATGATTTTATAACTAGTTGAAAAGATAAAAGAAAGCTTCCAGCAAGATTTGTTTCTGTGACCCATCAAAAAATGGGTTGGTCCGTCTGATTTTTCACCACTTTTTTTCGAATGTGGAAGATGGTGCACGCTGACAATTCACCTCCAGGACAATTCACCTTCAGGACAATTCACCTCCAGGACAATTCACCTCCAGGACAATTCACCTCCAGGACAATTCACCTACAGGACAATTCACCTCCAGGACAATTCACCTCCAGGGACAATTCACCTCCAGGACAATTCACCTCCAGGACAATTCACCTATCAGGCTAAAAATCAATAAAATATTTTTGAATTACATTTGTCCTGAACAGAATTTCAAAACAACTATCCGTTCTATTTTTTTTTATTGTATAGTCGTGCCGGTTTTTTGGGGCTCGGTTCTATTCTTTATTTTTGTGTCTCTATTTTTCTGTTGTTGTTTGTTTCATATTTTTATTTTTTAGTGAAACGAATGGCGGCTAACTAAAATCTCGCTTTGGCTCGAAGGATGCTAGAGGAAGATGGCTACGAATACTCCGACGATGAGATGGATCCTGAAGTCATTGAGCCAGCCGTCGCCTTTGAGGAAATTGCCGATGATGTCGCTATTGAACCAACGGTATTTATTGTTTTTGTTATATCTTTGTAACTGCCATAAAACAGTATGCAAACCAGAGTTTTTCATGCGGTAGGTCCCAGTTAACAAAACTATGTTCAAACTCTATCTTTTTCGGTCTTTTTAAGGTATCCAGGTTCATTCAGATCCAGGCACACATTTATAGAGTCAAAATTTTAGTCAAAATTTTCAAAAAATATTTTTTCCGAAAATGTCTTTCCGCCACCAAAAAACATGTTTTCTACACGTTTCAGTGTCTAAAACGTTGCAAAAAGTGGTTAAAACACAATTTTGGGACACGTAGGGATACTGCACTTTAGCTCTCTTTCTTATTCTTCGCCTTGGAGGACCGAGGAAAACCACATGTTTCTAGGCCTATTCAGGGGTCAAGAATTACGATTTTACGCGTGTTTGTCCCTTGGAGAAAATTAATTTGGCGCTGAGGGGTATTGGAGGATTCTATATTGTAGTAAAACCATGATATGTATCATGCGTATTATCGTTTTTCGGCACTTTTGATAAGGCCGTTCTCTTGCTTATGCTAATCACATCTCAACTCAAGTAGTATAGTAGAAAAACACAAAAAAACCAAATCTCAATGTTTCCTAAAATTTTCAATTCTCGTACTTTTTTTTTGTAAGCCCACAGCAAATATTTTAACACCACTGTTTTATTGCATTTTTTAAACTCCTACTGATTTCACTTTTTAAGTATTGATTAAGCATTCAAAGTTTTTGAGATCAACCTCAACATTTTCCGATTTTCAAAGGTTTGAAAAATAATCCGCCATGGCGTATTAGTAGAGGTTAATACGGTAGTTAAATTTTTATGCCAATCACCAATGAGCAACCAGAACTTTTTGTGTATCATTACTAAGGAACTAATTAAATTTTATCAAGCTCATTTAAAAATTTGAAAAAAAAACTTACCAACTGACTGCCGTTACAGTTGGCATGTTTCTCTGGGATCATGATCCTCAAACTGGGATCTTGCACTGGCCTCAGGAAGTCAAGCATAGCTGGATGGATAGATGTGCTTTTCTAGATGTTACTACAACCACTGAAATACAGCAATAAATGGACTGAAAATCCACTCAGGTTGTCAATTCAAATCTTTGGCCATGTTCTGGTACAGTGAACCTGTTCTTTTGGCATCTAACCAATTACTACTAGGTGGTCGCCCAACACACAGAATAGTAAAGAAGCAGGCAACAATGGGATTGTAAGACGATGAAGTACGCACTGAAAACTAAAATTAATTGAATCAATAATTTTCTCGCACACACAATATCAATTCTCCTCCTTCTTTTATTAATTTTTCATCGCCAATTTGACGAGCAATAGCCGCAGACAATAAAATTATAAGAAGGAAAAGAGAAAGCAATAAAGTGAAATCCAGAAGCAATTCGGGTTGACCGCTCCATTAATGGTCAACAACATCACCATAGGTCAAGCCTGTTTGTAGTAATGTCAAAACTATTGGGAGCAATGGATAATTTGCAGTATTAATGATCCTTTTCCAAAGTTTCCCATAAATTTTTAACAGCATGCTTTAAGATTTTTGTTAAAAAGTTTGTATACCGTATCCGCTCTAATTATCAGCCATGGCGCATAATTAGAGAGGGACCATTTTTTTAAACTTCAAACGGCCTGAAACTTCTGTTTTTATTAGCTTTTTGAGCTGTGTGAAAAGTGCCTATTAGATTTTTGAAATCCCTCTTCAGGCACTTTTTACACAGCTCAAACAGTAAATGTGTACGACTACAGGAGAAGCAACTTGAAACCAGAAAACGCCGAAATGTTGATCTTTCTGAACAAAGCTCTTCCTATCCTCAATTATCGTTATTAATTTGCTCGTTGGAAGTTGTATATGGGTGGATATGTCAATTAATGTTATATGCGTGTTGGGGATGGGGGTGTGGGATGGGCGGTTGGTATTCTATACTAGAGCCAAAATTTACTTGGTGATTGTGAAAAAACGCCATATTAGATTACTCTTACTATTTTCTCATTCAATACACCTTAAACTGTATCCACAAAAAATACGAAAAACATCGTGAAACCACTTCCTGCAAGCGAATGAAAATATCTATCGTATATAAAAAACAATACTACTACACCTTAACAACCTAAAAGTTCCTCAAGTTTTTTTCAGAAACTTAAAATAGATCACACAATGGGTGATTTGTTCATGCTCACCCCAACCTCTGCGCTCCAACTGGTGGACCTGATAGACGGATGGAGAGCAGATTTGCAAGAGAGATTGCCGCTACAGATAAGCTGTGCACAACCCCTTCCTGCTGCTGCCAGAGAATTGAAAATAGTGGATGGAGGAGACCAGGAGTTTGGAGGGGTCATTATAGTAAGGTCGTCAATAAATCGATTCCAAAATAGTTTGTTTCCGTGAAAACCAGTTATTTGACAATGAAAATTTTGCAAAAAATGTAAAATTCTTGGCAGGAATTCAGGAAAATGGATGATTTTACGAGTGTTATAATGTTTGGAAGATGAAAAAATGGCGAAAAAAGGGGAATGGATTATAAAAAGAGAATAGTGATTTCTTTCTGACTGTCTGCCTTACTCTGCTGCTGGCTGAACTTTTGTGCTCGGGGAATGGGAAGGATTGAAAAAGGGAAGGCTGGTTAGTGATCTATGAATTGAGTGTTTCCTGGTGGATGGGGGATAGCTGTATGTATGCGTGTGTGTTTGGATAAACATTGCAGCGTTTGTGTAGGAGTAGGGTTTTAGGTTAGAACGCTCACAATGGAGGTTGGATGTTAAAGTTTTTGAGGTCCCGTAGCTTTGCGAGTTTTCAACGGTTTTTCTTTAATAGAGACCCTACCCTAATTCCAAATTGTGTTTTGGTCTGTTTTTCGAAGAGCCGGAACGAAATTCGGTAGTGAAAAAAAAACCGAAAGTCGGAAAGCGGATAAAAAGTGCCGAAATAAAAAGTGTCAAAAAATTTCCAGAATATTTTTCTTTCCATTTTTTCTTTGACACGAGAACGGCCGACTGTGATGTTTGTAGGCATCGACCTAACTTTTAATTCTGCGTCAACCTATGCTTTTTGTTTTTGCAAAAATATAATTAAAACATGCTCAAACAATTGTTTTTTTAAGGTTAGATGGCTGATTTGAGTGGTTGGAAGTCACTATATTTGCCAATACGTTCATACCTCATTGCAATCCTTGTACTTATTCGATAGCCCTGAATCTCAGCTTTGAGATGTGGTATCATGAGGCTGTTAGAACCTTAGTTTTACAAGTCAAAAATTAAAAGCTAGGAATGGGTCCATTTTTTGGAAATAGGGTGGTTTCAATACCCAAGGAAAACTTTTTTACACATTGTTTATTTTACAAAACAAGATATACCATGCAAAAGCCTACAAAAAACTGTTTTTATTTTGGGATTCACCGTATTTATTCTAATAAGCGCCCATGGGCGCTTATTTTTCAACCCTCCTCGGGGGATGGGCGCTTATTAGAGAATGGCGGATAATAGAGACTAGGCGCTCATTTTTCAACTTGAGATAAGAACGAAAATTTCAATAACAAATTCGTTTATACATCACACAAACTCAATGATCCTTCGGCTGACCTTTAGACTTTTTGCTCGACGATCCTTGACCCAATTTGACAGCTCCTCATCCAGTTCTGCGAATTTGAGACGACGGCCGGCACCTGGAAGTTTTCTCTTCTGACTTGACTTTGAAGTTGATTCTCTGAAAAGGAAAGAAATGATAGAAATGATAGAAATGATATAATGATAGTCAACGGCACAGTCGAACGGATCCATAGTATCCGGCCTTAACTTGAATTCCCTGAGCTGCTCTTCCTGTTCCATCCATTCGCGGACACGCTTCCGGTCAACATTGTAGCGCTTGCTGGCGGAATTGATTGACTTGGCCTTCTTTGCATAAGCGACCACCTCGAGCTTCTTCTCAATCGTATAATATTTTAGCTTCTTGGCATTGCCATCTAAATTCGTTTGCTCAAGATCGCTCATTGTTGATTGCCTAAAATTAGTTTTTAAAATGATAAAAAATGCAAAATGACAAATGACACAGATTTTTTGTGAAAACGATGTGGTAAATCGGCTTTTGGATGGGCGCTTATTAGAGACTGCGCGGATAATAGAGACTGGGCGGTAATTAGAATGAATACGGTACATACAAAACAAGCGTAGAGTAATGGCGATAAAAGATGAAAACAAAATTATTCAAAAAAATAGTTTGACGTAAAACTTTTTTTCGCCAGAAAACCTTCAATTTTAACACCGGTGTTCAGCATGGAAGATTTGCTTATGAAAGTGCTTTTAAAATTTAAAAATTACTGTCAAATTTCAAATTCCTCTCAAGACAATAGCATTTGAACGTTCAAAAAATTTATTGTTTAGTCTACCTAGGGATGGGATTTTGCAGAAAAATCTCGAATCAGATTTGCTCAATTTTTAGTCGAGTGAGCAAAATCTAGATTTTGCTCGAGAAAAAACCGAGAAATTTTTAGAGCAATTTCTCGAGAATTTTCTCATTAGCCAACCCTAAGTCTATCCTTTCTCTACCCCTTTTTGACGGTCCCACAAAATTCTCTAAGTCTGTAGAAGATTGGACAGAACTTACACTGGTCCATGAAGTCTGATCAATCTTTAAAGTCACCCACGTCTGACAAAACAGACACAAAGCTATCAGTATCCGTGTCCAACTCACTTCCACTGGTCACAACCTTGCACTTTATCAACGGTCCTATCTCTCAAACGGTTCTTACGTCGCTAACGGTTCCTATTTCCACTTTCGGTACATTATCGCACTCGGGTAACAACAAAGCCAGTGGGTGATCATGACGCCCGTTCAACGGGGGCTGACATTATAGTCTCTGGTAAATTTTTATGACATATTAGAAAATAAATACTCAAAAGATAGCCCAATTTTTTCGAACAAAATATACCATCTTGTTCAGCTTGAAATTCTGAGTCAGGAGTTTCAAAGATCACGCTTGACCGGCGGAGTGTTAAGTGTATTAAAAAAATAAGTAAACTTTCTATACGGGGTCCGCGACAATTCACCTCCAGGACAATTCACCTCCGGGACAATTCACCTCTGGGACAATTCACCTCCTGACATTCACCTCCAGGGACTATTCACCTCCCGGGACAATTCACCTCCAGGACAATTCACCTCCCGGGACAATTCACCTCCAAAAATAAAAAATATTTCAAAAGTTCATCACAACAAGTTTATTCTGAATGAGTGTTTAAAATAACAACAACAGCAAAAAGATGTACATCAAAAACACCTAAACATCCATATCATAATTAGTGGCAATTCCTTTAAGATATTCCTCAGAGTTTCTTGTGGCGAATTTCTCAACAATTCTCAGGATCTGGGCATCGGCTCTCATATACTTGGTGCGCTTGCCTTTCGGTCGCTTTCCGGCTTGCCAATCGATGAACTTGTTGTCCCTGCCTTGCTGAACACTTCTGAGACAGTCGATGAAGTTCCAAATTCCTGAGATAATAAAATATAATGATCAGATAGATAAGGAAATAAAAAACCTGGATGGCAGACGTCAAGCTCACATTGGATTCTGTGATTCGCAGCTTCAGCATAGTTGTTTGTGCGGTGCATCCCACTAAGAGTCCTTTCATACACGTTCCAGAGCGAGTGCGCAAATCTCGGTTCAATGATGACATTTCGAATTCCCCTTCTTGTGACTGATCCTGTAAAATCAATTAAATTCACATCAAATTTGTGAAACATACCAATGTAGTTTTTCTGAAAATAAAGCATCACCGGCTCAAGCTCCACCAGTTGGACTGCCCACAGCTCGTCAAAGACCCTGATCAACTCCTTCGGAGGAACGAAAGCCATTGAAGTTATCATACCTGAAACAAAGCAGTGCGCGTTGGGAAAAGGTGAAACACAAGACAGCTCACGGCATTGCACTGCAAAATCGGTGTCAGAGTCGTATCGTCCTTTCAGATGATGTTTGGCTAGCTTTTTTTTCATATTCTGGACCAAGTGGAAAAACAGCCAAAGACTTGCACGGGAGGCAATTGAGGACCAAAGAAGACTTGATTTCCAGGATTTGGATTGACAGGCGGTGATGGGAACTTGTTCTCAAGAGCATTGACGACTGCTTGCTCATAATCCACAGGGACACTTGAAGGTTGAAAGTCCAGCCACAGATCCCGGACCATTTGCAGCAGCTTTTCATAGACGGCTTGACTTTTATTTGGTAGGGAGCGTAGAGCACGGAAAGACGAATCCATCTCTTTCAGCCAGAATGATGTATACCTAAGAAAGAGTGTATGGTGTGAGCTCGAAAATTCAATAAACCTACTTGAAAGAAGGGCATTGGCGTGATTTTAAACGTTCCATCCATAAAGACAACCTTCATCCGGCTTGACCAGTTCTTGTTTCGTTGTCGCCCGAAAAGTAGAATTCTAAATAAATAATTATTTAGAGTAAGTTTCAAACGAAGTCTCACCGCTCAGCATCTTGTGAATCTCCAAGTAGAAAGAGTTCTTGTTCCTCAGCTCCGAATCTGTAGTTTCTGTACGGTTCTGGAATAGCAAAGTTGATCCCGTTCGGCGCTGCTGGCATTTGATTGACTCTTCTGCGGATGCGCTGCACATTCTTCCGCGATGCACTTGAACTTGTTTGGGATTGGACGGCTTGTGGAACCCCAATGATGGCACGATTGAAAATTTGTATTGGATGCTTAAAAATTGATTTACAAAAATTGATTGGGTTGAAGGAATACAAACATGCATGGTTTCTGTCGCGGCCGTCTTGATTTCTTGTTTGAGCTGACGAAGAGGAATGGCAAGTGCTGACTTCTCGTGATTGTGCGCGCCCATTGTCTTGATCACTTCCCCAGATAGAACCTTTGTGTGAACTCGGAAACGGCAGCCAGTCTCTTGAACTTTGATGCACGCCCAGAAAGTTTTGTCGCCAGCCACACTGAGTTTTGCTTTCCAGAATAGAAATCCGTCGTAGGCGAGCACATCTTTTCCTTTTTCTGACTGAATCGCCACCTGCAAGCAAAATGTTGAACTAAAATTGCGAAACCAAAGGGAATAACAAACTTGTTCGCTGACTGCTGGGTTAGCGATTTGCTGATTGGCTTGCTCCATGAAACTAAAATGAAAAAAATGATAACATGATCAGCAAAAATTTAACACGACCGGCAAAAAAAAGCGAATGATAAACAAAATGAAATGAAGGTGGAGAAACACTGCAACAAAAAAGCGCAAATTTGGAAATGTATTTTATTTTCGGAGGTGAATTGTCCGGGAGGTGAATTGTCCTGGAGGTGAATTGTCCCAGAGGTGAATAGTCCCGGAGGTGAATTGTCCCAGAGGTGAATTGTCCCAGAGGTGAATTGTCCCGGAGGTGAATTGTCCTGGAGGTGAATTGTCCGTGTACCTTCTATACGATCTATTTCTATATTTGACTTACAAACATGCTGGAAGTGTGATCTGTTTATGCCCCTACTTTTGAACTTTCTCTCTGATCATTTGCAAATATTCACTTTACGGCTTTTAGTTTCGTCTACCGTATTTCCTCTACTTATGTTTCTGATTCAAAATCGTGTTTTGGTATTCTGTTTTAGCCTATTTTTGATCACTTCTCTCAGGCAAGTTACCAACCATTTTGTAGCTATAAAGATGAGCTACTATTGCAATAAATTTACAATAATTTACAATAAATGGGTATTACAATAAACAAGTGGTAACTTTCCTGAGAGAAGTGATCAAAAAGTGGGCTAAAAACACAATGCCAAAAACACGATTTTGAATCAGGGTGGCGCTAATTAGAGGAAATACAGTATATTTTGTATTTGAAAAGCGAATTAGTCAAATTGCAATAGATTTATTAGGCATCAAGTGAGTAAACTCATGATTAAAACAACAAAGAGTGGTAAAAGATAGACTGGCAATGGTGTCAATTGGCGACTTTTTTGTAAGTTCTTTTACCGTATTTTCTCTATTAATTACCCCCTCTCTGATAGTTACCCCCTCTCTAATAGTCACACTCCATAGGCACCCTATGTGTCAGCTCGAAAAAATAATTTTTCAAACATGTTTTTTTGCGTTTTCTTAGTAACCACGAACCTAGCTGATTCCACTTTATAAATATTGGTCGAGTGCCCAAAAATCTCAAAATTGACCCAATTTTTTCTGATTTTTATGGGTAGAAAAATAATTACCCCGTGGTAATTAATAAAGAAAATACGGTAATTAAATTAAATGGCTATTTAAATGGAAATATCGAGCAATCGATTTTAACCATTTCTAACGCTGATTTACTGTCAGCAAATGCTTTAATTCTGTGATTTCAAGCAAATGACCATCAAAATTTATTTGATTTTTTTTTGAATAAAAATATTAGCTTTTGAAAAAAATTTCTAAACATTTAGAAACAGCCGTTAATTGACACCGTTGCGAATTAATCCTCATCCCAAAATAAAATATCTGAACAATTTGGCAACAATAAGCATTTAATACAAAAGTTCAAAATCGAACAACATTTTAGTTAGAGATTATTAGGGGAACCCGCCGCTTATACCGATAAATTTTAGGCTGGCTAATAAGTAGTAATTTCATCCCTAAGATGTTAAAATTTGGATGTTAGGGTGAGGTTTTAGCAATTAAAAAAATTAAAGAATTAGATTGTTTTCTCTAAATTTCCACCCAAATAGTTAACCTATTGGCTAATATTTAACACTTGCATTACTGTTTGTAACTTTGGTGCGTAAGTGCAGAATTTCACGGTGAACAAGATTATGTTAGCATTTTCTTAAAAAACTAAAAAAAATACTGTCAAAAAGGCTAATGAAAAAGATCATTTTGGGGGTCCAAAAGTGGCGACTTTTTTTCTAAATTTAATGCGTGTTGAAATTTTTTGATAGTTTTTTAGTGCCTGTTGTGTATTAAAATGACGCTGAAACTGTGGACTTTCTAATGATACATAACATGTAAAATGAAACGGGTTTTTTCATAACTAAAAATCAAAAATAGTAAAATTGACTTAGAAAATTTAAAAAACGATTTGATGTAAAACTTTTTTGGCTGGAGTTTAGAATGTGACCTTTTTCTAAAAATGGTCAAAATCAGTTTTTTTAGTTGTGTAACATTGTAAAAAATGCTCAGCATTCATTTTATTGTTGGGAGCCAATTTTTCAAAAAAAAAAATTTTTGTCGAAAATTGTCAAAAAACGTTATATGCTCCTTAAATACCTGTTTTTCTTGTATAAAAATGTCACATTTTTTTCCATCAGACATTTTGACTTTTTCACATTTTTTACCTGCCTGCCTTCGGCAGGCACCCTAATTCAATAGGAAGCCCCTTTGGGGGTACATTGTTCGGGCCAAGGGCTGACCCTTTATACACACCTGCCTGCCTTCGGCAGGCACCCTAATTCAATGGGAAGCCCCTTAATTTCGATATGGGGGAACCGCATAAGTACCGACTAAGCACTTCACATAAACGAATTATATCGTGGAAAGGGGATGACTTTTTCTTAAAAAGCATATGACTGCTTGCAAGATGAAGGATACGAACATCTCAAAGTAAACCATAAATTGCACTTCCGTGATCCAGAGACCGGTGCTAATACAAATAGAATAGAAGCAACATGGAGGGCAGCAAAATCATTACAACAAGTGCTGGCCGTAAAAAGCACATATACCAGGAAATCTTGCAAAATATTTTTCAAAAATCATGTCTGATAAAAATGTAGATAGAACAATAGAATTTTCGTATTGCTGGTTTATTTTTAACCCTAACGATGAACACATATTGCTGTTACTGAAATTCCGGACGAAGATATAAGTGAAATAGCAGAAGACTTTAACCAATAAACATTTCTGTATGTGCATCTCAAAATACATTGAAAAGCTAAAAGGTAACCAACACTTAGAGTAATTACCAAAAATTGATTTTTCACCAACAATGATGGTATAACGTTTTGACAATTTTCGACAAAATTTTTTTTTGAAAATTGCTTTCCTAACAATAAAAATGAATGCTGAGCATTTTTTACAATGTTACACAACTAAAAAAACTGATTTTGACCATTTTTAGAAAAAGGTCACATTCTAAACTTTAGCCACTTTTTTCTCTGTACAAACCGTGAATTCTGACACCGGATTCGTGTTCAGCATGGTCTAATTGCTTGTGAAGGAGCTCTTTAATTTCAAAACTCACTGTCAAATTTCAAATTCCGTTCAGGACAACAAATATTTACATGCTCGAAAAATTCATTATTTGAATATTTGTTGTCCTGAGCGGAATTTGAAATTAAACAGTGGGTTTTGAAGTTAACTGGCATCCTTATCGACCATGCTGAACACGAATCCGGTGTCAGAATTCAGGGTTTGTTCAGCGACAAAAAGTTTTACGTCAAATCATTTTTTAAACTTTCTAAGTCGATTTTCTCATCAATACAACGGTTGTTTGTCATACTGTTCTGCGCCATTTAGAGCGATCTGTCGAAAACTGCGAAAAAACGAAAAAACAATAAACTATATGCACAGAGAAAAGTTATTTTCTAAAAACTACAAAAAATGGTCAATTTTACTATTTTTGATTTTTACTTATGAAAAAAACCTTGTTTTATATTACATATTATGTTGCGCTGATGCATTAGTTCGTAGGTGGTTACTTCTTCGGCCCAGGTATAGGAATTCACAGGTGGTTATACGTAACAGACCATACTTATGTATGGGTTGCAAAATTTTTGATAAATGAGAATTGGCACTCAATTAAGTGCTGGGTTTCAAAATCAAAATTTTGACTTAACAATTTATGATTTGAAACCCATCGGTTAGTTAATAAACAAAATTATAAATCCTTGGAGAGGGAGTAACCAAGCTTTCAGTTTAAGTTCGAATGGAGCTTTCTTGACCTGGGGGTTTTTTTGCTGACGGTCAGCTTTATAACTCTGTTTTAACTTTGCACGCTAAAAAAGCCTACTTAACTTTGTATGCTTTAAGCTTATAAGTTTGATCAATAAACATACAAATTTAATTAATAAATGAACGATTATTAATTTACCGATGGGTTTCAAATCGTAAATTGTTTAGTCAAAATTTCGATTTTCAAACCTAGCTAACTCAATCTTATTCAACGCGAAATTCGGCACAAGTACGCTCCAAAGTTACAAACAGTAATGCAAGTGTTAACAATAGAGTTATATATTCTGCAGACCATTTTTATCCGCTACGTAGTTGATGTCTGCGTTTTGCAGTACGGTTACTCAACTATTTTGAGCACATCATCAACGGAAGAAGTAATATTGTCATTCAGCAATTGCTGCACCACATCAGCAAATAGTAGGGATTCTGGTGGAGATGTAGTGGTGGGTACAAGCCATTCTGTCTTATTAGCATCAATGCTTGGGAATATTAGGGGAGTGAAGGCGGAAAGATACACCATCATTATGGCCATTGTAGTAAGAGAAACCAACAAACCAGAGAGAATCTGAAAATTAGTTATTATGTGTGGAAAAAAAGGAAAAAATGTATTGGTTTAATTACCATATCAGAAACCTTGAGCATTTTTCCTTTAGAGGAGAAGGCAATAGCATTGGGTGGACTTCCAACAGGCAATACAAAGGCAAAAGAGCAGGCGATGGTTGTGGGAAGCATTAGAGAAAGTGGATGAATACCTGCTTCAGTTGCCTAAAAATAGTGTTTACAAAAAAATCATTTCTGTGTCGGGGACGGACGGCTAAAAAAGGCGTACACAGGTTTTTTACCCTGACAAGCTACTCATTGATAAATCAATGAAGTAAGAACAGGGTTTGCGTTAGGATTGATCAATCAGAAAAAGGATGAGGTCAAATCTGATGATTTTTAAAAGGATTGATTAATCACAAAAGGGTTGATTTTCACTAAAGCGGGTTTATTTGTATGATTTTCGAAAAATGACAAGCAAAAGCCAAAATCATGCTTCTATTTTTTATTAAATTTCAGTCATCATTTTTGTTTTTTGAAAGGCCAAAATTTGATTCTGCCGCTTAGACTATAATTCTGCTAGCAGAAATCTCTGGTAACTCTTCCTTTCTTCTAAGGTTGGCAAGTGTAGTCTTAAAGCGACTTGCCGACTAGTTGCTGGGTTTGAGAGCACTTTTTCAACAAGCTGTAAAATCTTTATTTTCGGCATTTCAGAAATTTTTTTTCGAACTGTTTTGTAGATTTTGCCGTTCTGCGTGTAAAAGTTCAAAAAAAATTCTGAAATGCTAAAAATGGAGATTTTACAGCCTGTTGAATAAGTGCTGTGAAACCCAGCAACTAGTTGGCAAGTCGTTTTAAAAATACCATAAGCCAAACCTCTAATTCCTATATTAAATGCTGGAAAACCTTCTTATGAAACCTGGAGATCGGAATCCATATCGTTTGCTTGATCAGAGATTTTAAGTTGCTTTTTTTCTATTCTTAAATCTATTTTTTGAATATTTTCGAATCCGTCTTCCGTATTTAAATATTAGCAAGGAAACTTTGATTTAATGTTTCATGTCAATTTAATCCCCTCTCTGACTACTAATGATTCACTGAACAGATTAACTTAATCTTTTAGAATATTAATAGCATTGAAAACTTACTAAAGTAGCAACGATGGGAATGAAAATACTGGCAGTGACTGTGTTGGAGCATATATTGGTGACTACCATTGTAGCAGCAATCACCACCAGCTGCAATGACCATGTGGCCGAAGAGTGGCTCAACTGTTCAGAGAGTGTGTCACCTATCACGGTGGACAGCCCAGACTCTCTTACTCCGGCAGCCAACGCAAATCCACCTCCTAGGAGCAATACAACACTCCAGGGGAATCTTTTCTGCATTGTTGGCCAGTCCATTAGTCTGCCTACCGGCTTTGCTGATTCTTTTTGCTTGGTTGAGAACGAAGGCAACTCAGTGGGTAAAATGAACAAAATAATAGCAATGAGCATGGCACTGGTGGCATCTGTGTAGAATTCTTTAATCGGCAGCAGATCACCAAAGCCGGGAACAACTTGAGGGTCCCGTCCAATCCACAGGGCTAGCAGCGTGAAAAAACAGATGGAGACAGCTTTTTGGGAGAAACTGCAATAAGAAAAATTATTGTTTCCACTAATGAACGTCCATAAATTATGTCAGACTGACAGCGGTTTTGGGGACCCCCACCCCCTGTCAGAAAATGTCAGAATGGGCGGAACCCCTTATTAAAATCTGACAGTTTTCTGACACAACTTTAGACTTCAAATTTCACATTGTATATAATGTTTAATAATCTAAGAACTCAACAATCATGCAGAAAATTTAAAATTGTTTTCAAAAGGTATTTTTATATTATAGTTGCATACTGAAATTTCAATAGCATACAAAATAGTTTTTCGTAAATATGTGTTAGCTTGGTCTTGACTCACTCATTCGCCTCTTCTTTTCTAAGGCCTTGTTTTTTGATGCTTGAGACCATTTCATTGGCCGAAAGGATATCCAACTTTCGGAGCTTCAGGTATTGGTTCATAAAGTAGACTGCAGATATTAGCACTATCACAGTAAGCCCATAAAAAATGCATCTACGATGGTGATGTTGTCGTCAATCAAAGAGTTGCTGGGAGGAGTAGGAGGAAGTGTGGCTGCAGGAACGGGGTGGCGGAGGAGGAGGAGTTAACTGCTGGATAATTTCAATCAATGCTTTTGATAAGGCATTAAAATCCATAGGAGGAGGGCTCATGGGACCAAAAGCGGTCAAGTTATTCCCCAATCTGATATATTCCAAATGCAATCAAAGCTTTCTTTAGAAAAGTGGAAACCACTGGCAGGGCAGTTGTAGCTACATAATAAAGGCTGCGGCGGGTTCGACTTTGGTGGATGTAGCAGTAGGTCTGATTTTTAATAGCACCTGTGATTTTTTAAAAGTATATAGACTAGCGCAGCTTCAAGCATATTTTACCCAGCTTTATTTTGAATTCTTTAACAGCTCTTTGTTCAGCATCCAGCTTTTTCTTGACAAGATCTGTAAAAGTTACGTCTAGTTTATGTATCAACTATTACCATATTTAGATAGAGATCCGAAAATGCGGAAAAGACTGGTGCTGTGGAGGTTACCGATGTCCAAAACTTCCAAATTTCCTCCATCATTTCTCCCTGCGCCTATCCCATAAGTTTTTGACGCAAGAGGACCAAGAGTAGCTGAAGAGGGTGATGAAAACCGAATTTGGAGATTTGGCAGACAGACTCGCACTCAGCAGCTGCTTTTCTGAACCCATTTGCTTTGATCAGTACTGCCCAACTATGAAAGACAAGTACGAGAAAATGATGTGTAAGCATTGTCGGCTTTATATGTCTAGCGTCAAACGGAAAAATGCACATGAAAAGGCTTGCCAAGAATTTGAAATGGATTTCATGGATTTCAGGATCCTGAAGAAACCGTCATTGAAGACGTAGATTTGGCTGAGGAAATGAGGCAAGTGCAGCCCTTCAAGAAAACTATCAAGAATTAGAAATGGAAAACTTAAAATATGAGCCATTATAAAATATGGACTATATGTTTTAATCTTATTTTGCTATAAATACATTTATTTTTTATATAACGTGCAAAACAGATAAACAAATACACAAAAAATTAGGTCAAAATTTTCAAAACTGATTTAAACTATTCAAGAAAATTTTCTGTGAAATCTGACATTCCTGTCAGAAAAAGACCATTACCCCCACCCCCTCTGTCAGATTTTGTCAGATTGGGCTGGGACCCCCGCCCCCTGTCAGCGTGACATAATTTATGGACGTTCCTAATGCGCTTACACTTTGCGGCAAGTCAAAGTAACACATTGTAAGGCGTCAAATACCGTATTTTCTCTTCTCTCTCTTTTTCTTATCGCGATATAAAACCTACTTCATTGGAGCCAACTTTGCGTATTTCTGTTGCATCAGCGTGCTCAACGACTGCTCCGCCGAGTCATTGGAAGGTGTGGATGGAGTGGAGGAATGGATAAACAAGCCCAGCAATATCAGCCAACATGACAGCAAACACAACACCATCAAAGGCACTGCAAAAGCCATCCATGACAAGTAGTGGATGCCTGTGGATTCCACATGCGGGAACAGCCTGAAAATTTCAAATTAGCTAACACAAAAGTTGATTGAAACCAATAGATTTACGTTGACAGCATGCCGACCATGACCAGATTGGGTGGTGTTCCAGTGATTGTGCCAATACCCCCAATATTAGCAGCGAAACAAATGCTGAGCATCAATCCTTTGGCCATTCTACATTGTCGAGGGCCAGGTGTTGTGTTGATGCTCATTTTGGCTTGAGAATGACGGCTGAAATGTAGTTGGAGTTTTAGTTTATTTTATGATTTCGTCGATTTGAAACCAAGATTTAGCAGGGTCTAACAAGAATCATAAAAAATAGATTATGCACCCAATCGAACCTGAGAGTTTAAAATATTCGCTATTCGATGTGTAAAAAGCCAACCCACGGCTTCACAAAACGTGTAAAAGGGTTCACTTTGCCTTTTTGAACGTGTTTGTTCCAGTCAAAAAACCCAAGGCAAAATTTCTTTTGCATCGAAAAGTACGAAATTTGCATCCTCAGTGACAATTCATATACCAAAATGTAGCCCTGTTCTGCTCTACAAAGTTGCGGCAAATTTTACAAAATCGAGCATCAATGGAAACTAGAAGGTGTTTCGAGTCAGGAACTCATTTTTCCAGTCAAATTTCGTGAGTTTTCCAGTTCCCCACGGTTTTTTTTTGAAAGCTAAAGTGAGAACCTTTTTTCAGGTTTTGAAAAGCCTTTTGACTGGTTCGGGTCCCGGCTGTAGATTAATTGGGCAGGGCGTACACCTCATGGCGGACGGGTTGACCAAGAAAAAACACGCTTTTGACTTCATATCCCAAAAAAAAAATCCATGAAAAAGTGAGCGGATCTGCGTTATCATTAGGGTTGGCTAGGGTAGTATTAAAACGGCTTGCTGACTAGTTGCTGAGTTTAACAGCACTTTTTCAGCAGGCTGTAAAATCTCCATTTTTGGCATTTCAGAATTTTTTTTAAACTATTTTGTAGATTTTGCCGTTGTGCGCATAAAAGTTCAAAAAAAATCTGAAAAAAAAAATAAGAAAATAAAGATTTTACAGCCTGTTGAAAAAGTGCTGTCAAACCCAGCAACTAGTCGGCAAGTCGTTTTAATAGGTCTATTACCAACCCCAGCTATTTTATTTGCGAAATTGCGTCAAAAATAAACTTATGTCCGTTCTCGTTGCACGCTGTGCATCAGTTTTCCAATATATCTGGCTTGCTGTATAGTCTAGTATCAATAATCCGTCGCTGTCTCCAGTTGGTCGTCTGAGGTGTGATATTTTTTGTCTAATGAGTTCAAACAATAATTCATTAGTTTTGCCCAAAAAATCTCAGGGATGCTGATTTCGAAATCTTTTTTATTGTAACCTATTTATTGATTTAATGAAAATAATAAAAAGTCATGTGAAAATATGGCGTTCTTGGAAAAAGTGTTTGATATTCATAACTGGCATTATAATAGCAATATTGTGTTATGATAAAAAAGAGTGTTAAAGTTATTGGATTACTAACTGAGTGCCAAGGGCTGGATAAAGAGGAATCATTGACAAAGAGTTCAAAAAACCAACTTTTCAATCAGATCCTGCCTGCATTCATCATCCTGAACAATTCCAGTGGTCGACGATTTGTGCTTTTGAATCAACAGCTGGATTACAGATTCACCGATAGGTACCATCATTGCAGTGGTTGCTGTGTTGCTGATGAACATACTGCAACAACCAGATTTCATGGTGGTTTTAATGAGAATGAATGGTATAAAAGGTGAGATTTACCTTAACACGGCTGTGGTTACCATAAAACCAAACATTATCCTAAAATAAAATTATTATTGAGTTTAAAAAAGATTATAAAATTTACAGGGTGTTTCATGACAGCTCTATCTTTTTTCAATTTTGCGTGCGTTCTTTTTTGTATACCTTTCTATTTTCGAATAAAATCAGGCATCAAAGATGTGGCGCTTTACGAAAATGGTCAGACAAATTTAAAAAATCATATAGTTGTTGTTGTTGTTTTTGGGTTTCATTGTGTAGTTACAGTCTAGTCTCGTTTATCCGACACCTGATTTTTAAAAAGGGGTGTCGGATAACCGAGACCCGCAGGTCTTTATGGCAACGTAAAGGATTTGAGAAAACGATCGCAAAATCAGAATCCTTGCGATATTTCGGACTAAAACAACCAAAGACAACTGGAAAACATTTTAAAATTGGCTTAAAAAGTCTTGGACCCTAGGTGGGAACGAACTTGAGGGGTGTCGATAAACGAGACTAGACTGTATAAGTTTTCAGCCAAAAGCAGTCGATCGTTTATGACACTACCTTCGAATTTCGAGATTTTAGTTTCTAGCTTTTGCCAAATGTGACTCAGTCTAGTCCCAAATATCGCAAGGATTCTGTTGCCGATTGTTTTTAAATCCTTTCAGGTTGTTAAAGACCGCAGGTCTCGTTTATCCGACACCTGATTTTAAAAAGGGGTGTCGGATAACCGAGACCCGCGGGTCTTTATGGCAACGTGAAAGGATTTGAGAAACGATCGGCAAAATCAGTATCCTTGCGATATTTGGGACTAGACTGGCGAATCACATTTGGTAAAAGACTTCGAAAATAGAGCTAAAAAAGTGTCGGACCCTAGGCGGGAACGAACTTTAGGGGGTGCCGGATAAACGAGACTCGACTGTATAAGTTTTTCAGCCAAAGCTAACCACTTAGGCTTCGAGCCGACTAGAGTCAAAACTCTCAGTGCAAGTCGTTCATGCAGGTCACATTTTTCCACTGATGTGGCTACAATTAATCCTCCGATAAATAGGAAGTTGGTGTCCTAAATAAATTTTTGTATTGATAACTGCAATGTGGACGTGTGAAAATAAATGTAACTGACATTCAAAAATTCCTTGGAAACAGTCTTGGGCGAAAGAACACCAGTAAGTGGGAAGAGGACAACGGGTAGTAAGGCAGTAACTGCTAGAGGCATCACTTCTGTCGTCCAATACACAGCCATGATGCCAACACAAAAGGCACATTTATATTCCTGAACGGATTTATGGTTTGGATTAATGAGTCATGTTAAATATAGTTTTTTTGACGAATTGACGTTTTTATACCCCATCAACTTTTTTTAAAAGTGTTGCCAAACACCCTATATCGACCTAAAATCACTTCAAGAGCTCAAAAAGACATTATTTTTTTGCTCGGAATCATGTCTAAGATATGTGAGTGCTCGCATCTCAACTCCAACCCTTCAGGCAACCTGCGCTTCTGGAGGGGGATCAGGGGGCTTAAGAGTTAGAGATGTGCGCACTCACTTACCTAAGACATGATTCCGAAGCAAGACTCTTTATCATAAAAGGCATATAGAGTCTCTTTTTGCCATACTCCAGTGACCAAAACGGGGTGCACTTGGCATACTATCGCATGTAGCTTAGATGTTGTCGTTGGGCTACATACTCAATAAAATTATTTAGCTACAGTCAAACCTCGCTATCACGTCACCCCAAAAAGTCTGTTCCCACCTCGGGTCCGACACCTTTTTAGCTCAATTTTTGTATTCTTTGACTAGTTCTGTTTTGACAGTAGTCCCAAATATCATCAGGATTCCAATTTCGTCGATGGTTTTTAATAAATCATGAAACTTTGACATTTAAAAAGATAAACCTCGATAACGCGTCACCCTATTTTTAAAAAGGCTGCTGTGATGCGTTATCGAGGTTTATCTTTTTAAATGTCAAAATTTCAATTTATTTATTAAAAACGACCAGCAAAACGGACCCTAGGTGGGGTGACGTGTTAGCGAGGCTTGACTGTAGTTAAAGGGATGAGTGAAATCAGTGTTATTTTTGTCTGCTAAAATTTGGGCGTGTTTAGATAATGATTTCTTTGCATATTTGGTGTCATTCGATTTCTCATCCATTCAGCTGTCAAACAAAAAAGATCTCGTCAAAGTACCGCAAATTTAAAAAGTTATGTCAAAAATTAATTAATGCGTTTACGTTGGGCCACTCTGTATTTTTTTGCGCAAGAGATCTGCTCAAGCAAATTTTAATTATCTTAAGGCAGTTTCAAGAAACAGTTTATCACATTATGACGGCTTACTTTACTTACTGATCTCAAGCGACCTCGCCAGTCTTTTTTTCAGCCCGCTATACGTCCAAAAAGGGGTTATGGTCAAGTGCTATAGTCACCAAAAATTTTACCTAGTCTTAGCCCAACCTAATTTCAATTGTTTTGAGGCAGTTTCAAAAAAATAAGTTTCATCAAATTATGACGGCTTGATTTACTCACTGATTTCTCACTGAACACTAATGGCATCAGAAGGATTGGAGTGAGCACCAAAATCAAGCTTTGCCTCATGTCCAACATCACTTTCAGCAACCTTTTCAATCCTGCAAGCCATCCATTTGGCTCACCATTCACGTGTCCGAGTTTTACACGACCATTGTAGGGCCCTCCACTGAACAGTTTCCTTTTCTTGGTCTGCCCAAAACTTTCAGCCAGTGCGTTGCTCAGCTTGCCAGCCAAACTGTTATTGCCAATTGTGGCCTGGTTGTAGCTGTCCTCCTCACGCTCATGCTGGTCATTCGTGATTATATTCTGCCTAGAGTTCACATTATACAAACACTGCTCAGAGTTGGAGTGTAGAGAAGGGCTTGATGGAGATGGTTGCTGGGAAGAGGAGGAGCAAGGCACTGGAGTTACTTTGAAGGCAGGGCTGGTTGGACAATGGTCTGATGGACTGGCTTTTTTAATGTTGATGGTTAAACCAGGTGGGGGAGGCGGTGGAAGAGCAATGAGTGGTCTGGGATCAGGCCTGATGAGTGAGTGTGAGGCTCGACCATGGTGTTTGTGTGCTGGGTCCATGCCTGAGATAAAATGTCTATTCTGTGTAACTTATAAAAGAATACCGGCACGCAAATTTAAGTATTAAATGACACCATGAGATGGTAAAATAGATTTAGCGTATATTCGCAGAAATGCAATCTCTGAGAAAAAAGCAAGACGGACATCGCAAGCAGAACGCGTGGGGCCATAAAACTTCGAAACTCATGTGACCATTTTTATAACGGACCGACTCAATTAGGGGTGGCAAAGATAATTTTAAAACGACTTGCTGACTAGTTGCTCGGTTCGACACTTTAGCACTTCTTCAACAGACTGTAAAATCTTCATTCAGAATTTTTTTTGAACTTTTATACGCAGAACGGCAAATCTACAAAACAGTTCAAAAACAATTTCTGAAATGCCAAAAATGAAGATTTTACAGCCTGCTGAAAAAGTGCTGTTAAACTCAGCAACTAGTCAGCAAGTCGTTTTAATACTACCCTTGCCAACCCTAGTCAAAACGAAAATTTCGCATGTGAAACTCATCAATCTTTTTTGTGTTTTTTTATTTATATTCACATTTTTCGAAAGCCATCACAAAGTGGTAGTCACTTTAGGTGTTTTTTTATTTATATTCACATTTTTCGAAAGCCATCACAAAGTGGTAGTCACTTTAGGTTGAATGTAGAAACTCTTCGACCTTATGACTTTTCCAGCATCCGGATAGTTCACCTGCAAACTACCCGTAGGCTGCAGATATCGATATCTTTCGAGGACTGTAGATTACGATGCCCTAAACCCTGAAGAAAGCATAAAATTCACGATTCCCCCATTAACTTTACTAGTGGATTGTGATAATACGTGAAGCAAGATTTCAGGCCACCTGTCAAAACTGTTTACCGAAAAATTCCTCATATTAAAATACCTTCGAATAACAGATCAACAAATAACTAAACAGATGAATAATAGCAAACATCTAGATTAAATTATGTATGCATCAAAAAGAGCCATACCGTCTTATTAGGGTTGGCAAGGGTAGTCTTATTTCGACGTGTCAACTTATTCCCGGGTTTGACAGCCTTTTTCAGCCTACAAGAACGTCTTTTTCAACGTTTCAGAAATTCCTTCTGAACTGTTTTGCACAGAAAGGCAAAATCTACAAAAGAGTTTAAAAGAAATGTTTAAAACGTTGAAATGGAAGTTTTAATAGGCTTATGAAAAAATATATTTATTTAAGTAGTCTCAAGTAGCCGGTCGATAGATTTCGTTATAAAATATTATTAGAAGAGCTGAAGCGATAATGTTTGATGAGTTACAGTATCAAAAAATTTTGCTAAAATTTTGACTTTGAAAATCATCAATTAATTTGTGCTGTCAAACCCAGGAATTAGTCTGTACGTCGAAATGAGACTAACCTTGCCAGGGTGTTTCAAAAGTTACGGTTAACTTACGTTAACGTTTAAGAAAATCGGTCAGCATAACACCGCTACGGGCCGTTTCCGAATTCTTTGATGGCGAATTCCGGAAACGTCCCCAATTAGGATTTTATAAACGTAAAATAAACTTTATTCGCCCCGAGCACATCTCTCGCACGAAATAGCAAATCATAACAGCAAACACGATGACAGAAAACGATAACTTTAATAGATTCTTCTCACTCAAAATGCCTTCCGCCAGCTCCAATACATGCTTCAATTCTTCTAGGGAAATCATCCACAATGCGTTCGAGAGTCGATTGTTTGATCTTGTTCCACTCAGATTGCAAAGCTTGTTTAAGATTTCAGTAGTTTGAGGGTTAAGTTAAAAACCAAAAAAACTACATGGAAGCCTGGGCAGTTGAAACTTTTTGCTAGTTGTTTCTTGTTTAGTTTTTCCAAAAAAAAATTTTTAAATATTAAAATGAAGATTTTACAGCCTGTTGAAAAAGTGCTGTCAAACCCAGCAACTAGTCAGCAAGCCGTTTTGATACTTTTTATAGCTAGAATCAGGATTTTTACAAAACTGATGAGAAAACTACACAGGGTCAAATTTTGCTCGAATATGAGAACTTTGAGTCAAGCCCCAACATGAGACACCAGAAACAACAACATCAACAAAAAATAATAAAATTGTTTGTTGTAGTGGTGCTCATAAATGCATCAACTAAAGTCAACAAGTCATTAATCAAAATCCTCATTGCAAGTTAAAATCGTCAAAAGATGGGGCAGGTAGATGATGAGAAATGGGCAAAAGACGCGACTCAAAAAAGACAATTAATTATGATTATCTTTACGACTACTGCTGGTTTTTTCTCAATAAATTTGACGCATTACTACTTTCCAAATCACAGGTTGTTTGCTGCAGAACAGAAGCATTCTGTTGTGAGCATAGATTGAAAAAGTCGCAAGAAAAGGAAAGATACCTCAAAAAGGGGTGGTAATTAATTTTGTCCCCAAATTGCTGAAAAATGTCCCCAAATTTTAAATTGACTTTTTTCTGAATTTTCGCGTTTATTTTTCAAACTTTTTTTAACTATCATGTAGCCACCAGATTTCTATCGAGCTATCAATCTGCCTTTCATGATTTTAGATTTAGACTCAAATATACAGACAAAAGGGCATGCCCACGCTAAAAGAGTGGTGCCCGGGAATTCAAAATGTTTTCCTAATCATTGAAATTCTTTACGGATTTTCCAATTTGGTTTCTAACAAAACTTTACTTAAAAATTAAATTCTAGGCCTTGTTTTGTTAGAAACCAAGTTGGAAAATCCGTACAGAAGTTCAATGATCAGGAAAAAATTTTGAATTCCCGGGCACCATCTCTTTTTATCGTGGGCATGTATCTTTAATCCGTATATTTGGCAGATTGAAAGCTCGATAGAAAGCTGGTGGCTACATGATAGTTAAAAAAAGTTTGAAAAATAAACGTGAAAATTCAGAAAAAAGTCAATTTAAAATTTGGGGACATTTTTCAGCAATTTGGAGAAAGAATTAAATATAACCACTTAAAAAGTACCTGGGGCATATAATAGGCTTTGAAATGAAATTTTTTACCATTGAGGCTGAGCCATTTTGTCCCATGCATTTTGACTGTGGATTTTCGCGCCGATACCGGGCAAAATATGCGATTTACCCAGGGCTCCGAACTCAACCTTTTAAAATAAAAGACATTTTTACAAAATGAAGCACATTTGGTCAAAAAGTGCATTTTATCCAGTGCTTACTGTGATAGAGTACCAAAAATAAAGATTTTGACGAAGAATCTTAAAGACTCTAAAGATTTCGGGTCTCGAAGAAAGACAAATCTTTAAATAAAGGACGTTTCGCAGTCCTACATGTACCCCATAATTTTATCTTTTAAGGACTTTTAGGGCGAAATTCTACAGCCACATCGCCACCGATCCATCTCATCGTCGGAGTATTCGTAGCCATCTTCCTCTAGCATCCTTCGAGCCAAAGCGAAATTTTCGTTAGCCGCCATTCATTTCACTAAAAAAATAAAAATATGAAACAAACAACAACAGAGATACAAAAATAAAGAATAGAACCGAGCCCCGAAAAACCGGCACGACCATAAAATAAAAAATAAAACGGATAGTTGTATTGAAATTCAAATAAGTCCTTAAAAATGATAGAAAATCAGAAAAAGTGGAAAAAAACTTGGATTTGGTAATTTTTTAAAGAAATTGATTTTTTTGAAAAGTGCATACCTCCACAACCAAATTTTAAAAAATCATTCTGTAAAATAGATCTCGTAGTTCTTGAACTGCGCTACAAGATAGCACTGAGATGTTTATGAAGCGCTAAATCCTGAATTGAATTTTTGATCAGTTAAGGTGATGAAAATACGTGTCAACTACTCAAAATGACATCACCACTGTTTGGACCCAAATGCCAATTTTTTTAATAATCCAAAAAATAAGAACGAAATAAAAATATTTAAATTTTTGTTTTCGTGGCGAGACACAGTCGGACGTAAGTGAGACACCCCCTTTAAAAAGAGTATGAAACTTAATAAACACAGAAATTTGCGAGATTTTAATTCGCTCGGCTCGCCCTGATTATGTGCATCTTATTTTAGAATTATTCTTTTGTATGCATTTTAAATCTTTTCCTTATTTATTTTTCAATACCAATCCATATAATCCTCAACGAATAATTGTAAAGCCTCGGAAGTCGACCGTCTAATCCAAACTACAATGTCAAGCAACGCTAGACTTAAATAGAGGATGGTTTAAAAGTTTCAAACTTTTCTTGTTCGTTAGCTGAGTTTAACAGCTTTTTACATAACTTTTGGTCTTGGTCTAGGACAGTTTGACTAACACTAATTTTTTTCGATAAAATTTCAGAAAAGAGATTGAATTTGGTACCTAAAAGATAAAAATCTTGTCAATGTATTGGGTTGGTCCATGAGTTGGTTGCTCCTTATACGTAACAGACCATATTTATGTATGGGTTGCAAAGTTTTGTATAAATCAGAATCGGCACTCAATTAATTGCTGGGTTTGAAAATCGAAATTTTGACTACACAATTTACGATTTGAAACCCATCGGTTGATTAATAAATAAAATAATCATATATTAATTAACCAATTTTGCAACCCATACATAAATATGGTCTATTACGTATAACCACCCATGAACTTGTGGACCAACTCAATACACTAGGACGGCCGTACGCGAATTCACCCACACCAAATTCATCCACACCGAATTCACCCACACACGAATTCACCCACACCGAATTCACCCACACACGAATTCACCCACACCGAATTCACCCACACCGAATTCACCCACACGAATTCACCCACACCGAATTCACCCACACCATTCACCACACGAATTCACCCACACACGAATTACCCACACCGAATTCACCCACACACGAATTCACCCACACACGCAAATTTTGTTTTTCTTTCCTTTTCTTTAATTTTTTTGTTATCGTTCTTCCCTTTAAGACAAGAACCTTTAGACAGAAAAACTCACAAAACACCCTTAAGCAAGCAAGCAATTCATACCAAATTTATTCAAAACATCAAGCTTGAATAGACAAACAAAGGTTTACAGTTAAACAAAATAACATTTCATATAATTCTTCAAATTCTTTCGAGCAATTCCCTTGCGAGGATTTCTTCCACCATTTCCTGCCCAACAGCATTCATCCCATCCTGGTCGAAATCCGGTTCGCCTTCACGAGAAACGCGCTCCGCATACTGGCAAATGAAGACCCCGCAATCATCACCGTTGGACTGCAGTGGGATGTTCTGAAAAGGAGAAATCATCTTTTATATTCAATCAAACCAAACATACCGAAGGACACAAACCGAGCCAGTTGGATGGATTCAAGATGCCGTCTCCCTGTTGCTGAGCGAGTTCTTCCAGGAATTCCCTAAACAAATGATCAGTCACCAGAAAGTAAAGTTGACTCACTTGAGAAGATTGATGTGCTGATCGCCATCATGGCCGCTGATTGAATCGTAGTATATAAGCTGTTCTTTCGGAGGAATCGCTGCCTAAAACAAATAATCCATATCTTCACAGTCAAAAAACAAAAATCATACCACAAGCGACCAATGATCTGGTGAGTGAATCGGGAAGAGGAGAACATCGTAGTCGAAGAGATCCACGCCTTGCAAATTTTGCGTGTGTGGGTGAATTCGTGTGTGGGTGAATTCGTGTGTGGGTGAATTCGTGTGTGGGTGAATTCGGTGTGGGTGGATTCGGTGTGGGTGAATTCGGTGTGGGTGAATTCGGTGCCGCCCCACTAGGACTGTTATTTCGAACCGACGCCTGGATGGTTTAGTGAGCACTTTTTCAAGTGGTCGCAAGATATTCTTTTCAGCTTTTTAAGACATTCTGTTAGAACAGTTTTGTAGATTTTTCCTTTCCGCGCAAAAACTTTCAAACGGAATGTTTAAAATGCTAAAAATGAAGATTTTAGAACCTCTTGAAAAGTGCTCACAAACTCAGCAACTAGTCGTCGATTGAAAATAACACTACCCCCAACAGCCCTAATGTGCACCCTAATTAAAAACCGTATTTACTCTATTAACTCCCCATTGGGAGTTATTTTTCAACCCCTCGAAAATCTTGAAATTGTGAATCAAAAATGGCCTTGACTCTGAAATCCTAGTCAAAAAACGAGGGATGGGGTGTTATTAGAGGGTGGGGAGTTAATAACGGGTGGTCCAAAAGTTCTGTTACAAACTTTGAGGCCAATTATTTTAAACTTTTTTAAAGCAATATTTTTCACACGTTATACCATCTTGTAGCCCTGACTCTCCTCTACAAAATGAGGTATCACACATACACTTTATTCATCAAAATGGCCACCATTTGCTTCAATACATTTCTTGAGACGTTTTGGAAAGTTGTCAATGGCTTTTGAATCATTTCTTGTGGAATCTCGTCCCATTCTTTCACCAGAGAGGCCTTCAAAGCTTCGATCGACTTGTGTGGCTTAGAGCAGGCTTTTGACTGGAGGTACGGCCATACAAAGTAATCCATGACATTGAGATCCGGAGAGTTGGGCGGCCAATCACCTTTAATAGCTGCATTGTCGCCCCAATGGGAGTCAACCTTGATGAAGTCGGAAGTGTTCCTCGATCCAGTTCTGGGTTTCCACAGCCCGATGTGAAGGAGCTCCGTCTTGTTGGAAAGTCACTCTTCTTTCATTTTCTCCTCGGCCCATGGGAAAACTTCATCTTCAAGCATTTCGCGATATGAGGTCCATCAGGCGTGAAATTTCAGCTTGCAATTTCCTTCTTGGTGTAGTCTCACAATTCCAGCTCGAGATCAGACATTGTTATGATGTTGTAGACGTATAATACCTTATTTTGTAGAGGAGAGTCAGGGCTACAAGATGGTATAACGTGTGAAAAATATTGCTTTAAAAAAGTTTAAAATAATTGGCCTCAAAGTTTGTAACAGAACTTTTGGACCACCCGTTAGAGTAAATACGGTAAACGTTAATAAAGGTTTCTGTAATGCCAAAGTTGTTGTTCTTTTCATAAACAATTGAAAAAATCGGGATTTTAGGGCCAAAATTTTTATTTATTTTGAACTTTTTCAAAAATTTTGCTCACCATCAAAGTCCCATTGCTAGGACAAAAAAACAAAATTCCGTTCTAACCCATAGATGAATAAGAGAGTACATAAGAGAGTGCAGCGAAGGTTGTGTGAAGAAGTGCACAAATTATTCTAAATGCGACTAGACAGCTATTTTTGCGAGGTGAAGTAGGCTAAAAGTGCCTGAATTAATCCACTGCGTAGTCAGACAGACCAGAAGGACGTTTTAGAATGGCCAAAAAAAATACTGCAGATTTTATTTTTCACTAGATTTATATTTATTTCAGTAGGAATAGATGTGTTTAGGTAATTTGTCTATTTTTTTTAAATTCGATTCATTTTTGGTATTTTTTCTGTAATTTTTTTCCCTTTTAGCTTACTTAGAGCCATAGGCGCAGTGTAGTCCAGCGTATGTTAGGACGGACTCAAACATGTATCCCAGACCATGGCTGGGTACGGCCTGGAACCGGGCCGGGCCTAAAAACTTCAGGCCTGTGGCCGGAAAAAAACGCAAAAATATAAATAGAAAAAATACCGAAAAATGTCCGTAAAATTTCGTAAATGCGTACGCAACGTTTTTTACTGAACTCAGCTAAAAACATTTACGGATCCCTTTTCGTGTATGAAAAAGATTAATTAGCTATCAATAAATCTAAACTTGGGATCTGTCAGTCCGATAAAATTCTCCCTGTTGTCTGCTTTGGGTTTTTTGCAATTTTAGAGCTGAGAAATAGTAAAATTATGACGCCTTTGAAAAAAATTTCTTAGAAAAAAAAATTTACCTGGTTTCCCTTCGACTTATTGTGACTTTGTCTTATTTTGACTGCTTGCCTGAACTATTAGTCTATCACATACTGTTGGGGTTAACGGGGAACCTATCTTAGAATGCAATTTCCTTTTAGAGTTTTTAAATTAAAGACAGTAATTAAATCCCATACACATACTCTGTATGAGTGATTTTTGTGTGGATCCAAAAAGGAAAGCTGAAACAAAACAAAAAGGTCAAAATATCTCGGCCAACCACACAAACCTAGACGTTCAAGGCCTTTCACGCCTTTTTGAAACGATCTGCAAAAGTGTGTGTCTAGATGAAAGTTGATAAGAAAAGATTATGATGACCTTAGGTCAGAATTACCTAGAATTATTTTTTTAGTCTGAATCAAAATAAGTTTAGAAAGGTAAACAAAAAGTTTGAGTAATCCCAAATTCGAATGGAAAACACGTATCCTTAGTTTTTTACTTAAAAAATAATAGTTCAAGGACAATTTAAAAAAATCGAGACAATAAAGAAGCAAATATTTTAAAAAATATATTTGCAACCCATCAAATTTTTTGTATATAAAAATTGAAATTTACTTAAAAACGGAAGAAAGCTCAGTCTTTGACTAAAACAATTTTCAGTAGTTATTAGTGTGAGAGGCCATACGTACAGTTAATAAAATTATGACAAATCGTCAGAAAATTATGATGCTTTTGAACTGTGCATATGGCCTTAGGTTGTCGGAAATTACTGCGTAGTCCCCGAAGTTTCTTTCTGTAGGTTACAAAATATTTTGCATTTTGAAAGCTATAATAAACTTATTGATTAATTTTTAAATTAATTTTCCAACTTATTAAATTAAATTTTTATTCTGAAAACCGGCAAAGGTTTATTACGCTATTCGTTGTTGAAAATATTGTGAGACCCATCAAACTGCTTTTCGTGCTTTCAAGTGATTTCAACGCAGGACAGTCTCGTAGATTTTACTTTGGCATATAATACCTCACTACAAATAAAAATCAGGTATAAAAACATGATTTATTTCCTATTGGCTGCAATCATAATCGAGTTCACTCCTCAACTTTTTAGCGGTCAACTTTCTTCAAAAGTGCTAAAATATCAATTTTTTGAGGAGAAAGTGCCAAATCTGATATTCGTGACCCGCACTCAACTTTTTGAGCTCTACAAGATGGCAATAACAGAAATTTAAAATCTTGTCTCTACAAAATTTTTGCAAATGTGACCCCTGAGTTGACCCCTCAACTTTTTTCACCCACCGATTTTTATACGTCAAATATTTTTAAATCACTTGGAAACACTGTCAAAATTTTCGTGTAGAGCTCAAAAAGTTGCTCTAGGGTCATAATTATCAAAATAAAAGAATTTTAAAAAAGATATTGACATTTTTTGAATATAATAAAAAGTTGACCACAACTATGAACAGCGCCATTATCAATAGAATGTCATTTGCAGCACATCACCAACGTATCTTAAGCCTAAATAATTAGCCTTCAAAACTAAAAACGCACACCAACACACCAAATGTAAAACAGCGATAATGAAAACCATAAAGAAAAGGAACAAAAATAAAAATTAGAAGCAAAAGAGCTAGCGAAAAACCTCCTTGCATCAACCCCCTAAATTACTCTGGGGTTGCTACTGCATCATGGCTAGCAATAGGCAGTGGAATGTATGTTGGCTCATAAATCCTTCTAAACGGCAACTTTATTGGTCTGCCAGCGTGTGTGTCTCCCACAACCCTTTAGAACATACTCTCTGCTTTTTAATCTATAAAAATGGAACAGAGCTGAATGCAACCCACCGAAAAAGACTTGTAAGCAGTTGTCTTTTTCTGGCCAGCATGGCTGAAAGTGAATTCACTTCCCTGCGACTAAATGGGGGAGGGAAGTGTGATCATTTTGTCGTGTGGCTGGCTGCTGGCCAGGCAAAAATGTGTGTTTTCAGAGATGGAAGTAGTCATAAGCACATGTTTCGTTAGTGACCGGGGTTGTTAGTGACATTTTTATAGGCTACGTTTTGAAGATATACGCCACGGAAATTTGCAGCAAGTTATGTTAATTTGCAGCAAATTTTTGTTTCATCTTTTTCTCTTGACCTTTTTCTCTTGTTAAATTTTTTAACTTTTTTTTTGAAAGTAATAACATCGTAAAGTAGCCATGTAATTCTAGTTTATAATGAGGTGCCACTTACAAGAGAATAGGGTTGTCGAATATTCGAAATTTTCGAATATTCGATCGATATTACTGTCGAATCTTGATAAACCGTCACTCCCTATAATCGTTCCCGCCTAGGGTCCGACACTTTTTTAGCTCTATTTTCGAAGCATACTTGGACACGCAAAAAAAAGCAGCGGCGAACGGCGCGGCGAGCGGCGCCGCTCGCCGCCCGCCAATCGCCGCCAGCGGCGCCGCCCGTCCAAGTATGTTTCGAAGTCTTTTTGCCAGATGTGATTCGACAGTCTAATCAGAAAAATCGTACAGATTCTGATTTTACCAGTTGTTTTTTCGAATAGCAAAATTTTGAATTAAAATAAAAAGTATGAAGCTAATTGTTGTTCTGATTTGCTTTATACTTTTACCTTTTTGTGTTACATTTTTCAAAGATGTTGCTATAAATGATTTTTTATGAGAAATAAGAATTGCAGGGCTACCTGATAGTGAAGCTGATTAGACAAAACCAAAATTTGCGCCAAAAAAGTACTGTCCGTGAAAATGCCAACACAAAAATACTAAAAGCAAAAATGCTAACAAAAAAGCGGCTGTTTTTACACTTTGCGTATGTTAGGACGGGTTCAAACGTGTATTACGACTCAAATTTACTGCAAAAACTGCAGAAAATTGAATTCCATTCCAGAAAATTGAATATGAGGGCATTTTTACATTTTGTATTTTCGCGGGTGCAATGGCATTTCGTCCAAAAATGCAATTCGTTCAAAGAATGTGATGCCGATATAACAAAGTCAGGGAATTTTATTGTCGGCGTGTCACTTAAACTTAAAGGACCCTGTCTCTTCCTTATCATGGCAATTTCAAATGTTTGAATGCGCGCGGGACCACATAGATTTTGTCAATAATGTTTTCGAATCAAATTTTTTGTTTGCATTTTGAATTTTAAACGCTATATTGTGGTTAACATAAGTCTTATTAGCACATTAGAAAATGTGGAGCAGTGAAAGTCGAATTACTTGTCGATCTGGCATTTTTGAAAACGTTGGGCTCGACTAGTCAATGGTTCTAAGTTTTGAACAAATTTACAAATTTATTTTCTAAACATTAAAAGCAATCAAACAATTCGAAAATATTATTGACAAAATGCGTGTGGTCCCGCGCTGTCATCTCTAAATTTTCATGATTTTGGAAGAACAGGGTCCTAATAGTGAAATTTTCTGAATGAAAAATTATCCTACCTCTGATCACCATTGCATAGTCACAAACTTGCACATGAAGACCTGTAAATCATGGATATTGTTGCTGTTTTAATCTCGAATATAAAATTACCATATTCGAGATCAAGCAAACAAGTCTGACACACATTTTTTTCAGCTTAGCGCACGTCTGACTCGGTCTTCTTACAGCATGCTCCTTGACCTGGCATACAACTTGCTTGCTTTCAACTGCTAAAACCATTGTGAAGCAACTATGAAGCAAAATTATAAAGCCGAAAATTGAAACAAAAAGTTTGAAACAAAGGTACTTTTCTGGCGCAAAAAAGTATATTTGATGCAGGGAAAAACAGGTTGATTTCACAACTGTCAACTGTGAGTGAATCTTTACAAAAACTAGAAAGAGTGCAAATTCAGCATACGCAAACAGCTTCCGCACCCTGAGCGTTCACAATATAGATTCTGTTTGCGAGTGCTGGTTGCGGAGGAAGTTTCTGAGCGATTGAAGTTATTTTGTGACTGTAAAAATGCTTTTTCCGCAAAATTTTGACTTAAAATTCAAATTTGGACAAATTGCAGTTTAGACAAATTGACTTTTGGACGAACTGACTTTTGGACAAATTGACTTTTGGACGAACTGACTTTTGGACAAATTGACTTTTGGACGAACTGACTTTTGGACAAATTGACTTTTGGACGAACTGACTTTTGGACAAATTGACTTTTGGACGAACTGACTTTTGGACAAATTGACTTTTGGACGAACTGACTTTTGGACAAATTGACTTTTGGACGAACTGACTTTTGGACAAATTGACTTTTGGACGAACTGACTTTTGGACAAATTGACTTTTGGACGAACTGACTTTTGGACAAATTGACTTTTGGACAAATTGACTTTTGGACGAACTGACTTTTGGACGAACTGACTTTTGGACAAATTGACTTTTGGACAAATTGACTTTTGGACGAACTGACTTTTGGACGAACTGACTTTTGGACAAATTGACTTTTGGACGAACTGACTTTTGGACAAATTGACTTTTGGACGAACTGACTTTTGGACAAATTGACTTTTGGACAAATTGACTTTTGGACGAACTGACTTTTGGACGAACTGACTTTTGGACAAATGACTTTGGACAAATTGACTTTTGGACGAACTGACTTTTGGACAAATTGACTTTTGCGAACTGACTTTGGACAAATTGACTTTTTGACAAGTTTACTTGATGGAATTGAGAAATATGACTTAACTACGAACGACTTTGGACAAATTGACTTTTGGACAGAACTGACTTTTGGACAAATTGACTTTTGGACAAATTGACTTTTGGACGAACTGACTTTTGGACAAATTGACTTTTGGACGAACTGACTTTTGGACAAATTGACTTTTGGACGAACTGACTTTTGGACAAATTGACTTTTGGACGAACTGACTTTTGGACAAATTGACTTTTGGACGAACTGACTTTTGGACAAATTGACTTTTGGACGAACGACTTTGGACAAATTGACTTTTGGACGAACTGACTTTTGGACAAATTGACTTTTGGACGAACTGACTTTTGGACAAATTGACTTTTGGACGAACTGACTTTTGGACAAATTGACTTTGGACGAACTGACTTTTGGACAAATTGACTTTTGGACGAACTGACTTTTGGACAAATTGACTTTTGGACGAACTGACTTTTGACAAATTGACTTTTGGACGAACTGACTTTTGGACAAATTGACTTTTGGACGAACTGACTTTTTGGACGAACTGACTTTTGGACAAATTGACTTTTGGACGAACTGACTTTTGGACAAATTGACTTTTGGACGAACTGACTTTTGGACAAATTGACTTTTGGACGAACTGACAACTGTGTTTCACCTACTTTTTTACCGATCATACTCAAGCTTTTTATTGTCCCTATTACACTCATAAAAGCAGGGTTCTTTTTTAAAAAGCTTTCTCCTTTTTTTAGGGTGCCTCTCCTTTTTTTATTTTTTCTCCTTTTTTCTCCATTCTAAACAATGCAACGTTCTCTTTGTTTGGTCCTTGAAAGTAGTCTTCGAAAGTGCCTTCGAAAGAAATGTGATCAACACTATAATTCGCCTTCTATCGTCGTCGACGCTTCTTATTGCCTCCTATCGCATTTGAAATGGCGACGGACGGAGCGACTGACGAAATTCATCAATGTGGATCTGGACAAGCACGGGATGATTAGGAGTTTGGAGAAGTACTAGGCATCAGATACTAGGCTCATTATTCATTGGTCCTTTTAGTTTGTTGAACGAATAAAGAATTTTGGGCAGCTAATGAACAGAAAATTGATTGATAGTTGTAGAAGTTCCGCACACTTTGGTATTTTCCGCTAATCTCCTTTTATTTGGCCCTGTCTCCTTTTATTTTATTTTCACCTGGGAACCCTGCATAAAAGTGTGAGATTTCAAAAATTGCTTGCCGGATTCTGAGCAGCCGAAAAAATAGATGAAAAATATCTGGATATTAAATAAAAAGGGGTTATTACAATGAAATATTTAGGAAATCTTAAAAACAGAATAGATCTTGAATTATTCGTTTTGATATTTTATTTTTGATGAAACTTCTGGGCTATTCAAAATTTAAATTTTTTTCAAATTCAACTTAAACTTGGTCAAAAAGGAATAAAATCAGGCAGTAAAGACTAGATGTTTGTAGGTGTAATTGTACTTATGGTTTTTCTCAGCATATCACATTAATTTGATTGTTCTGCTTCCTCTCTCTGTTATCTTATTATTCAGAAAAAGTGATGGACATTAGCGTAGAATTCATATTGCTGTTGATATTACAGACACTACGATTATAGCATAATAAAAAAACGAAACTGAGTCGCTTGATTTAATAAAATTGTCCACGAGGAGTTCATGTGAATAGAAATATGGCAAATATTGGGTTAATTGCACTTTAGTAGTCCAATGGAGTTTTATTAGGCTAAAGTACACAATTGTGAAGTGTCCCAAAATGGACCAAAATGGTTTTATTTCGGTAACACTTTACTTGACCCCACGGCTGACCCACTTTTGATGACAATTTTGAAAAACCGATTGCATATTCGTGTTTCTCGACCCCGATTTAGGCGCGAATTTACCAATCGTTTCTGGAAAAGTGAAAAAAAAATTTTTTCGATTTGCCTTGGTCCCCCAAGGTGAAAAAATTCGAAATTTTTTTCAAATTCCCGCCAAAACATTTTTGTGGGATTCAGGGCTGTATTGGGAGGAGAAGGGAATAAAAGGGGCCACTTTTATGGCAGAACGTTAGAAAAGTGGATTTTTATATTTTTTGACTGTCTTACCATGTTTTTCAACATGGGCCGTGGCAAAAAGTTCTTTATGCATTTTATGATCGAGAGTCTTCCTCGGAATCATGTCTAAGGTAAGCGAGTGCGCGCATCTCTAACTCTCTTACCTTAAAGATGATTCCGAGCAAGATTCGTAAGATATAAATCCAATTAGAAGCTCTTTTTGCCTAGTCCAGTGAGAAAAACAAGGTAAAAATAATAATAAGGGTATCAAGGTACTCGTGTTTTGGGAAAAAAGTCCAATTTTTTGTAAAAAATTCCCAAAAATGTCTTT